>CM052541.1:24046111-24062328 GCA_028533065.1 Trachops cirrhosus | reverse complement strand
CTCCTCATTTTTTTGAATTCTTATTTCTCCATTCTTTTCTGGTTGTATGTTTTTTCTTCCTTATGGTCCACTCCATTGATGTGAGACCCATCTTTCATTCCATCACTATTGGTTCCCTGTGCATTTTCCTTCATTTCACTTAGCGTAGCCTTCATTTTTTCATCTAGTTTGCGACCAAAATCAACCAATTCTGTGAGCATCCTGATCACCAGTGCTTTGAACTGTGCATCTGATAGGTTGGCTGTCTCTTGGTCACTTAAAAGGATGGGTTCTGGGGCTTTCAGTTGATCTTCTGTTTGAGCCATCTTTTTGTTTTTGTTTTTTGTGGTCTAGTTTCGCCTGTTATGTATGAGGGGCGGAGCCTTAGGTGTTCACCAGGGCGGGGCACCCCAGTTGCTGGGTTGTGATGCTCACTGTATGTGGGGGTGGGGTCCAAGAAGGAACAGTGGTGCTTGCTCCTCTCTCTGTGGGACCTCTGGCCCTTCCTCTGCTTCCCTGAGCAAACTGGGCCCCTCTGGTACCAATTCCCATGTGGGTGGGCTTGTGCACCCTGTGGGACTTTCCTTTTTAGTTAGTGCCCCAAGGCTCTATTTCCCCGGTGCTGGGACCCTGGGTTGCGTGCAGTGCCTTGCTTCACAATTGCCGCCTCGCTGGGTCTGCCAGTTGCCACCCCTCAGCTGGGACTGCCAGCCGCCACTTGCGCGCCTAGGGTCTGCCTGCTGCGGTCTTGCACCCCCGGTTGTCTTGCATGCCCCAGTTGCCTTATGTGTCTGGTCCTAACGCTCTCTGCTCTCTTCTCCCAGACTCGAGCCCGGGTGCCCAACTCCGCCCCTCCTACTGGTCTGGATAAACGTGTCTAATTTAACAACTTGGGTGTCCGACTTCCATACTGTTGAATTTTCTGTCAGTTCTGGTTGTTATTGTATTTCTAAATTGTTGTTGTCCCTGTTTTGGTTGTGCGAGGAGGCACAGTGTGTCTACCTATGCCTTCATCTTGCAAGTATACATTTCTATGATACATGATTGATATATTACATTGTGTGCCCACCACCCAAAGGCAGATCATCTTCCATCGCTATATATTTGGCCCCCTTTAACCTTTTGCTTGTTTGTTTTTTAAATGAAGGTGAAACTATGTAGATCATACACAAATTTTTGTGGTTATTCATACAGAATAATTCTAGAAATAAAATTCTTTGGTCAAAGAATTTGCGTATTTAAATTTTGACATGAACTTCCAAATTTCCTCAAGTTCTATTTCCATCAGTAGTATATCAGAATTTCCATTTTCATATACCTTTTTCAAATGCTGTATAGTATCAAGCTTTTCAATTTTTGCCAAAGCAAAAAGCATTGTGTTTTGTTTTAGTATGCAGGGCTTTAATTAGTGAAGCTGGTCTTTTAATCTTATGCTTACTGGCCAGTTGATTAATTTTTCTAATGAGTTGTTTCTTTTTCTTATTGATTTGAAGATGATATATAATAAAAATTATTTTCTCTCATCAAAATTGTTTATCTTGTCCTCGCTGCATGGCTGAGAGGATTGAGTGCTAGCCTGCGAACCAAAAGGTTGCTGGTTCAATTACCCATCAGATCTTGTGCCTGGGTTGTGGGCCAGGTTCCCTAGTTGTGGGCATGTGAGAAGCAACTGATCAGTGTATCTCTTGCACATTGATATTTCTCATCCTCTCTTTCCTTTCCCCTCTCTCTAAAAAGTAAATAAGTACAATCTTAAAAATTTGTTATCTTTTATGACATTCTAGGTTTTATGTTATCTGAGAAAAACCTTCATCATATTAACAATTACCAAAAATTCTATTTTATAGTATGTAGGTCTGTGGTTTTTTTTTAATGTTTAGATAATGTGATCCCCTTGGAAGTATTCTTAGTGTTGTACATGTATTAATTCAATAATAGTACAAAGTAGGTACTATTATCCTTATTAAAGATGAGCAATTTTAGCTCTGGTTGGTGTGGCTCAGTGGATTGAGTGCCAGCCAGTGAACTGAAAGGTCACTGGTTTGATTCCCAGTCAGGTCACATGCCTGGGTTGTGGGCCACGTCCGTGATTGAGGGTGTTCAAGAGGTAGCCAGCTGACGTTTCTCTCTCACATTGATGCCTCTCTCTCTCTCTCTTTCTCTCTCCCTTGCCCTTTCTCTGAGAGTAAATAAAACCTTAAAAAAAAAAATAAAGATGAGGAATAAAGATTACAAAGGCATTAAACTTGCCCAAGGCAACACAGCTGGTAGAGCTGGAATATAGACATAGGCAGAGATATAATAGATAAAGGCAGCCCATGCTTCTAACTGTAATTCTCTGTTGCTGCTTATATAGCTAGGTTGTCTTTTAATCACTGAACTCCAAGTAGAGAATGTGTCCTATTTGAGTAGCAAAAAGTATCATTTAGGGGCTGTGAATTTGAAACACTTCTTGGAAGTAAATACTTCTTTTAATATACTTCTGAAATCTCATAATAGATATTTTTGATTGTTGTAAGTAGGTGATTAATATCAGTTATTTAAAATTGCTGAAGTTGGGAACCCAGACATTTTTAGCTCTAGTTTAAAGCCTTACCTATTATTTTATTTTATTTTTTTAAAAGGTTTTACTTATTTACCTTTAGAGAGAGGGGAGGGGATGGAGAAAGAGAGGGAGAGAAACATTCTATGAAAGATGCATGGAGCTGCTGCCTCTCACCCATCCCTATCTGGAAAGTGGCCTGCAACCCAGGCTTGTGGCCCGACCTGGAATCAAACCAATGACCTCTCAGTTTGCAGGCCAGCACTCAATCCACTGAGCCACACCAGCCAGGGCATAGAGCCTTATCTATTACATTTTTTAAAAAACTTCAAAGAATCTTGGTTACTTGGGTTTCTAGCTTATAATTGAGGAACATTAAATAAGTAAAAGGATGACTAATATTAATGGCTTAAAATGCCTGAGCATGTATACTCATCAATGTATTCAGAATAAGTTTGAGTTAGAACCTATTTATTCTCTGCAGTTAGTGTATGGGAATACATAGAATTAACTGGAATATTTCTGTCATTCTAGCTCTCCATTATAGTCATCTTTCACAGGATTGGTATAGATATAGGAAAGAAAAATGGTGGCTAATGTAAAGGGACAGGGTTGAATGAAGTCTGAGGGAGGAGGGAGTAAAAGTAATTTACTTACTTTCCTCTTTTTGCATTTTGCTATGTGTAATGTACACTTTTTTGCCCAAGTTTTTGAGGGAAAAATGAGGATGAGCATTATATGTGGGTAGTACTAATTCCATATCTATATAAATGTTTTTAATTCCTTTATTTATGCTTATGCATTAAAACTGCAACTCTAGAAAGCAATAATGATTTCTGTATGCAAAATAGGTAAATGCTAAAATTCCTTTATAGTACAAAAAGGAATTCCTTTAGATAACAAGTATCTAAATATAAATAATTGAATTAAAAAATTAAAACGAAAGATATTTTTCCTGGAAGTTTGGGTCAAAAATGTGGGTGCTCATTATACACCACAAAATACAGGATATATTGCCTGTTTCTCTTCACTCAGATTGTCCCAGCTTGATCTGGCCTTGTTGCCCTTGTCTTTGATCTCTGTACTGGTATAGGCTGTAAAGAAGCATACCATTCTGTGATTGTGTAAGGTCTTGTAGGTTTGGGAGTTCAGACATTTTTAAATAATAACTTTGATATTGGAAAGTTGTGGGGCTATTACTTAATGCAAAGAATTGTATTTCAAAAGAGAACTCTGAACAATTAAATGAATGACAATATCGGAAGTTTATACAATGAATAGTACTAAAATTACTGTGAATTGCATTTTTCATCCCGTCACTTAGGTGAGCTGATTTCTGAAATCTTTTTCAGCTCATTTTACTTATTTAGGGCAATAATTAGAGAATTTGTTGTTTAGAGGATGGCATCTGTTTCAGGTGTTTGGAGAGATTTCTGTGAGAGACAACTAAGTCATGTCCTCAGTAATTATCTTGAGAATTACATAGGAGAAACAGTGAATTTCTATAGCTAATGAATATTTCATTACCATGTGAAGGAACCTGTTGTATAAAAGATTTACCAAAAATATGCGATATTAATAAAATAATACTTGAATACAGAGGACTACAGTAGTGCTATTGTAAGTAACAAGATGAAATAGCTATTGTTTAATAACAGTAGCATCCCTCTCAATGAATGTCTACTGTGTATCAATCATAATGCAGAGTATTTTTACATATGCTTTTCTCTAATCAAAGTAGCTGAAAGGTAGGTATTTTTCTATTTTATTTACTTTTTTATCAAATTTATTGGGGTATGATTGGTTAATTAAATTATGTACGTTTCAGGTATACAGTTCTATAATACATCATCTGTATACTGTATTGTGTATTCACCACCCCAAGTCAAACCTCCTTTCATCATCATTTATCCCCCCATACCCTCTTCTACCTCCACCTATGCCCTATTTTTCCTACTTTAGAATTAGAAAAGACAACTAACAGACTAAGTACTTTGTCTAATGGTATATACTTCTAATAATAACTAATTGCTTATTGAATTATTTACTTAATACCCCCTTGTGACAGGCATTATGCTAAGATTTTTACTTAATTTTATGTGAACCTTACATTAAATTTGCTGAAATATATATTATTTTTTCATTGATGAGGAAACTGAGGTGCACAGAAGTTAAATAAATTACCCAAAGCTATCTGCTTAGAAAGTGGCAGAACTGGAATTCAAACCAAGGTATATATATATTTTTAAAGATTTTATTTATTTATTTTTAGACAGAGGGGAAGGGAGAGATAAAAGGAGGGAGAGAAGCATCAATGTGCGGTTGCCTCTCGGCACTCCCTACTGGGGACCTAGCCTGCAACCCAGGCCTGTGCCCTGATTGGGAATCGACCCTGCGACCCTTTGGTTCTCAAGCTGGTGCTCAGTCCACTGAGCCACACCATCCAGGGAGGTATTCTTGATTTCTGAAAGTCTCTACTCAATCATATTTTCTCTCCAGACATCTTTGTGTCATAAGAGAGAATTGATCACACTGAGATGCCTTATATCTTTGAATTATGTGAATTGTTCTCTGTAAAGTAATAAAGTTAGGATAAATTAATATCTTCACATCAGTTGTGTAATAAGAATACAGTGGTACCTCCATACTCACTGTTAATTTGTTCTGGAACTTGTGACGAGTGCCAAAACTGATGAGTACTGAACAATGAAACATTTTCTCTTGTGGGGCGACATGACTCATGCATGAGTCCTAGCAAGTACGACGAGTCCTGAGCAAGCACCGAGTGCTGAAACATGTTTTTTCCTTGTCAAAATGCGATGAATACAGGGTTTGATAAGTTCTGAAGCCAGTGAAATCCGAGGTATGACTGTACTTGATTCATTAACAGAAAGACTACTACTGCTTGATCACTTTTCTTTCCAAGTGATATACATTGAATGTGAATACCCTAACTGTGTTAGGGTATGAAGAAGTAGGAGTCATGGTGCCAATGTCTGACAAATTTACCCTGTTATAGGACAAGACCATAAATACAGTAGTGCATGCTCAACTGTTGCCTGGGTTAAAAAATCCAAATTTGAAGTAAGATACACAGAATGCTTATAGGCAGTAACAAAAACAAAAGATAGTAATAATTTGGGCAATGGATAAGTCATTGTGGCAGGACAGACATGTAGTAGAGTTTACAATTCTCTTGAGATTGGGTTAAGGAAACTGGCCTGATTATGGAGATATTCTTTAGAAGAGCTGCCAGGTGGCCAAGGCACAGTGACTTAATTTGTGGAAAAGGAAGGTGTGAGCTGACCCTAAGGAGCAAGAGACAGAGGGTAACAGGCCTAGTTAAGTGAGCTTAACTGTACAAAAAATGAGGAGGGGAAGATTCAGCAACCTGAGTAAATCCTCTGTCCTCCTACTAAGCCCCTGGATGAGCTGAGGGTGATGAAGGTTAGGTTATTTGGTGTATATATATTCTGCCCTATTTAAGATTGGCTCAACTATTGTACACAGCTCTGAAGACTTGAGATCTGATTAACGCATATCATCCTTTGTGGGGGTAAGGGTTGTGAGTGGAGTATAGATAGTTAAGAAAATAATAATGAAAATAGCAGTCCAGAACAGAGTTATACACATGAGAGCTTGCTGGTACTGTTTATGGTTGTAATTACCAGCCATGTTCCTTTCACTACTTTTAATTCTTGATAGGTGGAATTTCTGAAGTATCTGGCCACATCTATTATGACGACAAAATTAATGAATTAATTAATTAATTAATTCCCCTTCACCCTGCATACCCCTTTCCACCTGCGTTCCCCAGCCCCTTAGTTCATGTCCATGGGTTGTACATATATGTTCTTTGGCTTTTCTGTTTCCTATACTATCCTTAACCTCCCCCTGTCTATTTTCTACCTACCATTTATGTTACTTATCCCCTGTACCTTTTCCCCCCTCTCCCCCTCCCCTTCCCCATTGATAACCCTCCATGTGACCACCATTTCTGTGTTTCTTTTCCTGTTCTAGTTGTTTGCTTAGTTCATTTTCATTTTTGGGTTTTTTTTTAGGTTCGGTTGTTGATAATTGTGAGTTTGTTGTCATCTTACTGTTCATATTTTTTATCTTTTTCTTAGATAAGTCCCTTTAACATTTCATATAATGAGGGCTTGGTGATGATGAACTTCTTTAACTTGATCTTAACTAGGAAGCACTTTAACTGCCCTTCTATTATAAATGATAGCCTTGTTGGATAGAGTAATCTTGGATAAGGTCCTTTCCTTTCATGACTGGAGTACTTCTTTCCAGCCCCTTCTTGCCTGCAGGGTTTCTTTTGAGAAAAATCAGCTGATAGTCTCATGGGAACTCCTTTGTTAGGTGACTGTCCCCTTATCTCTTGCAGCTTCTAGGATTCTCTCCTTCATTTTAATCTTGGCTAATGTAATTATGATGTGCCTTGGTGTGTTCCTCCTTGGGTCCAACTTCTTTGGGACTCTCTGAGCTTCCTGGACTTCCTGGAAGTCTATTTTCTTTGTCAGATTGGGGAAGTTCTCCTTCATTATTTGTTCAAATAACTTCTCAGTTTCTTGTTCTTCCTGTTCTCCTGCCAGCACCCCTATGATTCAGATGTTGGAACTTTTAGAGATGTCCTGGAGGTTCCTAAGCCTCTCCTCATTTTTTTGAATTCTTGTTTCTTCATTCTGTTCTGGTTGAATGTTTCTTTCTTCCTTCTGCTCCAAACCCTTGATTTGAGTCCTGGTTTCCTTCCCCTTGCTGTTTGTTCCTTGTAGATTTTTCTCTATTTCACATAATGCAGCCTTCATTGCTGCCTGGGTCTTTTTTATGCTGTTGAAGTACCCAGTGAGTTCCTGGCACATGCTGATAACCAGTGTTTTGAACTGTGCATCTGATGGGTTGGCTATCTCTTCCATGCTTAGTTGTATTTTTTGTGGAGCTTTGAACTGTTCTGTCATTTGAGCCATTTGTCTGTTTGGGTACACCTGTTATGGAGTAAGGGGTGGAGCCTTAGGTATTCACCAGGGCAGGGAAACCCATGTAGCTGCACTGTGACGCTGTATGTGGG
Organism: Trachops cirrhosus; assembly: GCA_028533065.1. NCBI lineage: Eukaryota > Metazoa > Chordata > Mammalia > Chiroptera > Phyllostomidae > Trachops > Trachops cirrhosus. The sequence goes on along the minus strand of CM052541.1, from coordinate 24,054,733 downwards.
TAGGGGTCCGAGAGGGAACAGTGCTGGTTGCTCTGCTCTCTGCCAGATTTCAGTCACTTCCTTGGCTACCCCAAGCAAAGTGGGCCCTTCTGGTGCTGATTGCCTGGGTGGGTGGGTTTTGTGTACGTTCTAGGACCCTGTGTGTCTCTCCAGTGAACTCTCCTGTGAGGGTGGGAGTGTCTTCCACTGCTGCCTCAACCCCCACAGGTGTTTTCCGTCAGAGATTTTGAGGCTTTATTTCCCGCACTGGAACCCTGGGTTGTGTGGTCTATCTCATTCCCTAGTTGTTACACTCCAGTTTATCTGCACACCAATGTGGGATTGCCCAGTCTGCAAGCTGTCACCTCGCCCAGTCCACCAGCCGCTCCTTGCTCACCCTGGTCCTCCAGGCCTTTCTGTGAGTCCACTGTACCTCGCTGCCCATCTCCGCCCCTCCTATCAGTCTGGATGAATGTTTCTTCCTTAACTTCTTGGTTGTTAGACTTCCATACAGTTCAATTTTCTATCAGTGCTGGTTGTTTTTTGCTTTTAAATTTGTTGTTGTATTTGTTTTGGTTGTGGAAGGAGGCACAGTGTGTCTATCCCTCCATCTTGGCTGGAAGTCCTTTAGTTTCTTAACATGACTCAAAAAAATTACCTTTCTAGAGTATGATTCTAATCAGAATTCTAATTTAAATTGAAAAATAAACATTACTTTGTTCAAAAGTATGCAAGAAAAATGCAGATCTTTCTATCAATATCATTTCTCATTAACTGAAAATATGGGAAGGCCAAAAGTAAAAAAATGCTACGTAGAAAAAGTTTAGAGGGATTTAATTTTTAAATTAATTTGTAAAAGTATGCTAAATCCATTTGACATAATAAATACGAGTCATCACTATGTTAAAAAGTCTATTCTATCTCCCACTCCTACCTCACTCCCTTTCCCTACTGCTCCTCTTGGGTCTTAAAGAAGGCTGGGGTCTTGATCAACTGAATGTTTGTCTGTAATCCAACACTAGCTTGACAAAGTTCTGGCAAATATTAGGCATTGGAGCCTTCTCTGAAGAGAGAAGAACCACAGGCAAAGTTGTGCTGACAACCGAGCTCTTACAAAAAGCACCCTTGAATCCTTTTTGCTGCATGTTCATGTTAAACCACCATTGTGATTTCCAAAATGTTAATGCATCATAATTAGAGAACAATCCTAAAAGGAAAAGTAGATAGTCTTGAAATAATTCAGTGGTAAAAATTAAATTATATTTATTTGTTAAGAAGCTGAGTTAATTAATATTTTGAGACTCCTTGGTGACTGCCACATGATCCCTTAATCTGGTACCTCAATAAACTTTCGTTAACTGTATGTGTTATATATTGTTAAAGATTAACATTTTGGCTCACTTTTTTTGCTTTAAAAATAAAACTCTAAAAATACTGCTCATTTATATCAACTTAAAATGTTACATAATATTTATGATCTTATTGACTTACACTAAAGAAAACACTGACAAAATATATATATTAGGAATTAGCAACCTATATAGAAGATGAAGTCATTTTAGTTAGCTTGCAAAACTTGAAGTGTGGCCTTACTGAAAGATATCTAAAAATTCACTAACCCAATAAAATCACTGGTATCTATTCTCATTTCGTAATACTTTCCCTTGTAGCAGTTTGTATCAACTACCAGAAAAATTTTTACTCACTGTAGTAAAACAAAAACACAAAACTACAACTGATTGAAAAAACAAACTTTGATTCCCTTTAGAACCATTTTCCTTTTAGGTATTACCACCATGTACCATCCAAGTTTATGATTACACATACAGGAGAGATGAGATGTGAAGTACTGTTGGCAATCTTCATGAGTTTCCCCTCCCTCACTACTGTTGAGTTGGGTGGCAAGCAAACAAAAGACATTTGCATATTTGATAGGTTAGGTGACATCTAACTGAAAGAAAGCTGCCAACTTTTGCCTGGCTTAAATAATAAGAATGTTAGAAAATGTTCATTCCATTGTATGTATGCCCTTTCATACAATATGAATTCATCTAGTTATGTAGTATTTTGATACAGTTGTATTTTTAAGTTACTAGTTCAAAACTATTATATCTAAATCAAGTATAATTTAAGACTTCAAAATTCAGTATTAGAATTATAGGTTACAGAAATAGAATTAATTTAAATTAATAGGTTGAACTGACTTACATCAATAAAAGAAAAAAATATAAGACCCTGAAACTAATCAAAAATAACTTTCACAAGTAGTAGCTAAATTAAGTATTAAGAGAATTTCTAGTAAAAAAGTTAAAGATTTGAAACTATGACCTATGTAGCTAATTTATTTTGAGACTGAGCATAAGTATCATTGGTTATGAAAATCACCATGTAGGAATAAAAACATAAATTTAAAATTTCTCCTTAGATTTAGTATAACCATTATGTTCATTAACCATGAAAAGAGAGCAATATGTGCTATTACTATATTCTACTAAAATGTAAGACTACTTCCTCTGTTAGGACTTGAAAAAGAACCCACTTTTCAATCAAGGCATAGTTAACATCTGTCTGTGTATTACTCAATTTGAATCTAATTCTGCAAACAATACTGCATTAAACATTAGCTGAAGCCACTGGGTAATTGAGGAAAGGCAGGATATTCTATATTTTATAGCTGCATTAAACTATCCTTTCAACCTGCTTAAGAGGGCAGAAAGCAGATATTATACATTAGGAAGAGCAGTAGGCTCCTCAGTAACTGAGTGAAAAAAAATCATAAGGAATTTGATCTCCCTAATAGTATTTAAAATAGCACAAGAAATTACCTGATGGCAAGGAAAGTGCTGGGGTTTCTCCTGCTTCTTTGCACTTTAAGCAAATGCTGATAAAACTATTCTTAGTTATGTGCTAGTTATGGTTAATAGTACTGTATTATAACAATTAGTATCAATTTTACCAACTACATAGTGATAGTTGGTAATCTCAAAATATACTGACAAATAAACTAGGGCCTGCATATAGTACTATAGGTCTTTAAGCCTTTATTATGAAACCCTTATAACCAAATGTGTTTTAAATCCTGAGTTTCTAGATTTTAGAAAAAAAAATATCACATGCATTTACCCTGTATTACACAACATTCCCAGAAGAGTCTAGGGAAGCTCCCAGTAATTAAATACATTAAGTATTTCTTCAGCAAAAACTATGAATATTCATACTTACATAAAAACTGTAAAAAACTTTGTATCAGGCTATCTAAAATCCATTTTGCCACCAAATGAGCATGCTGCAAGCTAACAAAATACTTAATACTGCTTTAAATTTCAAAATTTCATAACAAATTATAATGTTAACATTCAACTAGCATTTTCACATCTTTAATTGCATTTAATCATTATAACACCTTCAGAACTGGGGGCTTAGCAGAGTTCAGTAAAAACACACCTTTAATAAGAATCTAAAATTTAGGGCTCCTCCCGAAGAAATATGTTAGGTAAATCCCTGAATGGAATTAAAACCCACCAGTCCACATTGACATGAACAAAGAAATGAATAAAATAAATGTGGAGCCCTGACTGGTGTGGCTCAGTTGGTTGGGCGTCGTCCCACAAAGAAAAAGTGGTTCAATTCCACTTTTGGTTCGATTCACCGGTTTGACACCCAGTCAGGGCACATGCATGGGTTGTCAGGTTCAGTCCCCAGTCAGGGTGCATTCAAGAGGCAACTAATCTATGTTTCTCTCTTATATCAATGTCTCCCTCCCTCTATTTCTCCCTCCCTTTCCTCTCCCTCTAAAAATAAAAAAAAACCTCTTTACAATAAATACAGAGAAAGTAAAGTTCTTTCTTATAGTGGAATTACTAAATGTAGAAGAAATATTAGGTTTAGAAAAAAAATCACCATTTGGCAAACATCATCAATGAATGCTGAAACTAGTCTGAAGAGAAAGGATATTCACAGAGTCTCAAATATCTCTTCAAAAGTTGCTTTTAGTTACAAAAAGAAAAATAGTAACTGTATCAGGCAGATATCACCTTAACCAAGTGATAAAAGTTAACTTCAACAGTAATGAAGCAAATTGACACCATGTGCCTCTGATATGATGCACTGAGAAGAACCCAAAATTATTTCTGATAGTTCTATTAAAAATGCATTACCTGACTTAAGCATGGGAAAACATCAGATAAATTCAAATTGAGGGATATTTGACAAAATATTTGATATGTGCTCTTCAAATATGCCAGGGTCATAAAAGACAGATTGAGGAACTGAATAAATAAGACACAACTAAATGTTATAATGATACTGCAGTGGTCTCATGGACCAGAAAAAGTTTTTTCTTTTGCTGTAAAGGGAATTATTACAATACAGGAAATGGAGTAGCCAAAAAACTTAAACACATGAAGTACGGACATGAACAATGGTGTCAGGATTGCCTGAGGGAATTAGGGGTGCTGGGTAGAGAGGGGCAAATGGGAAAAATTGGGACTATAATAGCATAATCAATAAAATGTAATTTTAAAAAAGAATGTACTTTTTTAGAGGATTCTAATTAAATCTACCTTTCAACATAAATAGTATTACTGTAATATGAAAGCGTTCAAAAAGAGAAAGATTCAAAAGAGACTGAACAATGACTTGAATTATCTACTTCTGGAAAGGCTGTATTATTAAAATTAAAGAGATAATTGCAAAGGATTAAGAAATCTAGCAGTGAGTATGATAAAAATAAGGAGCAACAAGGTCATTGTGTGTATATCTGTTGTTTCTCTATTTTGTTTCTTTGCTTTTTGTTTTTAAGGATGAGAGATCTGGTTATGATTCTGTTAGTAAGTAAGGTAATAGGGGTAAGGGGATAGAAGGATATACTGATTTAAGATGATCAATGGAATAAGCAGTCAAAAAAAGGAGATATAGAGTGAAAGTGTTTGTGAAAAAAATAAGGTGAGTTTGATGTACCAATTACTCTTTAAAGATTTTATGGATATCATACAGATGTCTTGGTCTGATACAGGTATGGTAATAATTCCACATCTCTTCCTAATAGATAAAAATAGTAATTTATAGAAAATCCTCTCAACTTCATGAACATTTTAGTCCTTTATGGAATACTTCAAGCTACCTTGACTGGTGTGACTCAGTGGATTGGGTATCCTTCTGCAAACCAAAAGATCTCTGGTTCGATTCCCAGTCAGAAGTTATGCCTGGGTTGTGGGCCAGCACCCCAGTTGGGGGCATGCATGCAAGAGGCAACCAATCCATGTTTCTCTCCCTCTCTTTCCCCTCTATCTAAAAATACAATCTTTTAAAAAAATAAAATATTTCAACCTTTTGATAACTTATTATAAACCAACTTGCATATAAAATATACCAAAGACATTTCTCCAGAAGACTGTCAAATACTTACACGGCTTTTTCAGCAATCCCACTTCAGTGAACCATGCCTAACTGAAATCCTAAGGTTGTTTGTAGAGCAGTATAGATATGGAGTGACTTAATGGGCTACATAAATCATGATGAAATTTCATTTTGAGACTAGCAATAATTACTGCACCTTGGAGCCTGAGGTCTTTTTAAAACTGAGAATTAGGGAAAAGTTGTCTGACTAAAGCAAAAATGTTTTGTTTGGTTTTTTTTTAAGATTTTTTGTTTATTTTTCTTTAGAGGGGAAGGGAAATATCAATGTATGGTTGCCTCTCATGGGTCCCCTGCTGGGAACTGACCTGCAACCCAGGCATGTGCCCTGATTGGGAATTGAACCGCGATCTTTTGGTTCGCAGGCCCGCACTCAATCCACTGAGCTACACCAGCCAGGGCGCAAAAATGTTTTAACAGAAAACATAAGCTTCACTTACAGGAAAAATTGACAGATTTTACACCTACTAGAAAATGTGAAAATGTTGCCACCGTTAAAATAACAACTGCCTAAATATGTGTTTTCTTCACTCTTACTCTTTCATGTCCCTCTAAAGTTTCCTAAGAATGGATTTCTTGGAATATTGAAGATTTAAGAAATTTAACAACTAGACATTTTTCCTTCTATCTACTTGATTATATCTGATATTACCTACTAACCTTCAGGTTTCACTTCTTGCCTTCAAAAACATCAAATAGTCGACTCTGACCACTTAGTTTTTTTTTTTTCATTAAAACTTCTACACAATCTGAATTCATGTCCCTCATCCCCAGGAGGACAGTTAAATGATACATTCATTCTTTTATTTTTTTAAAGATTTTATTTATTTATTTATTTATTTTTAGAGAGGGGAAGGGAGGGAGAAAGAGAGGGAGAGAAACATCAGTGTGTGGTTGCCTCTCATGCACCTCCTACTGGGAACCTGGCCTGCAACCCAGGCATGTGCCCTAGATTGGGAATGGAAGCAGCAACTCTTTGGTTCGAAGACTGGCACTCAATCCACTAAGCCACACCAGCCAGAGCATTATATTCATTCTTTAAGTAGGCACAGTAATTACAGGACTAATAGAAAAATAAATGAAGTTATCAGGAAAAGATATGTTGGATAACTAGTCAATATAAGGGGTAAAAATTAAGTAGTTGCTTTTTTATTAATACAAATTCACATAGAATTTTAATTGGTAGAAAACTACACAGTAATATTTCAAGAGTGCAGTCCACTATGATGAATATCAAATCTAAGAATTAACATTCAGCCTATATTCAATACTAATCTATAAGTCAGGATGGTGACCCTCCAAAAAGGCACAATAAATAGGGCTTTCAGAATCTGTAAATGCACAGGGTGCTGGTCATATGTGTTTTTACTCTGTGAAAATTACTTTGTGAAAATTTATCATGCTCTGTACTTAGGATTTATCCACTTGCCATATACCTTAAAAAGTCAAATATGGAAGAATTTCACTCTTAAAAGCTAATCTCCAGTTTGTTTGGACTTAACTGTTTTTTCTTTATGAGTCTATAATATATAAAATAACCTTTATTTTTCAAAATTAAAGGTCTGGAAAGTGAATAATAATGCTGTTCCCTCTCAAAAAGGAACTAATTATAAATCTCTTAAATTCAAGATAATTTCTTACAGGATATGAAAATTTCCTGTGAGAATACAATTAAGAGCTTTAATATAATCGAATATTACAGGCCAGAAAAAGCTTCTTCTGAGAGGCTAAAAACCCTTCTTTAAATTTATACTCTGGAGGACTTCTGGCCAAGATGGAGGTGTAGGTAGACACACTGTGCCCCCTCACACAACCAAGATAGGGACAACAACAATTTAGAAACATAACAACAACCAGAACTGACAGAAAACTGAACTGTATGGAAGTTGGACAACCAAGGTGTTAAAATATACACATTCATCCAGACCGGTAGGAGGGGTGGAGTCAGGCAGCAGGGTGGAGAGGGGTCCTGACACAAAAAGCAGTGGCACCAGGCATGTAATGCATCCCGAGCGCAAGACCGAAGAGGGCCAGACAGCTGGCAGACCCAGTGGAGGGGTGACTGTGAAGCAAGGCACTGCGCCAAAGGTGCCTAGTGGTCAGGCCACATTCACACACAGATAAACCAGGCGAAATTGGGCAGTGAGACAGACCATGAAACCCAGGGTCCCAGTGCCAGGAAATAGAACCTCAGGACACTGACTAAAAACACCTGTGGGGCTTGAGGCGCAGGGAGAGACTCCCAGCCTCACAGGAGAGTGCTTTGGAGAGACCCACAGGGTGCTAGAACGTACACAAGCCCACCCACACAGGAATTAGCATCAGAAAGGCCCAGTTACCTTGGGAGAAGCAGCAGAAGGGACTGATCCAAAGGAGAGAGGAGCAAGCACCATTGTTTCCTCTCGGACCCCGACCTCACATACAACGTCATAACACAGTGACTGGGTTGCCCTGCCCTAGAGAACACCTAAGGCTCTGCCCCTCACTATGTAACAGGCGCAACCAGATTTTTTAAAAAAAGACTCAAACAGAAGTACAAATCAAAGCCTCAGAGCCAATATTTTTAAGTGACCAAGAGAGAGCCAACCTATTCAACCAAGAGAGAGCACAGTTCAAAGCACTGGTGATCAGGATACTCACAGAATTGGTTGATCTTGGTCACAAACTAAATGAAAAAATGAAGGCTACGCTAAGTGAAATGAAGGAAAATGCACAGGGAACCAATAATGATGGAAAGAAAACTGGGACTCAAATCAATAGAGTGGACCAGAAGGAAGAAAGAAACAACCAAACAAAAAAAATGGAGAAATAAGAATTCAAAAAAATGAGGAGAGGCTTAGGAACCTCCAGGACATCTTTAAACATTCCAACATCCAAATTATGGGGGTACCAGAAGGAGAAGAGGAAGAACAACAAGTGGAAAAGTTATCTGAACAAATAATAAAGGAGAACTTCCCCAATCAGGCAAAGGAAATAGGCTTCCAGGAAGTCCAGGAAACTCAGAGAGTCCCAAAGAAGTTGGACCCAAGGAGGAACACACTAAGGAACATCATAATTACATTAGCCAAGGTAAAAATGAAGGAGAGAATCCTAGAAGCAGCAAGAGATAAGGGGACAGTAACAAGGGAGTTCCCATGAGACTGTCAGCTGATTTTCTCAAAAGAGACCTTACAGGCAAGAAGGGACTGGAAAGAAGTATTCCAAGTCATGAAAGGCAAGGACCTACAT
>CM052541.1:24026189-24045611 GCA_028533065.1 Trachops cirrhosus | reverse complement strand
CCCTCCTACCAGTCTGGATGAAAGTGTCTATTTTTAAATCCTTGGGTGTCCAACTTCCATACACTTCAATTTTCTGTCAGTTCTGGTTGTTATTTTGTTTCTATATTGTTGTTGTCCCTATCTTGGTTGTGCGAGGAAGCACAGTGCATCTACCTGTACCTCCATCTTGGCTGGAAGTCTCTCAACCTCTTTCTTATAACCACATATATTCAGCATGCCAACTTCCTTTAGATGCAGTTTCACAAATATTTAATTCTATTATACAAGTCCTAGATATCACAAAAATAAAACCTGGAACATGTATGGGAAAATTCCCCAAAGAGCATTCTTCTTCTTAACATAAACTAGGCTTACTCTTTGAAAGTCATGTCCACAAAGTAAATCTAATAGATTGAATACCTCACTCTGCTTAGGAGTTTGAGTTTATATCTACTGATTTATTTATGTCAAATTAAAGAGGATTTGTGTGTGTGTGTGTGTGTGTGTGTGTGTGTGTCCCCTTCAACTCACACACAACAGTTTTCTTTAATTTGACTTAAATAATCAGTAGATTTTAAAATAAGTTTCTAAAATGCAGATGGTTCATATCTAATACTTCCAACAGAGTGATAACAAGTGTACTTCTGAGGCAGTGTCTATAAAGGAAGTCAAAGAAATGAAGCATTTATCCCAAACTTTAAAACCTCTATGGAAGAGACAGAAAGCACATGAATTGTTGCCAGGGGCTAGGGGAAAGGAGGAATAGGACATGATTGCTTAATGGGTACAAGTTTTCCTATTGGGGTGCTGAAAAATGTTCTGGAAATAGTGGTAACGGTTATGAATGTACTAAATGCCACTGAACTGTATACTTCAAAACGGTTAAAATGGTAAACTGTATGTTGTGTATAGATTACCACAATTATTAAACAAAGAATACAGTTGCCTATTATTAAGCCAGACATTAAAGAGATTTATTAAATCACAAATGGAAAAATAAATAAATAAAACCTCTATGGATATGTCAGAAGTTGAGAGCCAAACCACCATGAATACCAGTCTCTAGTTTATATTAAAAAAATTCCGCTCTCATCAACCACTAGAAGGTACCACCATTGCTTTATTTCCAGTGTCGGAACTTCCATTTTCCCTCATCTGCCTCTCTAGCCAGGATTGATAGGAACACTTATAATGAAACATTGAAGATTTGTCTATCTCCTTCAATCAATTATTCCCTGAAGGTTGACAAAGCAAGCTTTTTTTTTGAAATCTAGCTAATGACGATCCTAGAATGTCAAAATCAATTCAAAGCTGAGAGTACTTCTTTATTGCATTTCAAAATGTATAACTTGGTAATATACATTGTAGCTATGGTCAAAAATAGTACCCTTGTCTAAAACAAGCTAATTTCCTCAAATTATAGCAAACATTTGTTTACTTGAGAAAGAAAAACATTATACATTTAACTGTCAAATGGAAATTACAGTTGGTATCTTGGTGACCCCTTTCAATAACCCTATGAGGTGGGCATTCATCATTTCAGTTTTACAAAGAAGGATACTAAGTCATACACAGGGCTAAGGAAGTTATCCCAAGTCACTCAGCTGTTAAGTATCAAGGTAAAGATTCAAATCCATGTTTGTCTGATTCTAGAGTACCTATCAATTAGACATTTGGTTAACTTATCAGAAAAATTTAGATTTTTACTTCAATTCTTTTTCTTTTGAATTTCTAATTATTTTCAATCAACTTTTTTATATTTCAAACTGTTTATAATAGCAAAAAGACAAAGGTATAAAGAGTAATCAACTCTGGGTGGACATGACTGAATTAACAACAATAACTAATCATAAATTAGAATAATTAGAACAGTATACTGTAATAAAAGTTATATGAATGGGGTGTCTCTATCTCAAAAAATCTTATTGTACTCTACTCACCTTTCTCTTCTTATGATAACAGGAGATGATATAATGCCTACATGATGAGATGAAGTGAGGTAAATGATATAGACATTTGTCACATAGCAATAGGTCACTAATGATTTTCTTACTACACGGCTACTAAGAGACTAACAGGCAGGAAGTGTATACAGCATGCATACACTGGACAAGGGGATGATTCACATACCTGGTGCAACGGAGCCAGATGGTGCAAGATGTCACCATGCTACTCAGAATGGCATGCAATTTAAACCTTACAAATTGAAAGAACTTATGCACCCCTGTGTTCATGGCAGCACTATTTATAATAGCCGAATGCTAGAAACAGCCTAAGAGCCCATCAGTAGATGAGTGGACCAAACAACTGTGGTACATTTGCACAATGGAATACTGCACAGCAGAAACAAAAAACTCCTAACTTTTGTGACAGCACAGATGGAACTGGAGAATATTATGCTAAGTGAAATGAGCCAGTCAGTGAAAGACAAATACCATATGATCTCACACATAAAGGAATCTAATAAACAAAATAAACTAACAAGTAAAATAGAAACAGAGACATGGAAACGTGGAATAGACTGACAGCACCCAGAGGGGCAGAGGAGAGGGGAAAAATGATGGAAAGAACGGGAAGGGACTAGTCAAAGAACATGTATGGACATGGACAACAGTGTGGCAACTGACTGTGGGAGCTGTGGGAGCTGGGGGCAGGATGGGTGAAGGAGGGCAAAGTTGGGATGACTGTAATAAAATAACAATAAATAATAATAAAAATTAAAAGAATAAAACTTATGAACTGTTTATTTCTGGAGTTCTCCATTTAATATTTTTAACTGCATGTTAACTGAAACCACAAAAGCAAAACTGTAAATAATGGGGGGAGTACTATAATCAACAGAATTAAAGATGGCAGGTAGAACTTCTGGAAATGAAGAGAATATAAAGTACTTATTCAAAAAACCTGGCCATGGTATCAACTAGTCTGAAATCCACAATTTTACCAAGTTATTTCCTTATTTAATTTTCATTTTCAAAATCCTTAAGATAGTATATAAAGACCTGCATACTCCAGCAACTGCAAATCCCCCTAGCTCCATGCAGACAGCAGCCATACAGATCATTCTCATTCTCACCTGAGAGTCTTTGTGCATTCTCTGCCCTTTACCTAGAATGTGTTATTTACTTAACTCCTATTTATCTTAATATTTTTTTCAAAGGATCTTTTCCTAATCACCCCAGACCAGTGAGGGTGGAACACCTACCAGATGCTCCATAGCATTCCAAATATACTTCACACAATTTCCACATTTCTTAGTATTTATAATGTGCCTGACTTATTCACCAAATTATAAATGCTATGAGAGAAGAGCTTGAGCTCTTGTTCACCACTGTGTCTTTAGCACACAGCATTATATATGGCATTCAATATATGTTTATTGAATAAGTGAATGATTGATGTATTTCCTTCCCCTATTTTTTGCCAAGAACAAAAAGTATCACTAAAACAAATAAAAAAAGGTAGGGCACATCAACAAAATGAAACTCTGTCCATGCAAAATCTAGTACAATAGTAGCTTCATTTACAATAGCCCCAAAATGAGAACAATTCAAGTGCCCATAAATTGGTGACTGGATCAACAAAATGCAGTACTATTGAGCAGTAAAAGGAACAAACTACTGACATATTCGACAACATGGATAAATCTCAATATCACTGTACTGAGTGCAAGACACTACACACAAGAACGTATCACATGATTCAATTTATATAAAATCCTACAAAATACAAAGTAGTATCAGTGGTTGTCTGGTACTAGGGGCAGAGGAAAAATCAGACTACGAAGTGCACAAGGAATCTTTGGGGAATGATGAAAATGTTTTGTATGCTGACTATGGTTGTGGTTTTCACAAGTATTACAAATTATAAAAATTCATCAAATTGTACAGCTTAAACATATGCAGTTTATACTTCACCTAAGTCATTTTTTAAAAGCCAGGAACACAATATAAAGCTAAACAAGAACAAGACAACATAGTTCAAGTGATTTTTTCATGCATGTTGTAAACTAATTATACAGAGAGATGTTTCACTGAGTTACAGAGTCTTGTGCCTAATCTATAAGTCTCTTAAAAGCAGGTTTTATGGATGAATATAAATTTTCCCTTAAGTTTTGGTGGCCAGAATTTTTTAAAACCTTCACTGTCTGTCTAAGCAACCCAAGAGTCATATAACACCCATTTTTCAGTAGCTGTAATATATTTATCTGTACTGGAGAAGTCTAAATGCCTTATCTTTACCCTGGAACAAAGTTCAGGGACTAATTCTGGGTATGTGTGTGTTTGGCTTCTGTTTATCTAAGTGTCAAAATGAACTGTCTAAAATACACAACACAGGAACCTTGCAGCAGTGGGGAAAATAACTGAATAAATGAAGCAACAGTATCCCTTTCCTAGAATACAAATTTCTCAGGGCCAACACAACTAAAATTTCAGAGTGCCACTACAATTCCATTATGAAAATTACAAAGGAAAGAGTATCTTAAACTAATAGAAATGTCTGTATAAAATTGGTATAAACTCAAAGTTCTAAATTCAATTATAATAAATCAAGTAAGGAAGTTCTTTATTTTTCAATCCTTTCAAAAATGAAATAATTATTCCTTAATTTATATATTTCTACATCCATATTAAAGAGATTAACCCATCATTCTACTGAGCATTCCCATAATATCAAAGAGAGAGCAGAGCGGGAAAATTACAATCTTCACAAGAGACCTCCTTAGGATATTTCTAAATTTGATGCTATGTCGGGAGTCCCTGAAACCACCCCAGAGTTTGGTGATTCACTGGGAGGACTCACAGGACTCAGCACATCATTTTGCTCACAGTTATGATTTAGTATAGCAAAATAATACACACCAAAATCAGCAGAGGGAAAAGTCACATGACGCTTCTTACAAGAAGAGTAAATTTTAGAATATCCTAAAAATAGTCTTTATTTATATAATTAAGCACAGCTTTCCTGGAGAGCAGCTAGGTGTTTCATATTAAAAAAATTTTAAATATGGATGCTTTTAAGTCCCCAAATTGCCGTTCAAGTTTTTATACTAAGGAAATAGAGAATATGTAAATATGTGTAAGTGTATTTAATGGAGCATCATTTATAATAGTAAAAGTCAGAAATAATGAGTTCATTAATCATAAACATTACGTTATCAAAGTCATGATACATCTAAAATAAATACTATGCAGCCTTGAAAAACTGTTTAGATTTGACTTGCTAACATTGGAAAAAGAACTAATTACATTTTTAAATGGAAAATACCATATTTAACACCATTATAACATAATTCCATTTTTGTAAGTGTGTGTGTGTGTGTGTGTGTGAGAGAGAGAGAGAGAGAGAGAGAGAGAGAAAGAGAGAAAGAGAGAGAGAGAGACTTTGGAAGGATTTATTCCAATATGTGCTGGGATTATGAGTTGGTACTATTTATATACTCTTGTAAACAACAATATAAATGGAACCTGTGCTGTCATGCCAGAGGAACTGCCTTGCACATCTCATGCCTCTGGGGACTTTAACATCATATAATAATTTTATGGTCAAATACTCATTTTTGCAATTTGGACTGTGATTTTGCCTGCATAATAGCACTCTTTGTTTTTGCAAGATCCAAGGGAGCAGAAACCTTGACCATATCTTATTTTATAAAAGCCCTACTGGAACTAAGATGTTTGCCACATCTTGTAACACCACCTGCTGATACTGCTAGGCTAATTTAGCTGAGACTGAACAATCCTGATGCCCTCAACTAATCAGAAAATGTGTAATGTATACTTATTATTTCTCTTCCCTTGCCAACCAATCCCCTTAAAAATCAGCTTCTTGCATTTTTTGCCTTTAAGAACCCTGCCCTTACTCCCCTGCTCTGGAGCATATTTTCAGTTTATGCTGAAGGCTACGTCTCCCTGGTTTGCAAACCATATATAAATAAAACTCTCTTTTGCCTCTCAGAAGGGTCTTCTGGATTTTTTGTTCACACTATTATATTAAACTAATATATCAAAACTGATATCAAAAACTAATATATCAAAACAGATATCAAAACTGAAGTCCTAACAGGCCCATCATTGTGGTTTACAGACAGACTATCAACTAGCAAAAACAGAAACAAATGTAAAATTCTAGCAATTATAAATTATTGTGCATATTTAATTATATAGGATTCTTTTACTAGTATATTAATTTTCAAGTTTAAAATTCTTTATAGAAATTATGCTTGTATATCTTAAAGGATATCTATTGAAAAAGAATTGAGACACTATCTTGAAGTATTTGGTGATGGAATGTGGCAAGACTGTCACATGTTTATTTTTTAATATGTCTACTTCATTAAGAACATTATTTGGGTTTGTTTTTTAAATATTAAAAGCATAAGATATACTTCTAAATGGAGAGTTAATTCTAGGGGTAAAGAAAGGCAAATAAAAAAATGGATTGTTTAATCCAAAGTTATATTGATCACATTTCTAGGTGCCGTAAAAAACCATTGGCAACCTCCATAAAAACACTTTATTGAAACGAGTCTGACATAAAAAACACACTCACTAAAGTCTTCAGAGATCATGATGTCACTACATATATAAATATAAACACAGAAACAACCCAGGCAAGCATGTGGAGGACTGAAACTCTCATATACTGCTGGTAAAAATGTAAGATAGCACAACCACTTTGGAAAAGTTGGGCAGTTTCTTATAAAAGTAAACATACTAACCATGCTACTCAGAAATTTCCCTAAGTACTCCATGAAATGAAAACATATTTATACAAGGCATTTATTTATAGCAGCATTACTCACAATAACCTAAAGAATACTACTCAGCAATAAAAAGGCATAAACTACAGATCCATGCAACATGAGTAAATCTAAAAAACATATGGTAATGAAATAAGTCAGACACAAAAGACTACACACTGTATGATTCTACATGTAAAACAATAAACAAAAAAAACATGGTGTAATGTGGAAAACACTGAAGTGAAAATCAAAATAATAGGTCTTTCTAATGATATAATGGAACACAGAGTTTTGTCTTGTTAAAAATCAAAAGGCCCAACTTTTATATTTTCAATCTGTCAAGGTTTTCTTTTCTTTTTTTATTTTCCTATCACACTAATTCATAAAGGCCTTTTCCTTCCAGAGACTTGATGTACTCATTTCTATTTTTTTTTAATTTGCTTAGTCACCCCCCAACTCTTTATAAAGACTTGATTTTTTGGAGTAGTTTTAGGTTGACAGCAAAATTGAGGGGAGGGTACAGAGATTTTCCTTATACCCTCTGTCCCCACACATGCGTAGCCTCCCTTGAGGAAAACCTTCCCTGAGAGTTATTTAGTGAGATTTTTAAGGAAATAACCCATTTTACATTTGAAAGATTAAAATTTCATGAAATTTTGTTGAGTAACATTAAGTATTATTGTGAATAAAAAAACAGTAGAAACCTAGACTGCCAAAAAGTATATGAACAGAGAATAACAGTGTTATTTCTTTCTCTAAGGCAGTGAAGTTCTCAACCAGGGGCTATTTTATCCCTCGGGGGACATCTGGCAATGTTTGGAGACAATTTTAGTTATCACAACTGCAGGTGGCGGTGTCATTGGCATCTATGGGTATAGGCCAAGGATGCTGCTAAAAGTTTTAAACACACAAAACCCCCCCCACAAAAAAAATTGTCTGTTTTTTCTTAATCCCTTCACCTTTTTCTCCTAGCTCTCCAACCTTCGTCCCTCTGACAACTGTTAGTCTGTTCTCTGCATCTATGAGTGTGTTTCTCTTTTGTTTATTTTGTTCATTAGATTCCACATATAAGTGAAAGCATATGGTATCTGTCTTTCTCTTATTGGCTTATTTCACTTAGCATAATACTATCCAGGTCCATCCATGCTATTGAAAAAGGTAAGGTTTCCTGGGGGTTTTTTTTGGCCAAGTAGTTTTCCATTGTGTTAATGTACCAGTTTTTGTATCCACTCATCTATGTATGGAAACTTGGGCTGTTTCCAAATCTTGGCTTTTGTAAACTAACAGTGCAATGAACATAGGAATACATACATTCTTTCAAATTAGTGTTCCAGGTTTCTTTGGATATACTGCCAGAAGTTGAATCACTGCATCATAAGGCAGTTCCATTTTCAATTTTTGAGGTAACTTCAAACTGTTTCCCACAGTGGCTGTACCAATTTGCATTCCCACCAACAGTGCACAAGGGTTCCCTTTTCTTGGACATACAAGTAAACACAAAGACATATTCTTTCTTGAACCAATCCGAATAATCTTTTTATCTGATACATACAGGAAATCTCATCATACTGACAGGGATGGCCATAATGAAAATGACAAACATTCAAAATTGTTAGTGAGGATGTAGAGAAATGGGAACATTCATACATCACTGGTGTGAAATAAAAATAGCACAAATGCTTCGACAAACAGTCTGACAGATTCTCAAAAGGTTAACTCTATGTTTAACCATTTGTCACTGTTCGTAGTAATTGCTAAGACCAGTAATTAATTTCCTAGATATCTATGTACCCAAGAGAGTTGAAAACATATATCCACATAAAGACTTGCACACAAATGTTCAAAGCAGCATTGATCATAAGAGACAAAACTTCAAAACAACCTAACTTTTATCAATTGATGAATAGGTAAGTAAAAAAGTGATATACCCATACAATTGATTTTTGGATGATTAAAAAAAAAAAGAAGTACTCATATGGACTTTCTAAGAACCCCAAATAGACAAAAACAATACTGAAAGAGAAAAAACAAAGCTGGATACCGCAAACTTCCTGATTATAAAACACTGCAAAGCTACAATAATCAAAACAGTATGGGTACTGGCATAAAAACGGATTTGCACAACAGAACAGAATACAGAGCCCAGAAATAAACTCTCACATATATGGTCAAATAATCTTCATTTTGATAAGTCTTGACAAGACTACACAATGGGGAAAGAACAGACTCTTCAATAAATGATTCTGGAAACTGAATATCCAAATGCAAAAGAAAGAAGTTGGATCCTTTCTTATCTTATACAAAATTAACTCAAAATGTATTAAAGACCTTAAATAAGTTAGGATTATAATTTATTACTTGAAAAGCAATAGAGAAGTCAAATTTTCCATAAAAGTGCAAGAATTCTTCCTACATGAAACATCTAATAGATGATCTACTTAAATGTTTTCAGGAGCTTGCTAATTCAAAAGATACACCATGTTCTACTGCAAATTACAAGGTCAAGATGCAAATGAGATCTCTTTATCAAGATAAAATAGGTTTTTCATGAAAATGGCCAATCTATTATCATTATTACCAATGATGTGCCGTGTTACAGTTAAATTACAACAGTGTAAAAATTCTTTTCAAGTCATAACCTAGTACACACACTGTAAAAACATGTAAGTGAAACAAAAACTTCATGAAACATGAACTGAAGGGGGGGAATGTGGGTGGGAGAGGGTGTGCAGGGTGGAGGGCAATGAAGGGGGGTAATGGGACAACTGTAATAGTATAATCAATAAAATATATTTTAAAAACTTCATGAAACAGTATTTATTTTTGTTTCTTTTTCTTTATTTTTTAAAGATTTTATTTATTTATTTTTAGAGAGAGGGGAAGGGAGGGAGAAAGAGGGAGAGAAACATCAATGTGTGGTTGCTTCTCACACAAGACACACATTGGGGACTACTGAGGACTTGGCCCACAACCCAGGCATGTGCCCTGACTTGGAATCGAACTAGCGACCCTTTGGTTCACAGGCTGGCACTCAATCCACTGAGCCACACCAGCCAGGGCTCTTTTTCTTTTTTAATGCTAGTCACAGACCAGAGATAACTCAGATGCTCAAGAAACAATACTCTCCCAAACCACCATGGAAGTACAGCTCAGTATAAATTACATCTTTTTAAATGGAAACACGGTAGTAAACATGGATTCTTATTGCTTCCAACCCATTGGTTAGGTTAACTGCAACTGATTTTGCACTTACCTTCTTTAACCAGGTGTCTGTATTTTTAAAATTTTTTTAATTGATTTTAGAGAGAGAGAAATGAAGGAGGAGAAGACAGAGAGAGAGAGAGAGAAACATCAATTTGTTGTTCCACTTTTTTATGCATTCATTGAATGAGTTGCTTCTTGTATGTTCCCTGACCAGAGATCGAACCCACAACCTTGGCATATCGGGACAACACTCTAATCAAATGAGCTAACTGGCCAGGGCTATGTGGCTTTATTTTTTTTTATCAAATTCAAGTTGACTCCCATCCCTGTGCTCATTATTAAAGAATGTGTTGGGGCAGGTGAGAGTGTGGTGATCTTCCATTCACACATACACTTTTTACACACATACAATACTGACACATATGCCCATACATACAGGATAGATGGGTGAATATTTATTTTCTAGAACCGACACTTCTTTCAATTAATTTACATTATCTGCTATAATCATAGCTGTACATTCTGTGTAACCACATCTACAAATGTTCCTGAGAACGAATGCAACCAGTTATCAGTTTGGGAAACACAAGTTCACTTTTAAATAATTTCTCTCAAATTATATTTTTCTTCCTATTTGTAATGTGTTCTCTCTCTCTCTCACTCTCTTTTTCCTCAGAAAATAACAAATTTCAGCCTTTGATAAAAATTTAATGAGTTATTCTAACAGAAAAAAAATATTAACATCATTAATTCAAAACACCAAGACATTAATTTAAGGTAGGTCCAGGCCCTTGTAAAAAGCCTTAGGATCTAAGCCATGGTTCCAGTCAGGAAAATATTACCATAAGAGCATCTTTGCTGTTCCCTTCCAGAGATACTTACTGTCTACTGCTCTACCACAACACTGTAATTAGACAATGTCTCTAATGAACTGAGCTTTAGTCTTTACCTCTATTGCAAAGGGTTTTAAATCTAAAGGCTTCAATATTTTATGCAGGTAAATATGTGCATTTTTTAAATGAAAAAGACAGAAATCAGAATGAAAAAGCAAGGATTGCGCTATTTTCTAAAAGGTTCCTGAATTAATTAATATTTTAAGAGTGACTAATTTATTTCTAAGTAGAAGCTTATTCATACATATTTAATGTAGCAAATGGAATTCCAACAAAACTTCTTAAAAGAGTGGCTCTGTAATCCAATTTAATGAACATTTTTTAGCCCTCACTTCCATTAATTGCCCCCCAAGGAATACGGCATTAATAGCTATATATACCTCCTTGGCTTTTAACCTTAATTTTTAATCTTGATTTTCTAATTTCTCTGGCTACTTCTTAGCCTACTTTTCAAGCCTTGCCACCACCTCTCTAGACCTCCTAAATGTTGGTAATCTCCAGGATTTTACTCTGATCTCTTTTCTATTCACTCTATACTCCATCCCCTGAACAACTCACTAGTTTCAAATACCAGCTGTTCACTAATGACTTAAAAATCTCAAACTTAAACCTTTTTCATTAACTCCAGAATAATACATCAAATAACTGTTGAGACATTTTAACATCGTAACCTCAGACTCAGAATTTCCCAAAATGAATTCATCATTTTCCCTCTCCATGTTCAAACCTGTTACTTTTCTTGTAAATGGAGGATGGGGACAGTTGTGAAAAGGTGATAGTAAGGATGATAACTGAGAGGCAATACAGTTTTAAGGCTAAGAGCATAGAATTTAGAGCCAGATTGCATGGATTTAAATCTGAGCTCCACAGTTACTAGCTGTGTGACCTTGTAGTTTTAGCAGTATATGTTTCTAAAAGCGAAAGTTAAGCCAAATATTATGACATCATTAGGCTCTACTTCTATCTATTCTCTCATGTTATCCCTGAAATTCTCATTTTCTTGAAACTCAATCTAGATATGTTCCTGTAACCTACTTCTCATGATTTCATTTCTATCAGGAACCACCTTCACCCAAATAACAATATCCAATGAAAAAATTATACTTAATAGCCCCAAAGTGCCTGGAGGACCAATAAGATAAAATTTACACATAAATCCTGCTTGCCTCCAAGCCAGTCAAGCAACACTCTTGAATATCCTAGACAGCTGCTACTTTACTAGCTGCATATGGTTATATAATTTTAACCTCACTGGCCTACAGAATATGGTCAGGTCAAACTTCAAAGTAGCCAAGTACAGTGAACAGTTAAGAATCACTTTATCATTTGTTTAAGAAAAATAGATCTTTTGCTGCCTTTGGTATGTTTTTGATTAAGATGAAAACTTGCAAAGCAAATGCCAACACTGTATGATAAAATGACTTTAAATTAAAATCTAAGAAACAGATGTACATATCTATTACACATTAGATATCATAATCTAGGATCACATTAGATTTAAAATTATAAAATGAATAGTCAACATGGAATATAATTACAGAAAGAATGAGAGAGGCCATGCCTTATAGTCAATTCATTATTGATGGCTAATGCAGGGTTTTTCAATCTCAGCATTTCTCGTCTTTTGGGGCACGTAATCTTTGTTGTGGGGGTTGTCTTGTACCTTGTAGAATGTTCGGCAGCATCCCTGGCTTCTATCCAGTAAATGTCAGTAACATCCCCTGGCTATTACAACCAAATAAGTGTCTCCAATTATTGCCAAACATCCGCGTACAAAAGTCACTCCTGGTTTAGTATCAATCACTGTACTAATAAAATGAAACATTGTGATACAGAATAACTTCAAATAACCATTGAGAAGTAAATTATTACCTGATATTAGGTAGTACTTTCTATTTATATGTGAATATGAAGAAACTTTCCCCACATTTACGGTCTGACAATATTTAACAATATTATTAACAATATTATTGTTAACAAAAGTTAACAATATTTTAAACTATAAAATGAAAACAAATCCCAGGGGAATTTTCTGACTGTACAATCCCTTAATAAGCCATCTCTTCCTAAAAAGGAGAAGAAAACTAACATTTGTGATATAAAATCTACCATGCTGTACTACATCATATTAGTTATTTTAAATAATTTATTATGGCCCTGGCTGGTGTGGCTAAGTGGATAGAATGCCATACTATAAAACAAAAGGTAACTGGTTTGATTCCCAGTCAGAGCATATGCCTGGATTGGGAGCTAGGTCCCCGGTTGGGGGCTGCAAGAGGCAACCAACCGATTGATGTATCTCTCCCTCTCTTTCTCCTTCCTTTCCCTTCTCTCTAAAAATAAATAAAATCAAAAAAATTGTTATGTTTAATGATAAAAACCTTACAGTGATTAAGTATAATATTTATATATAAATAAAATACTTCTGAAAGAATGTAAGAAACTGGTATAATGGTTGCCTTGAAATATGAACACAAAGAATAAAAGATTTGGAATCAATAAAAATTAGTAGTCATAAGCCCTTCTTTAGCACCTGAATTAACACATTATCAATCTCATTCTATAATGCAATTAATTTAGCCCATTCAACAATTCTTGAATATCCATATACTCAAATTCCAAGGAATATAAAGAGGAAACAGTCCTTCCTCTCAAGAAATGTATAATCTAATGGTGAAAACAGCTATGTAAACAGTGAATCATAAAAGAATTTAACAATTCTTTCAACAAATATTGAATACTACTATGGACTGAGGTGAATGCCCCCAAAATTCAGTGTACCCCCTAAAATTCAGTATAACCCCTGCTATGACTATGTTTGGAGACAGGGCTTTTAGGGGGAAAAGTTACATGAAGTAAAAAGGGTAGGGTCCTAATCCAATAGCATTATCAGTCTTATAAGAAGTAAAAAAGAGAAATTTTTCTCTCTTTCTATAGCACATACCAAGGAAAGGCTTTGGGGTCACACAGTGAGAAGGCAGCTGTCTGCAAGTCAGGACAAGGGCCCTCACCAGAACCTGACCATGTTGGTAATCTGTCTCAGACTTCAATCCTCCAGAACTGTGAAAAATAACTTTCTTTTGTTTAATCCATCCAGTCTATGGTATTTTGTTGTGTAATTATTTATTTATTTATTTATTTTTAGAGAGAAGGAAGGAAGGGGGAAAGAGAGGAAGAGAAACATCAGTATGAGAGAGAAACATCAATCAGTTGCCTCTCATTCATGCCCTGACCAGGTACTGAACCCAAAACCTAAGCATGTCCCTAACTAGGAATCAAAGGAGCAACCTTTCGCTTTGCAGTATGCCACCCAACCAACTGAGCTACACCAATCAGGGCTTGTTTTGTAACATTGTGTTAAGCAGACTAATACAAATAGTGTGTCAGAAACAACATTAGGC
This sequence comes from Trachops cirrhosus, assembly GCA_028533065.1. Lineage (NCBI taxonomy): Eukaryota > Metazoa > Chordata > Mammalia > Chiroptera > Phyllostomidae > Trachops > Trachops cirrhosus. Next base: position 24,031,389 of record CM052541.1, on the reverse strand, counting down.
ATTGGAGTTAAAAGATACTTATTCTGAGTTCAAGAAAAAAATTCTGCTTTCAAGGATTCCTTTCTTTAATAGGTAAGACTACAGTGTGATAAACGCTCCACTAGAAACAAACAAACAAATAAATAAATGGACTAAGACAAGTCTAACATTGCCTCATCCCTCTAGGAAATATCAAGAAATACTTTAAATGTCCACATCACAGAGATGCAGTTTGAACTGAAGTGTAATAGACAAGGAAGGATTCCCAAGGCAGACCAGTAGAGAAGAAAATTCCAAGCAAGAGGAAAATTCCAAAAACAAAAGCTTGGAGAGAATGTGTTAAGTTCCAGTAACCATAAATAGTTCAGTATTGCCGGAATGTAGACCAAGGAAGAGAGTAGTAGGAAATGATGCTGAAAATGTAAGCAGGAACCAGATGATGGATGTGCCATGATAAGGAGATTGAACTTCATTTTGTGGGCCACAGGGAACCACTGAAGAATTTTAAGCAGGGGAATGAAATGAACAGATTTGTATTTTAGAAAAGTACTCTGGCAGAGTATGAAAAAGAGATTGGGGAAGGGAGAAAAAAGAGGCATTGTACCAGTTAGAAAGCCATTGCTACAATAATCCAGAGAGAAAAATGATAAAGGCAGAAACAGAGAGAAATAAGAAGGAAGGAATGATTAGAGAAATATTTATGAAACCAAATGAAACTAGCACAGGCCTTGAAGTCACACAAAAAATTTAACATTTAACCTTACTTAGCCTCTTTGAATTTTAGTTCCCTTACCTGTATAATGATATTTTTTCTAAATCTCAAGAGTTATTGTAAGAGTTGAGAAAATAATTTCTGTATGCTACATATACTATGGCTGTTTCTAAATGTTAATTTCCTGAGAATGGCAGGATTACCTTGGTGACTGACTAGTTAGATGTTCTGGTGAAAACAGGTATGGAAGTTAAGAGAATAATCAAGAACCAAAGATGACCCCTGTGTTTGTGGCCTAGGCAATAAGGGTAAAACAGCTGTATCAATAACTTGGTCAGGAAAATAAAGGAAGAATAGTTTTGGAAGGAAAAGTGCCATGACAGAAGTAAATAAAATGCTATAGTCTCAAACAAAAACTTCCAGCTAAAGGCATGAGGAAAGATGGAGTGGATTTGTGGTAGACCCAAAAATTAGCCAAGAGGTAACAGACATTCAAGAACACTATGAGAGGAAAACCACAGGAATAGCAACTTTAAATCATTAAGTTCTGATGAACTACTGAGAGAGTGACGGGTGTGTGTGTGTCTGTGTATGTGCATGTTAGGGAATGAGTAACAGGAAAAGATAAGATTAGTAAGGTAGAATGTTATACTCTATCCTCTAAACTTTAGTCTGCAGATAGAAAGCTGCTATAGATTTTGGAGCATGTAAAAAGTGGCACTGCAATTACACAGAGGGAAGATTAGACTGCACAAAATAAGGAAGAACTATAGTAGAAATAGATGATGGATGAAACAACAAAAGGTATGTCTCATAATGATGCAATGGAGAAAAAAGAATGAAGTTGGAGGTATCATACTACTTGATTTCAGATTATACTACAGAGCAATGATCATCAAAACAGCATGGTATTGACAGAAAAAGAGACACACAGACCAATGGAACAGAATTGAGGGGCTAGAAATAAAACCACATGTATATGGGCAAATAATTTTTGACAAAGGAATGACTAGAGAAATATTTAAGAGGCCAAAACAGACAACAGAGAAAAGAAATCCTCTTCAATAAATGGTGCTACAAAAACTGGAAAGCCACATGCAAAAGAATGAAATTGGATTACAGTTTTCCCCCACATATAAAAATTACTCCAAAATGTATCAAGACCTAAATATAAGATCGGACCTTGGTCTTAGAAAACATTTTATGAATTTGACCCCAAAGGCAAACTTCTGCACAGCACAGCAAAACAAACTGACAACAAAACAAAAAGGCAATCAATCTAATGGGAGATGGTATTTGCAAACAATAGCTCTGACAAAGGGTTAATATCCAAAATACATAAAGAACTCATAAAACTGAACACTAAACAAACAATCCAATTTAAAAATGGGCAAAGGACCTGAACAAACACCTCCCCCAAGAAGACATATAAGTGACCAACAAATACATGAAAAGATGTTCAACTTCACTAGCTATAAGGGAAATGAAAATCAAAACTATTTGATAAAATGAGATACCATCACATACCTGTTAGAATGACTATTATCAACAAGACAGGTAATAGCAAGTGTTGAATGAGGGTTTCCATTTCTCCACAACCCTCATTCACTACTGGTGGGAATGTAGACTGGTACAGCCACTATGGAAAACAATCTGTTGGTTCCTCAAAAAATTAAGAATAGAGTTACCATATGACCCCAGCAATCCCTCTTCCAGGTATCTACCTGAAAAACTTTAAAACATTTTTGCAAAGATATATGCACACCTATGTTCACTGCAGCATTATTCACTATGGCCAAGACATGGATGGAAACAACTAAAGTGTCTTTCAGAAGAGGACTGGATAAAGATGTGGTACATATATACTATGAAATACTACTTAGCTATAAGAAAAGACAAAATAATGCCATTTATGACAACATAGATGGACCTTGAGAATATTATACTAAGTGAAGTCAGTCAGAAAAACCTAAGAACCATGATTTCACTTATATGTGGGATATAAAACTGAAACTCATAGACACAGATAACTGGATGGTAGTTACCAGAGGGAAGAGGGAGAGGAGGTAGTAAAAGGAAAAGGGGACCAAATATATGGTAATGGAAGACGATTTGACTGGGGTGGTAGGTGCACAATGCAATATACAAATGATGTATCATAGAAATGTACACTTAAAACCTATATGATCTTATTAACCAATACCATCCCAACAAATTTAATAAAAATAAACAAATAGGCCTGACTGGTGTAGCTCAGAGGGTTGAGTGTTGTCCCACAAACCAAAAGGTCACCAGTTCCATTCCTAGTCAGGGCACATGCATGGGTTGCAGGCCTGGTCCCCAGCCAGGGCATGTTCAAGAGGCAACTGATCAATGTTTTTCTCTCATATTAATGTTTCTCTCCCTCTCTTTTTCCCTCCCTTCCCCCTCTCTAAAAATAAATAAAATCTTTATAAAAATAAACAAACAAATAAAGGTGGAGCCAAAGGTATTAATACAGAAAGGAGCCAACATAGGATAATTTTAGTGCATGTGGTACTAAATTTGTAATACATAAATTACGGAATAACGGTTATACTCTAATGACCTATCTTTAAACCCATAGTCTAATGTGTAGAGTTCTAAGTTACTGACAATAAACAATAATTGCCATCTGTGATGTTGATAGGGTTCAGACCACGCTATTCCAAAATATGGCACCTTGACAAATTGAGTATTTTAAGCTGAAAATTTTTGAGAAATCACAGGTGCAGAAAGGACTCTCTGACTTGCCCCTTCTCCCCTGAAGCAGGCCATAAGATCCTCATGTGAGAGGTACCCTCCCTTTAGTAAAGGAGCATCCTTATCTCCAAAGACAGAGGGACACCTAAGAGGAATCCAAATGAATAGGCCTTTGGGATCCCCAAATTTATTAATTTATTACATTTAGCTCTTTTCTTTTGTCCTATCACATTTTTCTACAAATTTCTACTCTTCATCAAACCTAGTATAAAAATGCTCATGCTTATCCACATCTTTGGGTCTTCATTTCCTTTGGAAGGCTCATGTGTCATGTTAAATAAGTTTGTGTGATTTTCTTGTTTATCTGTCTTTTGTTACAAAGCCCAAGCAAAGAACCTAGAAAAACAGAAGGAAAATATTTTTCCTTCCTTACAATATCATTCTATGTTTGCAACATATGACAGCCAGAATCTCAATCTAAGATTTCAGGTTGAATTGAAAAACCTATATAAACAAAGATAACAGAATATAAGGTAAACTAAGAATTCAATAGCTATAATGATTGTTGCATCAAGCTGTGTTAGAAACTGATAAATCAGTAACAGTGGGAAACACCAAGATATATCAGAATTAGCACAAAGGAATCTTTTAAAATCTTAACTATATTAGGAAGATGACTCTCATGCTGTGCATAGATACCATATATCAAAGCACAAAGTTTTTTAGAGGCTTTTATTTTAGCCACCCTAAAATAACACAAACATAGCACAGAAGCACCTGTAAATGTATACTAGTACAAGGGAAACCATAAATAAAGCATGACATATTCAGCCAGGTAGAGTCTTAGTAAGTCTAATTTACTGACTTAATTTTTTTGCTGTTGCTTTCAGGTTAAATGAGAGCTGAAAAAGGATTTTAAAATCCACATAAAACAAAGTCTATTCAAGCTCAAAAATCAAATCTTGCATTTCAAAAATTTCTGACAATACTAGAAATTTCTGCACTAGCCTTTATTATATTCAGAGAATACAGAAATGTATATTCAGCTTCTCCAAGCTAAGCTTTTCTATCCTGATCAACACATTCACAGAAGTTCCCTTCAGCTTGCAATTTCCTCTTTCCTATCTTATATTAAAACTTTCCTAATAGCTTAATTGACTCTCCATCTTATCATGCAATCTCTACACCAAGTTAAAAACCCCTAATTTTTCCCCATAACCTCAAACCATTCCATCTGTGGAACCTAGTTACTAATATCTCTTTCATTTACAGGGTTCAAACATCTAGACAATCTTTCTTCTCAACCATTTGCTTTCTGTACTCTAATACAGACCCCCTCCATCCACAATGATCTGGGGTAGAGAGTTTTATTTTGCTCCTTTGCTCAAATATAAAGGCTCAATCCAAAGCTGGGTTTATATTCTTTTCTTAGGCCTAAGATTTTAGTCAGATAAAGCAGGTCCTGGTTTTAGCTTCAAAGATTTTATTTCCTAAATCTTACAGTAGGGCAAAAATTTTAAAGATTTTATTTATTTACTTATTTATTTTTAGAGAGACAAGAAAGAGAAAGAGGAAAAGAAACATCCTGTGAGAGACACATCCATCCATTGCCTCTCACGCACCCCCAACTGGGGACCTGGCCCACACCCAGGCATGTGTCCTGACCTAGAACCAGCGACCCTTCAATTCACAGGCTCACAATCAATCCACTGAGCCATACCAGCAAGGGCAAGGCAGAAATTTTTTTTAATATATTTTATTGATTATGCTATTACAGTTGTCCTATTA
>CM052541.1:23999563-24025689 GCA_028533065.1 Trachops cirrhosus | reverse complement strand
ATAAAAAACATGTGTAGTAAAATGACAGCAAACTCACAATTATTAACAACCACACCTGAAACAAAAACAAGAAGAAACTAAGCAAACAGCTAGAACAGGAACAGAACCACAGAAATGGAGATCACATGGAGGGTTAGCAACAGGGGAGTGGGAGGAGGAGACAGGGGGGAAAGGTACAGAGAATAAGAAGCATAGATGGTAGGTAGAAAATACACGGGGAGGGCAAAAATAGTATGGAAAATTTAGAAGCTAAAGAACTTATGACACATGGACATGAACTAAAGGGGGGAATGTCGATGGGAGAGGGGGTTCAGGGTGGAGGGGAATGAAGGGGGATAATAGGACAACTGTAATAGCATAATCAAAAAAATATAATTTAAAAAAAGCTTAGATGTTTTGCTTCCATATTATGTGTTATTAACCATTACTTTCTGTTGATTTTAACCATTATTCAATTGTTATATAACCATTCCACTCAAAAAGGGGACGCATTTATATTTGTTTGTTCATTCAATTGGGAGACATAGAAAAAAGATTTTTTGAAAAATACTTCATTAAAATTCAAGGACTCCTTCATGATTTTTTTTACAATATCTGTAAAGCACTAGGTAAATATTGCAAATGTTTTCTATATTTACATGATATATTATTTAATATTTTTGTTTAGATCATCTCATTAAAAACTGTATATTTTAAGGGGAAACTTTTCATTACTACTAGAAGTCGAAAACCAGTATCATAAGTAGAGGGTAATTTAAAAAATTAATTATTCAAAAGTAAGATGAAAACAAAACAGTGTTATCAACTAGCTAGATATTATTGCTTGCCAAATTGTCTAACACTTAATTAAAACATGCTTTCTTTGTTACAAAAGGAGAACAGCAAATGTTGGAGAGGTAATAGAGATAACACTGTTACCAAATTGAGACTTTCTTCAGTGAGCAGACAAAAGAAAGAAAACTAACTTTTATTATTACATGTCCACATACTACCTAAAACTAGAAGTCTGACACTTCAGGAAAGTGAACTATATTTTCCTGTGTCTCTTCCAATCATGAGAGACTTTATAGAACCTACTCTGTTTAAAAAGAAAATCAGTCTTTATTTTAAGTGAATAAATTTATATCTACAGTATTCTTTTACCTTCTTATATGCCTAACTCATCCTAATGTGTTTGTAAATTTCCAGAGTTTGAAGGATAATTATTGCAAGATTCGGACTCTTATTTTGTAACAATTTCTTTTTTTTTAAATCTTTTTTTTAATGTTTTGATTTAGAGAGAGGAGGGGAGAGATTTGTTGTTCCATTTATTTATACATTCATTGATTGATTCTTATATATGCCCTGACCAGAGATCAAACCTGTAAACTTGTTATATGGGGACAACACTCTCATCTACTGAGCCTACTGTGCCAGGGCTGGAACAGTTTCTTGATAAGATTTCCCAAGTTGGTATAATTAACCTCCCTAACTATAAAGTAAACAAAATAACTAAATTAGTAGAAAAGAGGGCAAAAATTTGTCATTTTTTAAACATTTAAACTCAATTCATTGTATTCAGTTTGAAGGTTCTTGGATGACTACAGTATAAATATACTTTTTTTTAATTTACATTATTCATTAAGTTTATGGTTGGATAAAGTTGACGAGAAAAGATTGAATTGCATGTAAAGCTGGGTTTAAGAAATCACATTCTAATTTATGCTGTGCTGTTAAGATTAGAAATTCTAATTTTGGTGTGTGACAGCAAATATTTTTATCTTATACTAAGCTAGAAAAGAAAGCCTGTGTTTAAAGAAGCTGATAGTGGTTGGCATAGGGCCACAGGTAGATATTTAACTGTTGTGAATTTATAGTGATTTTTCAGTTTTTACTGCTTTTGTGATTGTATTAAAGTGATTGAATAGACAGAAAATGGACCCTAAAGATGGCTAAAAAGGCTTTGCTTAGTAATTTATGAAGCATTTTAAAAAGAAGGAAAACAAAATATATTGTTCCTTTTTATACTTATTAAAAATATTAAAGTCCTGGCTGGTGTGGCTCAGTGGTTGAGTGCTGGCCTGTGAATCAAAGGGTCACTGGTTTGATTTCCAATCTACAGCACATGCCTAGGTTGCAGGCTAGGTTCCCAGTAAGAGATGCGCTAGAGGAAACCACACGCTGATGTTTCTCTCCCTCTCCTTCTCCCTCCCTTTTCCTCTCTAAACCTAAATAAATAAAATCTTAAAAAAAAAATAATTCTTGCCCTGGCGGCATAGCTCATTTGGTTAGCGTTTTATTTCCATAAGTCAAGGTTGCGCATTTGATCCTCAGTTAGACATACAAGAATCAACAGTGAATGCATAAGTAAGTGGAACACCAAACTGATGTTTCTCTTTTTTCTCTCTCCCTACCTCTCTAAAAATCAGTAAGTGGAAAGTTTTTAAAATATATATTAATTTTTTAATGCAGTAGTAGCAAGATTCTATTTACATGTTGTGTAGTTTTGGTCAGCTTTTATTCTGAAGTTTTGTTAGCTCTGCCCTGATTATCAATTTCATCCCATATCTACCTGCTTTGCCCGTATTTTCTTAAAAAAATAATCCTTCTTCATGTTGGTGTTTTAAAATATTGTTACTTGATTGTATGGATGTACAGAGTAAAGTCTGTTGATGAACCTGTCTTTACCAGCAAACTCCATGGAAACTTTTGCTCTGTGAAATCTAAGTCCCAAGCATATATTGTGGAATTGACTGATATTTAAAAATAAATGTCTAATGCCCTTGTTGGTGTGACTCAGTGGATTGATTGCCCTTTGTGAACCAAAGGATTGCTGGATCAATTCCCAGTCAGGGCACATGCCTGGGTTGCTGGCCAGGTCCCCAGTAGGGGTTGTGTGAGAGGCAACCACACATTGATGCTTCTGTCTCACTTCTCCCTCCTTTCACCTCTCTCTAAAAATAAAGAAAGAAAATCTTTAAAAAGAAAATCTCCTGAAATACTAGACAGATTTGCATGTAGATCAAGAAATAATTTCCATGTCTTTATTTTAACATCTTCAATTCTTATCTTTTATGATTTCTAGTTCCATGTGTGTTTCCTCTTTACCTTCCTTATCTGTGTATTTCCTTGTAGTATCTCTGATTACTGAGAATTTTCTGCATATTTTCATATTTACAAAATTGAATATCCATCTAATAAATATTTAGTGGTTTCAGATGTTGGTGTACTGTACATGAAAGCACTGAAAATATTTTTAAAACCAAGATGAAATTAGACATTATTTGAATAGCAACTGTTTTCAAAATAAAATGTTGTTTTTTTCTAACGGAGGTATAATTAACATATAAAATTATATTAGGTTTAGGTATTTAGCATAATGATTCACTATTGTTATATGTTGCAAAATGATTGCCACAATAACTCTAGTTAACTTCTGTCACCATATATAGTTACAAATGTTTTTTTCTTGTGGTGAGAGCTTTTAAGATTTACTTTCAAATATGCAATACAGTGTTAACTATAGTCACCTTGCTGTACATTATATCCCCATGATTTTTTAATTTTATAACTGAAAGTTTATACCATTTGACCCCTTCACACCTTTCACCTACTGTGCATCTCTTACAACCACCAACCTGTTCTCTGTATTTATGAATTCACTTTTTTTTTTTACATTCCATATATTGGTCAGATCATACTGTATTTTGTGTAACTTATTCCACTTAGCATAATGCCCTCAAGGTCCACCTGTGTAGTTGCAAATGGCAAGGTTTCCTTCTATTTATGACTGAATAATAATACATTCTAAGAGTCTGTGCGTGTGTGTGTATCACCATTTTTTTATCTGCTCAGCCATTGTTGGGCACATTCGTAGTTTCCGTATCTTTGGCTATTGTGAATCATGCTGCAGTGAACATGGGGGTGCATATATCTTTTGAAGTTCGTGCTTTTGTTTTCTTTGGAATTGCTAGATCATATGGTAGGTCTATTTTTAATTTTTTGAGGAAACTCCATAATCTCTGCACCAATTTATATTTCTACCAACAGTGCAGAAGAGTTCCCTTCTCTACACATCCTCTGAAACACTTGTTATTTCTTATCTTTTTGATAAATAAAATTCAATAGTAGTTGAGCAGACACAGTGTTGGTTGGGAGTGCACTGACAACTTCAAAACAATGTCAAACACTTAAATTGTCTCTCTAAAACAAAGACAAAGAGAATCTAGCTTGAGCTTTCAGGAATGACTTCCAAAGCCATAGTACAGAACCTGGGGAAGGGAGTTAACATCTCTTCTGAGAAAACTTCCTGCTGTAGAACCCTAATGCCACCCACATGACCAGGAATCCACCACACTCTAGAAACCATGACTGCTGTTGTCTCCAGAATATTGCAACACCTGCCACTCCTTGTACCAGCAGAATACTTATGTGCTTTTTTTCTATACCCATGAAATGGGTGACTGGACACATGTCTCTGCTGATACAGCATATGGTATCTATATCCTAAACTATGGTTTCCCAAAGATATCAGGTTGTAATCTATGGAAACTGTAAATGTTTCTTCATTTGGAAAAAAGATCCTTGCAAATGTGATTAATTAAATTAAGGATTTTGTGATGGGTAGATTATCCTGGATTATCTGTGTGGTCCCTAAATGCCATTAGAAGTGTCCTTAGAGAGGCAGAGGGAAGTTTAACACAAGAACAGAAGGCAGTGTCACTCCGGAGGTGGAGATTATAATGGTGCAACCACAAGCCAGGGAATGCCAGCAGCCACCAGAGGTGGAAAAAGCCTAGAGCTCTGAGAGAACACAGCCCTGTGAACACTGTGATTCAACCCAGTGAAACTGATTTCAGACTTTTGTCTTCCAGAAGAACCATGAGAGAATAGATTTCTGTTGTTGTATTTCATCAACATTATACTAAATTTGTTATAACAGCTACAGAAAAATTAAGTTTCCACTAGCCATTTTTTGCTTTTAGAAACAGCAGAACAGATCCATTTCAGTGCGGACTTCCAAATCTTTTGTAAGTGCTTTCAGTTGGCTGATGTAACATCAGATTCCTACAGAAGATTCTAGGAAATGTAGGCTTTTTGCTTACTAGCCTTTGCATTTTAGGAAGGCACACTAGAATGAAGGCAGAGTGGATAACATTGCCCCTTATATTACAATATCAAAATATCTATCACATTATTTTTTTATAGCTTCACAATGTAATTTTTTGAGAGAATGGGGTTCTCAGAGAGACAGTAAACAGACCAGGGGGTGAAATGAATGGTAGGAGGTGTTTCTACTCCAATCCAAAGTCTTTTGCTCTGTCTCTGTATTTGTTCTCCCAAGAACCAGTCATAGTTCAGCAGTGCCACTGCCCTTCAGCTCCCTGATCTTTCTTTGCCACCTGTTTCCTGGTGCCTTATCTCAGGCTTATTTTATTATTTTATTCATTGATTTTAGAGGAAGGTGGGGCAGGAGAGAAAGAGAGAGTGAGTGAGAGTGTTTTTCCACTTATTTGTGTATTCATTGGTTTCTTGTATATGCCCCGACCGAAGATGGAACCCACAACCTTGGTTTATCTGGATGACACTAATCAACTGAGCTACCCGGCCAGGGCCTCATGCACATTTCAGTACTTCTAGACCTGGACTGTAGTGATATGTTTTATTAAGCACATACAAACATCCTCAGGATATTGTCAGGATAAAGACTTCCGTTTTTCCCACTACTTTACTTGCTTATCCCTATGCATGTATCTCAGCATGGGCATTTACTCCTAGAGGCAGTAGCATGAGATCTTTAGAAGATTTTTTGGAAGCCTCAAAATTTGTAATAAACAATTCTCAAGAACTTTTGTTTGTATAACTTCTTCTAGAAAGTAAGTCAACTATCTTAGTTCTACATGGCATATAATGTAATATAATATAATATAGCCTGAGTTCACTCAGCTGCCCAAGTATTTGAGAAGCTAAGTGCCCAAGGCATTCAATGGTTATGTTGTTCTTAAAAGATTTTTTTAAGTAATTATCCATTTTCAAAATCATGCCATGGTAATAAATAAGTACCAATTAGCTAAGACACAGTGCATGGTAATGATGTGGTTTGCAGTGTGTTCAGATTGTTTGGTAATGTCACAGAATCACAATTTGTGTGATTATAGACTAGGTGGAACAGATATTACAGATAATTACAGAGATCTCCCAGGACTATTGTTGATGATGCACATGTGATTGTTCTTGTTCATTTATGTGTTTCGCGAGTAATAGCTCTTTTAAAGTGTTGAGATGCACTGCATATCATACTTTCTATTCCTTAATCCATTTAATAGGAAATACATCTCAGAGAATGCATCCAGAAGATATTAGAATTGTGTCATATGTTTAATCTTTTTAATCAGTATGTTTTGGAGTTAGGATATCTAAATCCCAAAATCGCTAGTTCCAATTCTGAGAATTTTTTTCTACATATTTTTTGAAATGATTGCAAACAAAGTCATTCACTGCAGCATTGTTTATTATAGTAAAATGGTAGAAGTAACTAAATGTGCATTAATAGAGAACAGGTTAAAAGATTTTGGTACAACAGCGTAATGGAATAGTATGAAGCTTTAAAAAAAGAATTAAAAGCTTTCTCTGATCTAATTTAGAAAGATCTTGGCATATTGTTAAGTATTGCAAATGTGGGCAGTGGTGGATATGATCATGTGTTCAAATTTGCTTCTACACACATAAAATTCTGAAAGGATACACAAAAAAGTACAAATATTAATTACTTGTATATGTATGAATGTAACTCGAATGTGTATGTGGGAATGTGGGTTAATGAAAGAGTCTGTCGTTTGATGAATATAGAGATATTCATGTTAGTATATTACCTGTTCAAAAAGTTAAAAAATAGAAGAGACATTTATTTATTTTATTCTCAATTTTTATTTAAAAAAATTTACATCTGTAGAAAAGTTGAAGTATAATATTTATTTATTTTTAGAGAGGGGGAAGGGAGAGAGAAGGAGGGGGAGAGAAACCTCAATGTGTGAGAGATACATTGACTGATTGCCTCTTGCACGCCCCCAGTAGGGGACCTGGTCTGCAACCCAGGCATGTGCCCTGACTGGGAATCAAACCAGTGACCTTTCAGTTCATAGGCCAGAGCTTAATCCACAGAGTCACACCAATCAGGGCTGTTTTTTCTTTAAATTTAAATAATACAACATTTTGCTGAATCATTTGAAAATAAATTACAGATACCATAATACTTTAACATTAAATATTTTAGCCTACATTTTCTAAGAATAGAGACATCCCCTTTATATCCACAATTTCTTTATAATACCTAATAAAGTTAACAATTCTATGACACACTCCATGCCAAGCACATATTCTAACTTTCCCAATTGTTTCCAAAATGTATTGTGTAGATTTTTATTTCTGGATCTGGAGTCAATTAAGTAATATTCATTTTGTTGTTTCCTTGAGTTTTTTTTTTAATTGAATTTATTGATGTGATATTGGTTCACAAAATCATACAGGTTTCAAGTGTACAACTCAATAAAACATCATCTGCACACTGCATTGTGTGCCCATTGCCCCTAACAAAGTCTCTTTCCGTCCCTATTTACCCCCACTTTGCCCACTTCCACTTAGCCACCACCCCCAGTTTCTCTGTCAGTTACCACAATGTTGTCCGTTTCTATGTGGTTTATATATATTTATATATATTTTTTTTTTTTTACCTAATCCCTGCACCTTCTTTCGTCTAGTCTCCCCACCCCCTTTCCCTTTGACAGCTGTTTGTCTGTTTTGTGTATCCATGCCTCTGTTTCTATTTTGTTCATCAGTTTATATTATTCATTAGATTCCACATATAAGTGAGGTCATATGGTATCTGTGTTTCTCTGACTGATTTATTTTGCTTAGCACAATAATCTTCAGGTCCAACCATGCTGTCACAAAAGGTAAGATTTCCTTTTTTTTTTTTTTTATGGCCAAGTAGTATTGCATTATGTAAATGTATCATGCTTTTTTATCCACTCATCTACTGATGGGCTCCTGAGCTATTTCCAGATCTTGGCTATTGTAAATAACACTGCAGTGAAATAGGGTTGCATATATTCTTTCAAATTAATGTATCAGGTTTCTTTGGATATATTCCAAGAAGTGGGATACAAAGGCAGTTCCATTTTTAATTTTCTGAGAAAACTTCATACTGTTTTCCATAGTAGCTGCACCAATCTTCATTCCCACCAGTGGTGCACAAGAGTTACCTTTTCTCCACATCCTCGCCAGTATTTGTTGTTTGTGATTTATTGATGATAACCATTTTGGCAGGTGTGAGGTAATAACTCATTGTTGTTTTACTTTGCATCTCTCTGATGATTAATGAAGTTGAACATTTTTTTCATATGTCTGTTGGCTGTCTGTATGTCCTCCTTGGAGAAGTGTCTGTTCAGATCCTTTGCCCATTTTTTAATTGGATTGTTTGTTGACCTGGTGTTTAGTTTTATATGTTCTTTATCTATTTTGGAAATTAACCCATTTTCTGATGTATCACTAGCAAATATGTTCTCCCATTCATGGGTTCCCTTTTCATTTTGTTGATGGTTTCTCTTCCTGTGCAAAAACTTTTTAGTTTATAGTCCCATTTGTTTATTTTTTTCCTTTGTTTCCCTTGCCTGAGGAGATATGTCAGCAAAAATATTGCTGTGAGAGATGTCTGAAGTTTTACTGCCTATATTTTCTTCTAGAATTTTAATGGTTTCATGAACTTACAAATTTAATCCAGTTTGAGTTTATTCTTGTGTACAGTATAAGTTGGTGGTCTAGTTTCATTTTTTTTGCATATAACTGTCCAATTTTCTCAATATCATTTATTGAAGAAACTATCTTTACTCCATTGTGTGCTCTTGCCTCCTTTGTCAATATTAATTGACCATAGAGGCATGAGTTTATTTCTGGGCTCTCTGTTCTCTTCCATTCATCTATATGCCTGTTCTTATGCCAGTACCAGACTGATTTGATTACTGTAGCCTTGTGGTATAGTTTAATATCAGTTATTGTGGTACCTCCAACTTTGTTCTTTTTTCTCAAGATTGCTGAGGCTATTCTGGGTCTTTTTGATTCTGTATAAATTTTTGAAATATTTGTCCTAGATCTGTGATGTATGCCACTGGTATTTTAATAAGAATTGCACTGAATCTGTAGATTGCTTTTGGGTGATATGGACATTTTAATAATGTTAATTATTCCAATACACAAACAGTATACACTTCACTTATTTGTAGCTTCCATAATTTTTTTCTTTAATGTTCTGTAATTTTTCAAGTTCAGGTCTTTTACCTCCTTGGTTAAATTTATTCCTAGGGACCTTATTTTTGTTGTTGTTGTTGTAGCAATAGTAAATGGGATTATGTTCTTAATTTTTCTTTCTGATAGATTATTGTTGGTGTATAAAAATGCCACCAATTTGTGAATATTAATTTTGTATCCTGCTGCTTTGCCAAATTTATTTATAAATCTAGTCATTTTTTTGTGGAGTCTTAAGGATTTTCTGTGTGTGGTATCATATCATCTGCATATGACAGTTTTACTTCCTCCTTGGCTTTTATTTCATATTGTCTGGGGCATATTTCTTTGTCTCCCCATTTTGTCTCTGTGTATTAGATAGATCTGCTGTGACCCCAAACTTGTTATGATGGCTTTATGATGAAGGTGTCTTGTTGGGCTCAGTATTGCAATCTTCTAGATCACTTGAGCTCCATGCTCTAGGAGTGTGTCTTGTGGGTTATGTGCACCCTCCTGTTGTAATTGAGTCTTGAATGCTGTTTGTCCTTTTGTGGGTGGAGTTAATCCTTTAGGCTGGCTGATTATAAGGGTAAACCTCTATCACCATGTTTGAGAGGGTGTTCAGGGGCTGCCTCCCCAGCCCCCTGCCACAGACAGAGAGTTGTTCCCAGCAGAGTCTGGAGCCTTCCGGAATCCCCTTTTGGGTGTGCTGCTTGTGTGGTTAGTTGCTCTATAATATAGCTTTAAATCCGGTTTGGTGCCAGGGGCAGGTGAGTGTAGCTTCCACCTACTATTCTGCAGTTATTCTGAAATCCAGAAAAGATGTTTCAACTTCAGAAATAGCATTAATACAGAACAGATGAGGACCTGGCTTTCTGGATAAATAGTGTTGTACACCAGAGAATGATATTTGTATTAGGAAGATTTAGTTACACATAGTAAAGTTTGAAATTTCCTTGTGCTTGAAGGAAAAATGTGATCCTGTGTTTTAACTACTGTGATCTCTTGATTAATTTCATCATTTTTGTTTATTATTTGATACCTGACATTTTTTTGAAATTCAAAATTGTACACGAGGGCATAATTTATTTTTTTCTTTTATGTTTTTTGTTCATTGGTTTGTTTCTTTACTAATTTGATCAGTAATGGGGAATGCTGGTAGGAGGAGAACATTGGGAGCTTTGGAGTTAATATATGAATGTAAGAATTGGGGTAAAAGGTGGAAAATAGAAGTACTTTCCAGATATTCCTTGCCATTTTACAGTTATACTCCCAAATCCATCCATATCCTCAAGTCTACTATGAAGTTTTTTTAAAGTAGTAAGGAGAAGTTACATTATCAAGGATGCAGTCACCTAACTATGTATATCATTGGGCCATTTTTTCTTTTATTGACAACCTCACTTAACATTTATTCCCTCAATCATTTACTAATTCCAAAAATCTTAACTAATTTTTGAAATTATTTAAATTTTCTGATACTCTTGCCAATCAATTTGATTACCATTCACTCCTAGGATCATTCCACAGGTCTCAACCTATTTTATTACATATCCCTATGTTCTCTGCTCATTCCTCTGCATTTTCAGAATGTTCAATAATTTGTCAAATTAATGAATGAATTAGTGATTGATTAGTAGGAAAACTGATGTAGCTAGACCAGGCTTGGTGAAAATGACTTCCTTAACAAAATTTATTGGTTTAGTATTACGATATAGCAACATTTGAATGTTTATATGTTAAGAAGAGAAACTCATGTTGATTAATTTTGAAGTATTTGAAGATGGAGAAAAGAGAAGACATTTTTTAAAATTCTGTTTCAGAGTTTATGGAGTTTTTTGTTCTGCCTGTTATTTTTTTTATTACCGTGATGTAGATAGAGTTTTTTCTACTAATTTTTATGTGAGACCTTAAAAGTGCTATTAATAATTTTTTCAATAAAAATGTATACTTATGTTTAAAATAGTAATTTGCAGTTATTTCACTACCAGGAAATTTTTTTGGTATCCTCCCTGAGTCCCTTCATTCCATGTTTTGGGAGACTTTTGTCCACTACTGTGTATTTTGAGCAAGTAAAAGATTAATTTTTTCTCTTTAAAAAAGTTAATCAGACACATTTCAGAAACAAAACCCTGAGCAAATCATGTGGTATTTCCAGCTGCCAAAGCTGCTGACCAGAGAGGTCAGTGTTTTAAAGTGAAGGAAAAGGAAATTGACATTTTAATTTCCTTTATCATAGATTAAAAATACACTGAAATGAATGCTAACAGTATCTATAAAGCATTTTATAAATACTGAAAATTTTGTTACTGAATTCTGGTTTTTCTGTATATATATTTGATATTTAAAAAATTAAGAGTCATCTAAAAAAGGTGAGAACCATTCTTTTAGACTGTTTCTTTTAATTGTGGTAAAATACACAATAAAATTTACCATCTTAATCATTTTTAAGTGTATAGTTCAGTAGTATTAAGTACATTTACATTGTTCTGCAGCCAATGTCCACAAAAGTTTTCTCCTGCAAAACTGGAGTTCACAAAAGGCAAATAAAATGTTATCTTTGTATTGTGTTTTATTCCACAAAACACTGAAGTGCTATCTTTTAAATATAATTTTTTCAGTGTTAAAAATCATTTTGTAGCTAGTAGTGGAGTTATTTTATAGGCATTATTATAGGTATTATTTACAGACTCTTGTCTGGATGTTAGTATGTCTATAATTATGAAAAAACACAGGCAGAACTATTCCTAATTTTTAGATAACTGAAAGTTTTATGTATTTGTACATATGTCCATAAGTTGTTATGTAGGCAGTAGTAGCTATTTGTTCATGTATTTGTCAGCTATTACCAATAAACTTCATCAATAAGCCACCTCCCAACTCAGTAGATTTAACAACAAGAATTTATTCTCATGATCACAGGTCTGTAGATTAGCTGGAGTTTGTCCCATACAGGCTGGCCTCAGCCCCAGACCACAGGATCAGTACAGCTTTTCTCTTTCTGGGTCTCAGAATCAAGGGAACATCTACTCAGAATTAGTTCTTCTTATAGTGGTTTACTTGACCACAAGGAGCACAAACACAGCTACCTAAGCATGTTTAGATCATTTGTTAGTTTTAGGGTCTTTGCCAGTTTCCCATTGGTCTGAGCAAGTCACATGGCCAAGTTCAAAGTCCAGGCATGAGGAGGTACATTCCATCTACCATGAGGCCATGTGAATATATTTCTATTACAAGAAAGTGAGAATATTAGGAAACAAAAAAGAGTTACTTCCTAAATTTAAAAGTCAGCTTTTTAGCACCTGTATATTTAGTACCAACTCATTTTTGTGTGTTATAAATTTCTCACTCCTTTTAAAATAAAAACGGTTGCCTATAAGAAGGGGTAACCAAAATGTACCCCAAAATGGTATAAATCAAAATTATTTCCCACTCTGCTATCTTTTAGTACAAATGTTTTAGTTATGTAATTTTCTACATTGTTTAATATTAGCCTGTTAGGAAAGAAATAGCCTTCTTATTGTAAGGGTCAGTAATTTTTCCTTTTTTGTTAGGTCAGAGTTTTTAGTTGATGATTATTAAAAGTGCTGGATCTATCAAAGGATTGGAGCTATTGAGCAGTCACTCATTTAAAAAGATTAATATAGATATTGAGTAAGTTGACAGCTGTTTGAAGGGGCATCATTGGGGGTCTGGGTTGGGGGGTAGAGGGATTGGGTAAAAAGAGAAAAGAGAAAAAACTCATGAACACAGTCAACGTGTGATGATTGCAAGGCAGGAGGGGAGTCCCGGGGGGTAGAGGAGGATATGGGGAGGATAAATAGTGATGGAAGGAGGTCTCCTACCTCGAGCTAGTGCACAGATCGCGTCAGAACCGAGCTCTGCTGTTCAGGATGATTACAGACGTGCAGCTCGCCACTTTTGCCAACATGCTAGGCGTGTTGCTCTTCCTGCTTGTTGTTCTCTATCACTACATGGCTGTCACCAATCTCAAGAAGCAAGAATGAAAGTGGTGCTTTCTCTGCCCCAGGGTTCCAGGAAATAGTCTGAGGCAAGATGGAGGGTGTGAGGGGCCTTCACACTTCACTTCATCCCTTCTATCCATCACAACATGTAAAGCAACTACACCTGGATTTTTCCAAACAACTTTCATTTCCTCAGAGTCTTCTTTAACCCTATGGAACAAGAAGCTGCCACTGAGTAGGGCCCAGTATAGGGGCTTTCTTTTCTAATCCCTCCCCCTGATATAAAAGTATAGATTTTTTTGTGGTCCCTCCCCCAAAAAAATAGTGATGGAAGGAGACTTACCTTGTGGTGGTGAACATACAATAGAGTGTACAGATGATGTGTTGTGGAATTGTGCACCTGAAACCTGTATAATTGTGTTAAGCAGTGTCACCCCAATAAATTTCATAAAAAGGAAAAAAAGATTAATGTGGTTTCTTTTGCAATTTGATACAATACTAAAATATTTTTAACTTAAATTGCTTTTATCTCACCTTTACTTCACAAAGATCATAACTATGGATTTTTGTATGTGTTTTTGTTTAAAAACCATGAAAAGAGTTTGACTAGAAATAGAACTTCCAGTATTGCTCAGAATATCATCATTGCTTTTAAGCAGAACATGTGGGTGCCTCTAGGGCAGGTTTTCAGACAGGAAAAGTATACAAGGAGAAAAAATGGAACATTTAAAAAAAGGAAAGTTAAAAAAGAAACAGTGAGACAGAGAGCGAGAGATAGAGAGCAAGCTTGGGTTCAAGAAGAGCTAAGGAAATGGGAAAAAGTGTTGGATAATGATCCAGTACCAGCAACAATTATTTAAAACTCCATTGGCCTTATCACTGCTGCAGGGTAGGGTTTCTGTCACTTTAACTCTCTACTCTCACTATATAAGTAGTGGGATTTGTAGGAACTGAACAAATATTTATGGACAGTTTGGGTGAGAATAATCAATGATGATCTGCTGAAGACACTATTCCTTTTACTATCCTTTCATGGAAGACTAGATGTGTATGTTTAGAAGGTCCTTTTAAAGAATTGTCAAATAAGATACAGTATGTGCTTTGAGAGTAGGGGATAAGGGAACAATCTGGGAACTATGGAAGAGATGAATTTCAAGGATTCCAATGGTTTTAGATATAGGTTTCCTCCGCTATCTGAAAGTAGAGTGTTCCTATGAAATATTGTGTAAGCTGAAATAGTGTAAAGCAAAGAAGCAATAACCTTAGGACACATCTTACTACCAACAGATGCACAAAATAAATCAAGATAAAGCATAGATGTTCACAGATGTAATTCAAAGCTGTAGCAGCTTGATACTGAGCTGCTGAGTGTAATTCCTGTGGAAGGAGGTTGGCAGTGCCACTCTCTCTGTTTGGGTTCCACGCTGCTTCCATAATGGTTCACAGCAAAACAAACACTGAACATTGTATACTTTTTGCCTCTTTCCCTAAAAATAAAAATCCTCATCAGATTTTTTTTGAAGATTTTGTTTATTTACTTTTAGAGAGATGGGAAGGGAAAGAGAAACAGAGGGAGAGAAACATCAATATGTGAGAAATACATCCACCGATTGCCTCTCACAAGCCCCCAATCAGGGACCTGACCTACAACCCAGGCATGTGCCCTGACTGGGAATGGAACCAGCAACCCTTGCAGGCCAGCGCTCAACCCACTGAGCCACACCAACCAGGATAGATTTCTTTTGGTTAATGAAAACAGATATTAATATAGCTCTTTTGTAAAATTGGAGTAGTGTAAAGTGAACTTTCAAAAAGCTTTTATTTCTGCTCTGTCCCTACCCTAGAGTGCATCTTTTATTAACTCTGGCTTTCTTGGTTGCTAGCTGGTACCTCTGCTGCCCCAAAATTAGAAACAGCAAGAGGATGTGCCACCTTTTCATTTGTCTGCCTTGTTTAATATTTTCTCTTGCCAACGAAACTGGATAATTTAAAAATACTAAATAGAACTGAAAAAATATATATACATATATTTATGGAATATTCTTATGGTGCTTAATAGGGATTGATTGCCTACATTGATCTTTACTTATCATTATAATAACTTCCAGACTTAATACAGGGGAAAATAACTGCATTTGTCACATAGAAAAGTAACCCTGAGTGAATTTCATCTGCACACAACAGCATGGTTAAGTCTTGAAAACATTATTAAACAAAGCAAGGCACAAAAATTCCATTTATATAAAATTCAGAAATAGGCAAAACTAAGCACACAGAGAATGTAATGCTGTTAAGATAAGCAGGGAAACGATTAGCACAAAAGTAAGGATATGGCTGTATCTGGGGAGGAGAAAAGCTGTTATGACCAACAAGGAGCAGGTAGGTGGTTTTGGGGATTCTCGATGTTTTATTTCTGGGCACAGGTGGTAGCTTATGTGAACGTTTGCTTCATAATAATTCACCAAACTGTGCATTTGCATTATAAACACTTTGTGTATATGGCTTATGTTTTATAATTTTAAAAATGGTTTAAAAATGAAAACTATATGGGAAAACTAGAAAAAAGCTAATTATTTTTTCTGTATGTCTATCTTGCTTTTCTTATAAAAGTGAGCACGAGTTACTATCATAATTTAAAGAAATCAAATGGGGGTGGTGGTTATCTGTGCAATGCAATTCATATTTTTTGGTCTAGTCAGCAAATAACTGGAAAATATAATTTCCATTTTTATAGTCAAATTATTTCATGGTCATTTTCTGAGAACAAGGGTGTTTTGTATGAATTCTGAATTTATCTGTGTCATGTGTGCACCAGTTGGGAAAATAGACTAAGAATCTCTGGGTGATTTGACTCTTTGGTATGATTCTGTATTGTGAGAATTTTTACCTGGTTTTGTTTTGTTTTGAATAACAAATATTGCAGTGATTAGATTTCTATTTTTCTAATGTTAATTTAGGCTGAAATTGACTTTTCTTACTTAATTGGGTTTTTGGGATCTTGATTGATGTTTTCCAAGAAGTATTAAAACAATCATCTTCAAAAAAATCATCTTCAAAACTGTTACATGGAGCAACAACACCTTTTGTTTTATTTTATCTATGTACAAAGGCAAAAATAAAATCTGAACAGAATAGAGGCAATTAGGCCTGATAGAATTATACAAAAATAGTTTGAGAACATATTTAATGGTGTTTTCATTACACTTTAATGGATTTTTTTTTAAAAAATGTAAGGATAGTCTGCAGATTAATCTTTATCTTCTATTTTTGATTTACTAAAAATTATTAATCTATTAAATTATATTTTTACTTATTTAATTACTATTCCAATGAAATGTAATTGTTAGTTTTAATCCATTCTTTAATAAAGAGACATAATGCTGAAATTCAGTCTCCTAATCATAAAACACCTATTTTAAAGAAATTAAAATTATAAATCTTACAAAGCTAGAAGGTAATAAGAAAGCTAGGGATTGAATGTCTTTCCTGTTTTCCTTTTAGACGTTTTGTTTTGTTTTTTGGTGGTTGTTTAAATTTAGATTGTTCCTCTTTCTCTCTCCCTTAGCTGTCCCATATTCCTTTTATAATTCAGTTATAAAATGCCTGGACTAAGCAGAGTATGGACTGATTGTGTTTATTGTTGTTACTTGTGTTTGTTTCTTACACATTAAGTCTATCCACAATGATTTTGGCATGCTAAATTTAAAGGTTGTAAATAGTTTTAAATACCAATGTGGGGGGAAAAACAAGAAATCTGCCTCAACTGTTTTTAGGACATTAAACATAAACATTAATCTGACTATGATGACTGTATAGTTGCCATTCTAAACATATTAATTAAAATAAATCAAAATTGCTTATTCCTTGTGGAAATATTTGTTCAAAACATTGAGCCATGTAAATATATTATCATTACAGAAACAATATTTAGCAATCTGAATTATTTTGCTAAGGAATTCATTTAACTCTGATCACATTAATTATTTTTAAATGTTTTTTTCTTTGCTTTTATGAAATGAACGTTGCTTTAAAATTTTTAAAAAAACACTCTAATCCCTAATTTGTTTTTTCATGCAGAGTTGTAAAAGATTTAGGAGTCAACATCACCACTGGTGTGTTATATTTAAGATTTTCTTTTTTGCTTGCTGCATATGCAACAAAGTTGTTCTTTCCTGACACAGACCCAGACAAAGGCTGAGTGTAGCAAGGAAGCAAACAGCAGGCCTCCAGTAGTGGCCCCTGCCTGGCTCCAGGATTTGTAAACAGAAACATCCCAGGCTCCAATAAGGCAGACAGCAGTTGCCTGTCTGTTCTGTGTTCAGGAAGCACTTGCTTGTACAATCCGAGCCATTGCACGCAGGCATACATAGCAGTGTTTACTTTTGGCTGAGTAGTTAACTGAAAAAACTAAAAGGGAGGAAGAAGAGGGTTTATGAGCTAGGGGAACAAAACAATTTCAGGTATAGAATATATGTGTAAAAAAGAAAAATAATTAAAAAAACAAAAATTACGAGTTTTCTGGTTAAGGCCTCTTTTATTGCACACATATGTAAATACACACTGAAATATTTTTTACTGGCAGTTTTTCAGGGACCTCATATTTTTAGACCATGTCACATATCCTGGAAAGTTTTCCACTTGAAGTATTTAACCATTAGCATGGTTTTAAAACATATTTAAAAATCTACTTAAGACTTTCCTGTATATGAATTAATGTTTTCCTTTGCAGATTTGGGGTTAATTAATATTTTTATGTAAACGTTATGTTGCATTTTCTTTGTAAATTTGCAAATAAAATCAAAGAGAATGCTGAGGCTTCAAGAAACATTAGAAAAGTCACACAGAATTTTGGGATTAAAAGGACTTCAAAAGTCACCTAGTATAACCAACTTTTTAAAAGCAGTTTAATATATTTCAGTAGCAAAGTTATAGGAACAGCACAGATGACAAACATTACAAAAACGTTCTTGCATGTAGGAAAATTCAGAAAAGTATAGTAAGTGGATGGAATCTACTGTATGCTGTCATTAAGAAATTTACTTTTCTAAAACCAATTTCTGACATTGTCCAGAAACATTTTACAAGCTTATTTATTTATAGTTGTTATAAAGCTGAACTCTGAAACTTGTTCATTGCACCATTTTTAATTGTTACACATTTGGCATGGATAGCACACATGTTGGTGTCCTCAAAAAAGGCCAACTAGACAATCTTCACTTCCCCTATCCCCCCTGCAGAGCACCAATAGCTGCATTGTGGAAGTGCAGACCTTTTGACATCCTGAGCAATTTCTCATACCAAACACTGAAAGATATGTTTGGGAATCAGAATTTAAGTGGACTCTGATAATGTCTAATTTCATGGACTACCACAGTAACAAGCCTGTAGCTGTTGAAATTTCTTCACTATAATCAGCCAAGATGGATGGAACATAATTTTTGTATTAAAACTCTTAATTATTTAGAAAAGTCCCTTAGTCTTTTTGGTCTGTATTCTTTACATTCATTTATAACAGGTTAGGTTGTCTATTTTTAAAGCCCAAATTAGATTATAAAAAAACATTAAGGCAACATCACAAATATCAAAGGAGGAGATGGGAAAATTGAAAATCAGTTTCAGTAATTTGTAAAAACATAATGATCTGAGAATCTCGAATAGGCTTTGAGAGTATCACCATAAATTAATTGATATTCAAAATTATGTCCCCAATCATGTAGAAGAAAAATTGCTTTAGCTCTGGCCGGTGTGGCTCAGTTGTTTGGAGCTTTGTCCCGTAACCTAAAGGTTGCAGGTTCATTCCCAATCAGGGCACATACTTAGGTGGAGGGTCCCATCCCTGGTCCTGTCACGTACAATCTCCACTCTGGTCTGGGCATGTATGGGAGGCAACCAGTGGATGTTTGTCTCTCACATCAGTATTTCTCTTTCTCCCTCTCTCCCTTCCTCTCTCTTTCTAGAAGCAATGAAAATAAAAATGTCCTCAGATGAGGATAAAAAAAAGAAAAGAAATTGCTCCAATATATTTAACTCATGAAAGCAGGAGAAAAGTGTACTTTGTAAGAGTATTTTGTACAAAATGGTTCAAGTTTTTAAAAAAACATTTAATTGTAGATACTCATTGGCCTCTTTTCTGACATTTTTAGCCCTGCTGTACTAATCATTTATCAGTGGCACTGACAGACAAGGAAATTGCCCCCTTTTTTGGAATGGGTGGAGATAAATAAGTCATCTAGTTTTTAGTATGTTGTTTAGGTATCTCTAAAATATTCAACAGGACATATAAGATATATTTGTTAAAGAAACTCCATGTACATGAATTGATTAATGCAATTTTTTGAATCCACATATTTCAGAAATCCTTCTAGCTGCTGTATGTCCACATCAAAGAGATTTTTCTGACACACGTTTCTACCTGTACAGCTAACAGTTGAGTCAGGTCTAGGGCAGAGCTCTCTTTCCCTATCTTCTGTTATAGCGATTATTCAAAGCTTTTAAGTTCTAGCTCTTCGCCATTGGTTTATGTACCCAGTATTTGACTCTGCCTCTAGTTCCCTGCTTAAGAATATTTTCAGTTAGGTCAAATGTAGAATGTAGTATCACACATTTATATCCCAATAGTTTTTTTCTCATAGATTTTGTACATTGGACATGCAAAGGAAAACATATCACTCAAGGCTGCTTTGCCTTTTATTCCAAGCAAAACCAGCACTTAAGTTCTTATGAAGCGTGTTTAAATCATACCCCCTACAACCGTTGTTTATTGCCTAACTACCATTTTTCAAAAGATTTTAATTACATTTAGAGAGGGGGAAGGGAGGGAGGAAGAGTGGGAGAGAAACATCAATGTGCGGTTGGTTGCCTCTTGCATGCCACCCTTGGGGACCTCGCCCACAACCCAGGCATGTGCCTGACTGGGAATCAAACTGGTGACCCTTTGGTTCTCATGCCAGTGCTCAATTCACTGAGCCACACCAGCCAAGGCTAACTACCATTTCTAAGACTGGAAATAGCTCTTCTCATCTCAACTATTTTAAGTTTCCTCTTGGTAGTAGAAGAGCATGTCTACTGCAAAAGACTATTGAATTTCACTGCAGAATAACTGGCGTTTTATTTAGATTGCTGGCCCTTGTGTTTTTTTTTTAATGGATGCCATCCATAAGGAGTTTGATATCATTATTTATTTTAAAGGTAGTGCCATATTTGTTAATTTTGCTGAATAAAGTAGGGATCTTTTGCAGAAGAAAACTACCAGATTATATATTTCTGATGCTAGCATTGCTTTGTAATCTGCAGGTGTCATTAACAAAGCCATCTACATATAGATAAGCTTAAAAGACTGCTGTTTGAACAGACATACACATGTGAGAAACATTCTTTGATTCACAACTGCTTTCATTCCTTATAGAATCTATTGTTTGCAGGATCCTTGTTGACTTCATGATCAGCCCCAAGTTTCTTCTCATAAACATCCCAGACCTTTTGGTTTCATATCAGGCTGATTTATCTGCCTCAGTGGTTTTTCAACAACCCACAACTATGCAAAAACAGTTTAACTGTACTTAAGAACATCTTCTAAATGGTTTTGTCCCTTCCCGCACCCCTTATTCTCTAGTTCTCTCTAAAGAAATCATTTGGTAATCCTATGTTGATGATTCTTCTAAGATATAGATAGTCAAGTGTATTTGATTTATTATGGGCCTATTTTAGACAAAGAGGGTCACTTCATAGTAACAAATGTTCAGTTCAATAGGAAGATAGAACAATTTAAAATTTATATACAGCTAATAATATGGCCTTAAAACATATGAACCAAAAATTGATACAACTGAGACACAAATTGTTAATTATAATGGAAGATTTTAACACCACTTTCTAGTAATTGATAAGTAGTCAAAAATTCAATAAACAGAAGGTTTGAACTACTCAGTGAATAGACAAAAATGTGTTTACCAGCTTCTTGCTAAAAGCCACTGAGAGAATGATGTAGAGCAGGAGTGTCAAAGTCATTTTCACTGGGGGCCACATCAGCCTCGCAGTTGCCATCGAAGGACCGAATGTAGAGCTCCTCGCCCCTAGTTAAGGAGTAGTTACATTTATACAGTCCTAAAATTATATTCGGCCCTTTGACAGCAACTGTAAGGCTCATAGGCCCCTGGTGAAAATGAGTTTGACACCACTGATGTAGAGTCAAGGTTTAAAACTAAATGTGATTCCAAAGACTGTTTTCTTAATATACTGTTCCATCTATTCCATTATAATTAATATTTTAATAATTAAGAGCACAACTAACAGGTTTTTGTTTAATTGATTCATTTTAGATAGAGGAAGGGGGGCAGAAAGAGAGAGGAAAAAACATTGATTAGTTGTTCCACTTATTTATTCATTCTTTGGTTGCTTCTTGTATGTGCCCTGACTGGAGATCAAACTTGTAACCTTGGGAAGGATGGGTGGGTGGGCTGGAATGGGAATAAAGGATAGAAACTGTACTGAATAAACTAAAATTAAAAATTAAAAAAAAAAACTTGTAACCTTGGCATATTGGGACAACATTCTAACCAACTGAGCTACCCAGCCAGGGCTAACTAACAGGTATTTCAGTGTTCTAAATCTATATAATCTATATAAAATAAGCTATATGATGAAATATATACTTTTCATTTATTAACAATTTATTAATTTTGCCCTGGCTGGTGTGGCTCAGCGGTTGAGTGCCAGCCTGAGAATCGAAGGATCGCAGGTTTGATTCCCAATCTAGGGCACGTGCCTTGTTTGTGGTCCAGGTCCCCAGTAGGGAGCGTGTGAGAGGCAACCACACACTGATGTTTCTCTCCCACTCTTTCTCCCTCCTTCCCCTCTCTAAAAAATAAATAAATAAAATATTAAAAATATATTTTAAAACTTCCTTTGATGTAAAAACATTACTGATTTGACTACATATTAATATAGCCTTTCATATTTAAAAAACTTACTTTAAAAATTTATTTATTTTTAGAGATAATGGAAGGGGAGGAGAAAGAGAGGGAGAAAAACATCAATGTGTGCTTGCCCCTCACATGTCTCCAACTGGGAACCTGACCCACAACCCAGGCATGTGCCCTAACTGGGAATTGAATCAGTGACCTTTTGGTTCGCAAGCTGGCATTCAATCCACTGAGCCACACCAGCTAGGGCTATTAACTATATTCTTATGCTATACTTTACATCCTTATGACTATTTTATAACTGCCAATTTGTATTTTTCTTCTTTCATCTTTTTCGCCCATCAGTTTGTTCTGTGTATTTGAGTTTGTTTCTGTTTTGTTTGTTCATTTATTCTGCTTTTTAGATTCCACATATAAGTGAAATCATATGGTATTTGTCTTTCTCTGTCTTACTTATTTCCCTTAGCATAATACCTCTAGGTTCACCCGTGTTATCACAAATGGTAAGATTTCATTCTTTTTTATGACCAAGAAATATTCCATTGTTTATATGTACCACATCTTCTTTAATAATAACTATTTTAAAATCTGTTTGCTTTTAGGTCCACCTCATTCATTTAACCGAGATGAGACAATAATCATTGCTTTAGCATCAGTCTCTGTATTAGCTGTTTTGATAGTTGCCTTATACTTTGGATACAGGATGCTGACAGGTAAAAATGTCACCTTTTATTCTTTTGTTTATTAAACATGCTATTTAATTGAAATTTATTTTCTCCTTTTTAAAATCTCCATGCTAAAAAACATTTCCTGCTATAGTAGCTCCCATCTTTCTCTCTTAACAAATGTTTTTCCTTCAGCGTTTATAAATTTTCAAATGTATACAAAATATCTCTCATTCAGCTTCAGTGATTACATCTATATATCATCTGTAGCTCCACTCACTGCACTCGTCCGTGCCACTTTTTAATTTAATTTAATTTAATTTTCCTTTTCAAATTATTTTATTTCAAAATAATGTTTAATTTACAGAAAAGTTGCAAAGATAGTACATATACCATCACACAGCTTTCCCCATTATTGACATCCTATATAGACTTGGTACATTTGGCAAAACTAAGAAACCAACATTGGTACATCACTATTAATTAAACTCCAGGCTTTATTTGGGTTTCCCTAGTTTTCCCACTAATACCTTCTTTCTGTTCCACAATCAGCCACTGGATTATTTTAAAGAAATCACAATACCATTTATTTATAAGTACTTTAGTATTATTGCTGAAATAGAAGGACTTAAAATATATATATAACCCCAATATCATTTTTACATCTTAAAAATAATAATTTCTCAGTATCATCAAATGTTCAGTTGGTTCTAATAAACTTTAGGTTTGATGAGCTTTTTAGGAAATCATCATTTATGCATTAAATTGAATAAAGTTATTCATTAATAACTTTAATGAAACTATCTTTAATGTCTTGGTAGTATTTTTTAAGGTTTTAAATTAAGTCTGTTCCTGGAATCATCTCCCAGAATTCACCTTTCATCTTAGTCATCATTCATCATTTATAGATAATTCCTAGTTTAGTAAATAATTTTACTCCCATTGACATTAGGCATTAGTCTTGCTGCCTACCATTCTGTAGCTCTTCTTTTTAATGGTAATATAATAAAAAGTGTAATAAAATCTTCATTTTAAGAGAAGCACACAGTAACTTCTTTTGCCTATTCCTATAGGAGACCGTAAACAAGGTCTTCACAGTATGAACATGATGGAGGCAGCAGCATCAGAGCCCTCTCTTGACCTAGATAATCTGAAACTTTTGGAGGTAAGCTTGCTCTTAGATTATGAACTGTTCTTTCTGCTCCCATATTTGAGACAGTGACTTCATTCACTCACTAAACCGTTTGTTTATTTATTGAGTACCAGTTTAGTGCCAAGTCCTATTCTAGGCACTGAGAATGTAGCTGAACTATATAGGTATCCCTCTCGAGGCTTATATTCTAGTGGGAGAGAATCTATAAACTGGTAAACGAATGTATATTATATCAAGTAGTAGTAAGTGCTATGGAGAAAAATAAAACAGGTAAGAAGATAAGAAAGCTATGGAAAGGGGGTTATTTTTTAAAAAGTATATTTAGAAAGAAAATTACCTTTTGAGTACAGACTTGAACTTTCAAGTATGGGAATAAAGTCGTGAAATTCTGAGAAGAACATGCCAGGTAAGGAATTCATAGTAGAGGCAAAATAAATATTACTTGTCTGTTCATGTATTGTATATTTTTATAGGCACATAGAACTATTATATATTCCATAGAGTTTAATTTTCATTTGGTAATTTCTCAGAGTCTATATTAAAAGTTTTATCATGATTAATGTTTTATTCTTTATTAGTATAAATAAACTATGATCCCTAAACCAGAGACTGTTAAATAATAGATAACTATGGTCCTGAAACTACAGAGAATGTTTAAATAGTAAATGCGGTAGATGTGATAATATAAAACATTTTAAGAACCTTCTATATGAGAGAAAAATATAACAAAGTTAAAAGCTAAATTTGGACTTCAGGCCAAGATGGAGGCATAGGTAGACGCACTGTGCCTCCTCGCACAACCAAGATAGGGACAACAATTTAGAAACAGAATAACAACCAGAACTGAGAGAAAATTGAACTGTATGGAAGTCAGACACCCAAGGAGTTAAATTAGACATGTTCATCCAGACTGGTAGGAGGGGCGGAGTAGGGCACCCAGGCGCAGGTCGAGGAGCACAGAGCAGAGAGCAGAGAGTGTTGGGACCCGATGCATAAGGCAACCGGGAGGGCGTGCAAGACCACAGCAGGCAGACCCTGGGCGCACAAGCAGCAGCTGGCAAACCCCGGCCAAGGGGTGGCAACTGGCAGATCTAGTGAGGCAGCAATTGTGAAGCAAGGCACTGCATGCAACTCAGGGTCCCAGCACCAGGAAATAGAGCTTGGGGCACTGATTGAAAACACCTGTGGGGGTTGAGACACAGGGAGAGACTCCCAGCCTCATAGGAGAGGTCGTTGGAAAGTTCCAGGGGGTACACAAGCCCACCCACACGGGAATTGGTACCAGAGGGGCCCAGTTTGCTCAGGGAAGCAGAGGAAGGGCCAGAGGTCTGACGGAGAGCAGAGCAAGCGCCATTGTTCCTTCTCCGACCCTGCACCCACATACAGCCAGCATCATAACGCAGCAACTGGGGTGCCCCACCCTGGTGAACACCTAAGGCACCGCCCCTCATACTTAACAGGTGCGGCAAGACCAAAAAAAACCAAAGAGATAGCTCAAACAGAAGATCAGTTGAAAGCCCCAGAACCCATCCTTTTAAGTGACCAAGAGATAGCCAACCTATCAGATGCACAGTTCAAAGCACTGGTGATCAGGATGCTCACAGAATTGGTTGATTTTGGTCACAAACTAGATGAAAAAATGAAGGCTACAATAAGTGAAATGAAGAAAAATGCACATGTAACCAACAGTGATGGAATGAAAGCTGGGTCTTACATCACTGGAGTGGACCAGAAGGAAGAAAAAAATATACAACCAAAAAAGAATGAAGAAATAATTCAAAAAATGAGGAGAGGCTTAGGAACCTCCAGGACACCTTTAAACATTCCAACATCCGAATTATAGGGGTACCAGAAGGAGAAGAGGAAGAACAACAAGTGGAAAAGATACTTGAACAAATAATAAAGGAGAACTTCCCCAATCTGGCAAAGGAAATAGACTTCCAGGAAGTCCAGGAAGCTCAGAGAGTCCCAAAGAAGTTGGACCCAAGGAGGAACACACCAAGGCACATCATAATTACATTAGCCAAGGTAAAAATGAAGGAGAGAATCCCAGAAGCAGCAAGAAATAAGGGGAGAGTAACCTACAAAGGAGTTCCCATCAGACTGTCAACTGATTTCTCAAAAGAGACCTTACAGGCAAGAAGGGGCTGGAAAGAAGTATTCC
>CM052541.1:23956983-23999063 GCA_028533065.1 Trachops cirrhosus | reverse complement strand
CTTGTGTGCCCAGGGTCTGCCTGCTGTGGACTTTCGCACTGCCCAGGTTGGTCAACTCTCTGCTCCACGTCCCTCACACAGCCCAATTCTGCCCCTCCTACCAGTCTGGATGAACGTGTCTATTTTTAAATCCTTGGGTGTCCGACTTCCATACACTTCAATTTTCTGTCAGTTCTGGTTGTTATTTTGTTTCTATATTGTTGTTGTTCCTATCTTGGTTGTGCGAGGAGGCACGGTGCGTCTACCTATGCCTCCATCTTGGCCGGAAGTCTCTAAATGTATCTTTTTAAGTCAGTGTTTTGCAGAGCCAGGTTTGGTCAAGTCCATCAGGAGAAAAATAACAGGCTTCAATAAGAATAATTTTTTTTCTTTCTCATGTAAGAATCTAGGGGGAGGCAGTCTAAAATCTGGCAGCACCAGGCTCCTGTATTTCTCCTCCATTATTTATATATGGCTTGTATTTTTAAGGTCACCTCATTGTTCATTATGCTCTATTCTAGTAAGCAGGGAAAAGGAGGGGAAGGAAGAAGGAATTGCCATCTTCTGCCTCCAGAAGTGTCACTCTTATGTTTATATTTTATTTCCCTGAACTTAGTCACTACAGTTAGCTGCAAGGGATGCTGACAGTATAGTTTTGTTTTATTTTAGCTGAATTCATTGCTCAGACAATACTGTGTTCTGTTACCAGGAAAAGAAGAATGCATGGTGAGGAATCAGTCTTTGCCAGTGTTTCAGAACTATAGGGTTATGTTCCTTATCAGAACTATGGTTTTCTTCAGCTTTCATGTACATTTTTGCTAGTTGTTCAAAGCATCTCCTTCATACATTTGCCTTCTCACTTTGTTTCAAGATACACCTCATATCACAGACACCTCTAAATTAGCTTTGCTGCAAAAATCTACCGTTGTGTTTTCTTAAGCTTTTATGCCTTCCAGCATTTTCCTGTCACGTATAGCCCAGAACATTATTTTTTCAGTTTCTCTGACCTCTGTAGTGAAGAGAATCCTTAATGTATCAATTTCTTAGATCTTTGTTTCATTGTATAATAGCATGGATCATCTTTTCTAGCTTCATTGTATAATAGCATGGATCATCTTTTCTAGCTTCTGCTTCATATATAAATAATTTCTCCTGAATGATTTATCAGTTCATTTATCTTGACATCTTGCTTTTCCTGAATACAGAATTGATCATAGTTATTACCTATGTCAGCAACTTGATGCACTCACTTTAGTGCTTTAGCACATTAACCATTTGGACTGTGTTTCCTTACTATTAAATATTATTATAGCTCCTTTAAGAGCTGGCTTAGCACAGAACTTAAAATACCATTCTAATCCCCCTTGTCAAGGCTTGCCTAATGCAGCAAGGTTTCAAGTCTAAAACATTGGCTGAAAAAATGATTGCCATCAAATAAGAGTTTTATTTAAATGCAGATCTTACTCTTAAACATTACTTAATATTTTTACTAGTTTACCTTTTTTAAAAGTGAGTATACACACATACATGCTATTGAAAAAATATGTTTAGTAGCTATTTGAACTTACAGTTTTATATTTTAAAAATAGTCTGAATATTTCAAAATATTTAAAAGGTCATTTCACTTTTTTTCAGAGAACTCTGTTCATCCCAGTATCTTCAGATACAACACTACCATTTAGAATAGAAATTTTGTAATAAAGAATAATGCTATTATTATTTATTCATCTGTTCCAAAATAATATGGAATTGAACATATTTATTTGTAATTGGTTCTCCCTATGAATATTTTCCTAGTGATAATACAAAATGTAACATTACCACAAAAAAATCTAAGAAAGATCATGTACAGATCACTGAAACCTAACCAGAAAATTACTATTAACTAGTTTATGTATATCCTTCCATGTCCTTTTGTGCTCCCTCTCTCTGTATGAATGTCCACAGAAACTTTTTTCATTTAGAGTTTTTTAAATCATAACTAATATTATATCCTCACTTTCCTTTATGATATTTGGTGTAGAGCTACTGCCCAGAGAAAAATCATTGTATAGTCCCTTTCTGTGTAACATCTCACCTCCAATAAAAAAGATTAAAAGGAATACTGAGGAGACTTTAAAGGAAAAAAAGTCTCAAAAGGACAGTCTATAGTTTTACCCTTTGCATTGGTGATAAATTCTATCTTGTTTCATATATTCTCTTCTCTCTTTTCCCTGTTACCTCACTTTTCTCTCTCTCCTTTTGTTTTCTTTTTCTTCCTTTTTTTCCTTTCCTTTCTTTCTTTCTTTTTTTTTTTTTTGCAAAATGTACTACCCAATTTTCCCCTCAGGCTGTCTCACTGAGCCACTGCATATTCTTCCAATCATTAACCTGGCTTTCTTATGTGTAAGATCTTTTAGTTTAAGTACTGATTTCTTTTTATTATTATACAAACATTTTACAATGTCTTCATAAATTTTTTATATAAATATAAGCTTGAGATTATGCCACATATATTTATGTTATTGTTTTGTCCAGAATAAGAAAAGCAGCTCTTTATTTAGGGGCTGAGTTGAGCCATGTTAATATAAGCTTTGGAAGGTGGGCCTAGGAAATGGGAAGGGGAGAAAATGCAAAAGAAATCAGCTCTTTCCCTGGCTGGTGTAGCTCAGTGGATTGAGCATGGGCCTGGGAGCCAGGGGGTTACCAGTTTGATTTCTGGTTGGGGCACATATCTGGGTTGCAGGCCAGGTCCCTGGTGGGTGGGGTGGATGGTGCGTTAGAGGTGACCACACATTGATTTTTCTCTCCCTCTCTTTCTCCCTCCCTTCCCCTCTCTCTAAAAATAAATAAGTAAAATCTTTCAAAAAAAAAAAAGGAAATCAACTCTTAGATAAAGAAATTTGGTAACTACTATTTTTTTTCTTCTAGTTGTGCTGTTGCTTTTTTTTATATGAAAGGAATCATTTTCCTCTCTTTAGTTTCACGGTTGGTGAAATTGCAATCTAATAATTGTTAATGAGAATAATAAATATAAATACTAAGTCTATCTGTGCCTCAATATAAACACTCATTAAACATCATTAACTTTGTTTAGATTGCTGTATTTCTTTGTATAACTAGTGAGTTATTTTAAAATTTAGAAATTGTGCTATATAATTTTTTTCATTTCAAGAGCTATGGCCCTAATGTAAGATTTATATCAAGTTTCCTTACAGAAAGGAAAAAATTATGTGGTGTTTTAATGAGGGGCTTAGGTTAGATACATTCTTTTAGTCAGCAAGCATTTTCTCTGTGTCAGCCCTTTTGAATTCAGGAAAAATACGTTCTTTCTGCCTTCATGGAACATACAGTCTAGTGATAAACAAGTAATGGAATAAGTATAATAGTGCTTTACTTCTCTGTAAAGTCAGAAAACAGGTTTTCATATCTTGCTGAGAAATACCAGCTCCATCACTTGTTCTCCCAGTCTGTTGTAAAACTATTTCTAGTTTGATTTGAAGAACTGAGGTGGGCTTAAAGACATGGCTGTACATCAGGGCAGAACTGGGATGTTCTGTCACAGGTTCGCTCTGTTAAGTCATAGGAGAAAAGTGTAAGGGACATACACAAATTTTGGAGGCCTGTCAGTTTTTTTTATCGACACCGTTTCAGGTACGTTGACTTTTTGTTGTTGTTTATACCAAATATCCCTTTGTCTGTTGGCTTCCTTTGCTACCATAAAATGAAAAGAAAATAACAAGTATGTGCTCAAATTAGAAGCAACAGCATGTTGGCTATTAGTTGCAGCTGAAGTTTAAAGCTTAATGAATTATACATACAACAGGAGTTATGTTATAAAATATAATATAGTAAAAATAGTGATATTGTGAGTTGAAATTTTGATTTCTTATGTCCTTTTTGTTATTAGAAAATTAATAGGTAGAAAATTAACATTATCTTTTATATTTATGTAGTAGTCCCTATTACTTGGGTGCTCACTTTATACCCAATAGTGCTCTTTAAGCATTAATAAATACTTGAAATTATCCAAACAGATCATTATAAACCTGCAATTTCCCATCGAGATTTAAACAGTAGAAATGTTCTGGTGAAAAATGATGGAACCTGTGTTATTAGTGACTTTGGGTTGTCCATGAGACTGACTGGAAATAGACTGGTACGCCCAGGGGAAGAAGATAATGCAGCCATAAGTGAGGTGAGTTTATACAAAAGTTATCACACTTTGGGAATACTTTGAAAACATAATGAATTGCATTTAAGAATTCACTAACTACTCAGGATAATTATTCTATATACTACTTGTTGTAGCATATTAAGAATTATAAAATTAAAAAGATACTGCATAAAGTTCATCAATTCATATGGAAGTTCACTGGCATTCCACCTCATTTTTGATAAGCATTAGAAGGAACTCTTGGTAGGAACTGATTTTTGAAGCAAGGGTTAAAATTATCAAGGTGAAATAGGACAGTTACCTTCTGATAATTACTATTACAACATAGAACATTTCTTTCCTGATCTTTTTCTGAGTTCACATACCAACACCTATACATATATTTACATTTCATGTTTTGTGAATTTTTAAAAATATTAAATAGTGTACACATTGTTTTGTAGTTTTCTCAACGTCTTACAGGTTTTTTAATAGTGATATGCATAGGAAGATCTAGATCATTCTTTTTGACTGGTTCTGTTAATAGGATACTTAGCACAGTTTATTCAAGAAGAACATTTTATAGATTGAAAAATCTGGTATAGACAGTTTCAGTGATGACATGGGTAGGGTAAAGTAACTTATCATTGACATTGTTGATATGAAATTTATGTATAGCTTCTGTCTAATATATACCTTTCATTCTGTTTCTAAAAAATATTGCTCTAAAAATCAGGTTGGCACAATCAGATATATGGCACCAGAAGTTCTAGAAGGAGCTGTGAACCTGAGAGACTGTGAATCAGCTTTGAAACAAGTAGACATGTATGCTCTTGGACTAATCTATTGGGAGATATTTATGAGATGCACAGACCTCTTCCCAGGTAAGAGATGTACTATCAAAAGTTGACATATGAATTTGAAGTGAAGTAGTTATATCTTCTTTTTCTATCTATATTAAGTCAACTTTTATGTTTTTACTTTCATTTAAACTTTTAGTTTATTGCCATCTAGTGTTCAGAAACATTATTATCTAGAAGGAAAAACTTTTTAAAAGGACTCCATGTTTGCATCTGAGTGCAATTTCATTAATTGCTCATAACTTATCTAGTTGTGTTTAGTTTGGTCTCTGATTGCTTTAGCAGTCATTGTTTTCCTTATGCACCCTCTGCGCATTTGAAAACCTACACTTACATTGTGTACTGAATTGACCCAATAAGTAATTAGAAGCAATGAGTGTTCCAATGGATAACTCTCCCTCCCCTCCCCTCCCCTCCCCTCCCCTCCCCTTCTTTCCTCTCTCTCTTTCTTTCTCTGTCTCTCTCTCTCTTTCTTCCCTTCTTTCATTCCTTCCTCCCTCCCTCCCTTCCTGTCTTCCTTCTTTTCCTCCCTTCTCTCTTGTTGCCTTCCTGCCTTTCTTCTTTCCTTTCAATGAAAGAACATTCATTTGACATAAATGCTTTTTTGAGGCTTACTTGAAACAACCAAATGAGTTTATAATTATTCTCCTTTTGTTAGAACTTTTTACATCACTATCATAATTGTCATATAGAAACATTACTAATATGTGCATTGCATTTTTCTAGATGGTATACAAAATGATTTGATATTTATGGTCTCTATTTTATAGGAAAAACTATTAAAAGCATCAAAAAAAGCATCAACTGAACCAACATTGGACAAATTTATGAAATGGAATTATTTAATAAAAACAGAAATTAGTAGTGGGGTTGAATTTTTTGTGTTTAAAACAGTAAGCATTTAACATTAGTTTATAATTCTAAAATACAGTGAAATAAAATAATTATTTAGATTAACTATAGGTCTTACTTAGAAGTATATATTTTAATACAGAGTGCTCAGTTGAGGTGTTTTTCTGCAAATAGCAGGAACTGTAGTAGAAACTAGATAGTGTTGGAATTTTGAAACTTTTTATTTGTATTATTAGAATTTAGGTGATATATATTTTTTAAAATATTCTAATAAGGATTGTTGTTTTTTAGAAGTATGTCTGACTAAAATGATTCTTATAGTCATAGCATTAGTACACTACCATTCACAATATTTTTAAACTACTGCAAAGAATATTGTTTTTGATTTGAGAAATAATAAAGAGCAGTACTCAATGTTTGAAACGGGAAAGGCAATTAAATCTTGGGTGAGTTGTAATAGAACTAGAAGGAGTTTTAAAAAGAAAAATAGGTTATTATTATTTAATAATACAGAGTTTCAGTTTGGAAAGATGAAAAATGTCCTAGAGATTAATGGTGGTGATGCTTACATAATATCATGAATATTCTTAGTGTCATCGAAGTTGAAGATGGTTAAAATGGTAAATTTTATATTATATATATTTAACCACAATGAACGATAAAAGTGAAGGAAAGAGAAGAGTTGCATTAGATACACTATGATCTTGAATATGGAAATGAGGGAGAAGATGCACATGTGAGAAAAAATGTAGAGAAGGAACATGTGGTTTTGATTAACAATTGGAAGAAAGTTTAAGGAACTGAGAAATATTCAGAGATTTGAGAAACAGTGAGGGTGGTAGCCAGGAACTTAGCAAAAATACTAGTTTACACTGGAAATAGGAGTTAATTATGAAGACTTTTGGATGAGGTATTGGTAGACAACTGAAGATAATCTTTAAAAGAATAAAGAGGAGCCCTGGCTGGGTGGCTCAGCTGGTTGGAATGTCATCCCATACACCAACAGGTTGCAGGTTTGATCCCCAGATGGGGAACAAACCTTGGTTGTGGATTCAATCCCTGGTCAGGCGTGTGTGAGACGCAACTGTTTCATGTTTCTCTCTCTCTCTGAAATCAATGAAAACATCCTCGGATGAGGGTTAAAAAAAAAAGAATAAAGAGCTAAGCTTAAAATGATTATTTGGGAATTGTCTACATGCACATGGTAATTGAGAACTTATGATTGGATACACTCCCCTAAGAGAACACATGGAGACAGGAAAAATTGTTGAATAAAGATTGAATATTAGGAGACCCCCCCCAAATAGGTTAGTTTTAAAGCCAAATGGTCAGAAAAATAGTAAGAAAACTGGGAATTCATAGTATCTGGGAAGTCAGT
This sequence comes from Trachops cirrhosus, assembly GCA_028533065.1. Classification (NCBI taxonomy): domain Eukaryota; kingdom Metazoa; phylum Chordata; class Mammalia; order Chiroptera; family Phyllostomidae; genus Trachops; species Trachops cirrhosus. Next base: position 23,991,859 of record CM052541.1, on the reverse strand, counting down.
GTTAGGAAGTGTTAAGAACTAAGATTTGACAGGAATACATGTAATTGAAAGGAAATAGAATTGACAGATAATCTTTGAATTTGAATAAGAGGAGTTCACTGGTATTCTTAGAGGAGTTTCTGTAGAATAGAGAAGACAAATATTACAGAGTATAGGAGGGAAACATTAAGAAAGCACAGGTAGAGGTTATAGGTCAATGAAAAATTTTAACAATGAAATGGGGGGAAGTTGAAAAAAAGGATTCCATAAATATATTAATAAGCCTAAGAATAACATATAATAATAAAATTTTTGTAAAACATTTTTAAAACTAATATGCTATACCTCCAAATGCAGTACATGTTTCATTAATAAATGGGAGCACTATGTAGGCTGACTCTCTGTAAAATATTAGCAATTTAAATGAATTAGGTATTTCTTTTACAAAGGAAGAATGAAATGCTACAAAGTTTATATAAAGGACTGAGAGGGAAGGGAGGGGAAAAAGGAAGAAAGAAAACAAGTGTAATTTAAGAAAGGGACAAAAATCCCTTTCTTAAAGGGACATTCCTTAATGCTGCCTTGGAGGAATAATTATTCCTTAGAAGCGTAATTAACAAGTAGCAATGAAGTGAGAAACATGGGATGACATCTGATATTTTTAGATATTTTATCTATTTTAGACAGTTTGAAAGAAAATGGGATTATAAAACTTCCCTTGAGTAATTCAGTAATTATCAAGTTTTAAGGAAATCCAGTAAGACATTCCATGATAATTCTTCCATGATAATGTTGTCAGGAACATTCATCTTTGTGTTTCCAGTACCTAATAGAAGTTAGCTCTAAACAAACATCTATGGAACAATTAGATTTAGAACGATGAAACTTTAGTAGAAATTTAATAATTCTTAATGTTATTCAAATTAGAAAACAAGATTTTTCATCGATTTCATTTAGCAAGTTTTCTCATTTTAATTTAGACCTGATTAAAACAAATAAGTAAAATTGTGAACTTTAACTTATTTTACTAAACCAGCATTTGGAGGAAAAAAACTAATCAGTCACACTTGAAAGGTATTATGTGAGTTGTGTATATGTGTCAAAAAGACAAATCAGATAAACTAGTAACTAAGAGTTCACAGATGGTGTGGGTAGAGGTTTTATCATATGAGGGTTCATGAAAGTGATATACAAACTGGCAAGGTTAAATCCTTTAGTTTTGTCTTTCAAGTTCAATGCTGACAGTTATTGATCAAAAATAAGTATCTGCTTAAATGTTTAGAGTATGTAAGAATATCACTTATATTTATAGATAGTACAGTATTCCAAACTAATTTGGGTTGCTGCACAGATTACAGAATTAATCTTTGTAAATCTTTTTTAATACTGGTGGGGGACAAATATTTATATGTTCTTTTGAATATTCAAATTGAAACATAAAACTTAAGTTACATGTTTCATACTGTATTTTCTATCTCAGTCATTAACTTTTGTATTATCTCCTTGTAAGTAACAAGGACGGACATTGCCATATTGCTGAGGTGATAACTGAAACATAGAAGAGTTAAAAATTACTTTTCTGAGGTAGAGAGGAAGCCAAGATTAGAACCTAAGTGCTTATCATGGAGTTCTTCCTTGTAATTTATCCTGTCATTTAGAGTGGTGGAAGGGGTAAGGAAAAGAAAGATCTCTATTTTTCCTGAGTTTTTTGCCAAAATATTTACTAGACCATTGGTTTTCTAAGTGTTGGTCCCAAAGGTCTTCTGTGTGGCTCAGTAGGTTTATTAAGTTTAATTTGATCACATTTTATAAAAATGATAGGCCTCTCATTATAAGCCCCTGATTGTGCTTATTGGTGATGAATAGGATTATTAAACAGTGGTGGAATAATTAATAATACTTAAAAATCCTTGATGTAGATATTGCTTGCTAAGAGGAAATTTTAAAAAAAATCAGTATGTGGACTTCTCTGTCAAATGGCCATTATCATTAAAATTTTTGTGACATTTGATACAATCTGGCAGTATTATAATAACAAAAATGACATGATTAGATGTGATGACCATAAAACCCCCCAAGCTATGTTTGGTTCTACAGACATGTTTGTTGCACTAGATCTGGACATCTCATATTCATTGCTCTAGATCCCTGTGTGGGATAAGAGATCAAGCATATTTTTAAATATTAAGTGTACAAGGTCTATCCAGAGGGTATCCGGCTATGTAATATAGAAAATAGAGACATTTATTAAAGAAGATACAAGATACCAGAAACACCGTACATAGGACAGTGACACCTTAGACCCCTTCAAAGTGGGCACCTGGGACCTCACAAAGTTCTCCCATTCATCATTGGCTGCCCCGTCTTCGGGATTTTCCTGAATCTCATCGACAGTCTGGAATCTCTTCCCTTTCAAAGGTGATTTTAGTTTTGGGAAAAGCCAGAAGTCACAGGGTGCCAAATCTGGACTTTAGGGCAAATAAGTCACCTGGATGATTTGATGTTTTACAAAAAAACTCTGCATGAGACATGATGCCTGCACAGGCATGTTGTTGTAATGAAGCTGCCAATCACCAGTTGCCCATAGCTGTGGTCTTCTCAATCATCTGAATAGTTTCCACAGAGGAATGTTCAAGCTTAATGCAAAATTTGATGCAGATTCGTTGCTCTACTCGCTCAGTCATCTTAAATGTGATGACCACACAGTATGCATGTTCACTCAATAGCATCTACTGCCTCCACTGACTAGTACAGTGAAGTCGTCATTGTTAATGAATGAGCATTCCAGTGCACTCTCCTTGGCTGCTAGTTGCCATCGATGTCTCACAAACCATTTTCATTATGTTAACAATGACTGGGCTTCCAGTCAAGATAGTGGCATAGGCAGACATGGCTCACCTCTTTGCACAACTACATCAAGATTACAACTAAAATATAGAACAACCATCACTTATAACCATCAGAAATTGAGTTGAATGGAAGTCTGACAACTATGGAATTAAAGAAACCATATCCATTGAGATTGGTAGGAGGGGCGTAGTCGTGGAACAGGCTGGTCTCTCACCCATGTGTGGTGGATAAAAATTCAGGAGAGATATCTCATGGGCGAGGAGTCCCAGTCCCACATCAGGCTGTCGGCCCAGGGTTCCAGTGCCAGTAAGATAAGTCCCCACAACTTCTGGCTTCAAAAACCAGTGAGGATTGAGTCGGTGGAAGAAACTTCTTGAGCCCTAAGCAGTTCCTCTTAAAGAACCCACACACAGACTCACCTACTCAGACTCGCTCCCTCTGACCTCTAGCATCTGAGTGGCAGCTTGAAGGGCACTAGCGGCATACTGGGAAAGGCTGAAGTGTCTGGCATCAGAGTGACTAGAGGCCATTGTCCCTTTTCTGAGCCCCTGTGCCTCCTGCAGAGCCTCAGAGCCAGCAGGCTGGTGCCATATCTAAGACTCCATCAACCTGGCTAACACTGTTTGACCAGCCTTGGAGATCCCCAGAGACTCCACCCCACCCAACTTGTGGACCCACCCAAGCTGCTTTTCCATATGAATAAATAATCTTGGCTCCTGCTTCACAACTTCCTAAATCCTATCAAACACGCCACAGCTGTCCTCAGTGAGCTCTAGGCGGGGCACTAGTAGCGGCCAGATTAGTTTCACAGGTTGGCTTTGCCTGGGAAACTCCAAGGCCAGCATGAGTAGCAGCCTTCTCAGATTGCTCTAGAGCTCAGGAAGGGTGGTCCTGTGCAAAACAGAGGTGAGGGCTGACCTTGGCCTGCACCACTCGGGAAACCCCAGAGCTTGCACACCCATGGACAGCTATAGACTACATCAGAGAACCACCACCCTGCCCTTGCACAGCTGATCCTCCACAGAGGACAGAGGTTGGTGGTCAGTAGACAAACCTTGCAACAGACTGGCTTGGGTAAATCCCTCCCATTGACCTTCCAACAGAAACCAAGGTTCAGCTACAAAAGGAGGGTGGACTCAGCCCACACAAAGAGTGTACCTTGAATACCCAGCTTGAGTGATAGGGGAGGCTGTGCCACTGGGCCCTACAGGACACCTACTACATTAGACCACTCTACCAAGACATGGAGTCAAAGCAGCTCTACCTAATACATAGAAACAAACACAGGTAGACTGCCAAAACAAGGAGACAAAGAAAAATGGTCCAGATGAAAGAACAGTTTAAAACCCCAGAAAAAAGAGCTAAACAAAATGGAAATAAGCAATCTATCAGATACAGAGTTCAAAACACTGGTTATAAGGATGCTCAAGGAACTTAGTAAGGACCTCAACAGCATAAAAAAGATCCAGTCAGAAACAAAGGATTCATTAATTGAAATAAAAAACAATTTACAGGGAAACAACAGTAGAATGGATGAAGCCACGAATCAAATCAATGATATGGAATGTAAGGAAGTGAAAAACAACCAATTAGAACAACAAGAAGAAAAAAGAATCCAAACAAAAAAAATGAAGGCTGTATAAGCAGCCTCTGGGTCAACTTCAAGAGGTCCAACATTTGCATCATTGCCAGAAGGAGAAGAGAAAGAGCAAGAAATTGGAAATCTGTTTGAAAAAATAATGAAAGAAAACTTCCCTAATTTGGTGAAGGAAATACACATGCAAGTCCAGGAAGCACAGAATCCCAATCAAGTTGGACCCAAAGAAGCCCACTCCAAGACACATCATAATTAAAATGCCAAGGGTTAAAGATAAAGAGAGAATCTTACAAGAAGCAAGAGAAAAGCAGAAAGCTACCTACAAAGGAGTTCCTATAAGGCTGTCTGCTGATTTCTCAAAAGAAACTTTGCAGTCAAGAAGGGGCTGGAAAGAAGTATTCAAAGTCGTGAAAGATAAGGACCTACATCCAAGATTACTCTATCCAAGCAAAGCTGTCATTTAGAATAGAAGGGCAGCCCTGGCTGGTGTGGCTCAGTGGGTTGAGTCCCGGTCTGTGAACCGAAAGTTCACCAGTTGGATTCCTGGTCAGGGCACATGCCTGGGGTGTAGGGCCAGGTCCCCAATTGGGGGCATGTGAGAGGCAACCATGTATCTCTTACACATTGCTGTTTCTTTCCCTCTCTACCTTTCTCTAAAAGTAAGTGAATAAAATCTTTTAAAAAAAATTAGAATGGAAGGGCAGATAAAGTGTTTCCTAGACAAGTTAAAGCGAAAGGAATTAATCATCACGGCTAATCATAATGGCTGAGTCATCAGCCATTATTACATGAAATGTGAAAGGGCCTTATTTAAGAAAAAAGTGGATCAAAACTATGAATTTTTATGACAACAGCCCAGCCAGCGGCCTCAGCTGCCACCACCGCCTGACTTCTCCTCTGGCTCCCAGTGATGCCCCTGGTTTCGCCTGCCTTGCCTGGCCCAGCTGCAGACAGCAGGGTCCGGGTCTACACCAAGGTGAACAGCTGAGGAGCCGAGAGTACTGGGACTATGAGGCTCATGTCCCAAGTTGAGGTAATCAAAATGATTACCAACTGGTTCAAAAACTTGGTTGGGGAAAGTATAGCAAAGTATTTGAAGCCATTAAAATCACCAACTTGTAAAAATTCTCAAGCCAGTGAAGAGGAAGAAAATAAAATGAGAGGTTAAGATTCTGGAGAACCTTCATGGTGGAACAAATATCATTAAACTGATTGACACTGTGAAGGACACTGTGTCAAAGACACCAGCTTTGGTATTCGAATATATCAATAATTCAGATTTTAAGCAACTTTACCAGATCCTGACAGACTTTGATATCAGTTTTGTATGTACAGATTACTTAAAGCTCTGGATTACTGCCACAGCAAGGGAATCATGCACAGGGATGTGAAACCTCAGAACGTCATGATAGATCACCAACAGAAAAAACTGCAACTGGGATCTTGCAGAGTTCACCCATCCTGCTCAGGAGTACAATGTTCTCATGGCTTCCAGGTACTTCAAAGGACCAAGCTCCTTGTGGACTACCAGATGTATGATTATAGCTTGGACATGTGGAGTTTGGGCTGTATGTTAGCGAGCATTATATATTTAAACAGGAATCCTTCTTTCACAGACAGGACAACTACAACCAGCTTGTTCACAGTGCCAAGGTTCCGGGTATAGACGAACTGTATGGGTATCTGAAGAAGTATCACCTAGGCCTACATCTGCACTTCCAATGAATATCCTGGGACAACATTCACAGAAATGCTGGGAGAATTTTATCTATAGTGAGAACAGACACCTCATGAGCCCCGAGGCCCTAGATCTTCTGGACAAACTTCTGCGATACAACCACTGACAGATACTGACTGCCAAAGAGACCATGGAGCACCTGTACCTCTACCCTGTGGTGAAGGAGCAGTCCCAGCCCTGTGTGGATAATGCTGTACTTTTCAGTGGTCTCATGGCAGCCCAATGAAGGCTGGAAAGCAACAGGTAGTGCAGCATTGATGCTTGACAATAAAACCAACCAACCAAACACAAATCTTGAAGGAAAACTGTAGTGTGATAAAAAGAAATTCTAGCCCTGGCTAGTGTGGTTTGGTGGATTGACTGCTGGCCTGCAAAACAAGGTATTCATTTGGAAGCAAACTGCAGTCACTCTCAGGAGTCACCTTGGATGTCAGCAGACATCCCTTTAAATCTTCTGATGCCATGAACAGGTCCATGTGTCTCAACAAAAGTTAGATGCTAAGTGTACAACTTGGAGCTCACCGTAACCTTTGTTATTTTGCCTAACCATAAAATATTGTTGCTAAATAAATAAATAAAATGACAGCAAACTCACAGCTATCAACAACTGAATCGGAAAAATAAAAACAAAAGCAAAAACAGACTAAGTAAACAACCAGATCAGGAACAGAATCATAGGTATGGGGATCATTTGGAGGGTTATCAGCTGGGAAGGGGAAGGGGGAGAAAGGGAGCAGTGGTGCAAGAAGCATAATTGGTAGGAACAAAATAGATAGGGGGGTGTTGAGAATAGTATAGGAAAGGGAGAGGCCAAGGAACTTAACATGCATGACCCATTGACATGAACTAAGGGTAAGGCATTGCTGGAGGGAAGGTGGGTACTGGGTGGAGGGGGGAAAAGGGGAAAAAATTGGGACAACTGGAACAGCATAATCAATAAAATATACTTAAATTTAAAAGAACAATGACTGAAATTTTTCTGGACAGACTATATAAAATCTTTTCCCTCCAAATTTAGTAGTGCTAGAAACCACATAAAATTAGCTTTTCATCATTGAAACTATGTTTAACTTATCAAAAAATAGTTTATCAAATGAAGACTATTCTAAGTAAAACATTTATTATTAATACATTATACCCACAAAGGGGTCTCTTTAGGATTTCTGAATATGCCTGAAAGGGTTAAAAAAAAGATTGTGACACAATTTCTTTGCTCGGGTAGTATCAGAAATACTCCCATTATTCTATCATTTTATGATAATTGGAAATTTTACTCCATCCTTTAAAAAAAATTTACAGGTGAATCTGTACCAGAATACCAAATGGCTTTTCAGACAGAAGTTGGAAACCATCCCACATTTGAAGATATGCAGGTTCTGGTGTCTAGGGAAAAACAGAGACCCAAATTCCCAGAAGCTTGGAAAGAAAACAGCCTGGTAAGAAGAAACTAAATTATTAAAAAGACAACTTATGATTGAGTGTGTTTTAATGTTATTTGAAGCAAAAATACTATTAATAATGTTAATAGTTTTTAGAGTTGTCTAATGCATAAATTCAACTTACTTGATTTTAGTTTTAAAATTTTTCAATGTAAAAAAGTCCCCCTTTTTAAGATTTTCAATTGAAAAGTTCCCCTTTTCAATTTGAGGTTTTTCCAAGTATAAAATTGTGTGAACTAATTATTGTGTGTGAAGTTTGTCAGATTGGGTAAAAAGTGGAATGATTAACAAGTTAATATTTTAAAGGTTATTGAAATTCCATCATACTCTCTTGAGTGCAGTACCAAAAATGTTAATTCGTGAAGACTTAAATATTCAGTGTCTAATAGAAATTTAAACTACACCAAAAAGAAAATGAGGGTACAGCCTATAAATTCTGTGTGTTAAAAATGCAATTCACAACACTGAAATATCTTCAAAGGCACCCATCATTTCAGTAAATTGTTGCTACAACACTAAAAATATCTTACAAATATTTACATGCACACACGTACCTATGCTCTCATATAATTTTTATTTATTAGTTGATTTTAGAGAGAGAGGAAGGGAGAGAGAGAGAGAGAGAGACAAACAGATAGACATTGATTTGTTGTTACATTTTTTTATGCATTCATTGGTTGATTCTTGTATGTGCCCTGACCAGGGATGGAACCTGCAATCTTGGCATATCAAGATGATGCCCTAACCAACCAAGCTACCCAGCCAGGACAGTATATCTCATATAAATTTTTTTTTTTTTACAAAAGTAGGATTATCTCATTATCTACCCTCATTTGTGAAGCTTTATTTTTTTATTATGGACAATTTTTCATGTCCATACATATAAATGTTTCTTTTTCTCTCCATTTAGTCAGTATTCCATTGTATTATTACCCCTTATTGATGAGAGTACCCTGTATTTCATACTTTAAACAGTTTTTTAAAAGAATTAAAGTTATACCTATGCATTATAAACAAAACCCAATTAAATAGAACATAAAAAAGGAAGTGGAAAAGACCACCTGCCCCTACCACAACTCTTTAGAAATAACTCCTGTTAACATTGTTCTGTAGTTTTTGTTTTGTATTTAATTTTCTCCTAGAAGTTCTATTCTTACTTCTTGTTATCTTTCATTTACTCTTTCCTAATTTTGTAATGTTGTATCTGTTTATTAAATAAATTTTTGTTTTGTCTACAGATTTAAAAATTTAAATAAAATAAAAACATGAGAATTTTGCAGAATTATGATTATGTAAACATGCACTGCACAACATAGTATTGTGCTTAGACTCATAGAAGAGGAAATAGAAATACTATGTTAGTTAGTATAAAACCCTGCTTCTTAAGGAAAAGTATTTCAAAAGTCACCATCCACTGGATTCTCTTTTTCTTTGTCATCTTTTTTTTTCTTTTTTTCCTTAGAGGTTCTACTAAGAAGCAACATTTAAAAAAATTTCATGTCATTCCCTTTCTTGTAAATCACTTTTTCTTTGAGGAAGTTCCTCTTTAAGTAATGTGTGTTAGATATGTGCATGGGTAGTACATATTATGAATCCTTGCATGTTCAAAAATGTTTCTCACTCAAAAGTGCCCTCACACTTAAGTAATCATTTGGCTAAGTAATCTTTTTGAGGTCAAAATAATTTTCCTCACAGTTTTACAGCCAATAATTTTCCTCACAGTTTTACAGCCACTACTCAATTGTGCTCTAGCATCCCAATGTGTTATTGAGAATTCCAGGCCCAACCAGTTTCATTCTATTGCTTTTTGTTTTATTATCTTGTTTTCTTTTCTCTGTAAGCTTTTAAGCATTTTACTGTATCATTGGAATTGTGAAATTCCACCTGAATGTATTTAGGCATGGATCTTTTCACACCTTTTGCTTTGTACTGGACAGGTTTTCAGCGTGAAAATTCAGAAGTTTCTTCATTTCAGAGGAATTTTCTTACATCATTTTATTTTATTATGTTTTATTTTATTTTGAATACTTTTGATTTTTATTGTTGTTCAAGTACAGTTTTCTGGCTTTTCCTCTCACTCCTCCCCACCATCCCAGCCTTACCCACCTCCTGCCTGTTTCTGCCCACCTTGTTATTGTCCGTGTGTCCTATATAGTTGTCCTATTATGCTTTATTTTAAAAATTATTTCCTCTCTTATATTTCTTTCTTCTCAAATTTCCATTAGACAAATATTGGACCACATGACATTTCAGGTTTCAGTTTTTTCCTTGTATTTTCCAGTATTTTGTTGTACATTGTTTAAGATTTACTTAGCTTTACCTTTCAAATTATTCATTTATTATATTTACACCTTTATCATTCTATTTGTTATCTGTTCATTAAAATTTTGCTTTCCACTGTCATATTTATAATTTCTAGAAATTTTTATTGTTTGCTTTTTCCAGAGCAATCTTTTCTTTTTTATTTAGATTTTTATTTTTACTTTTTTGTTTATTTTTTATTGTATTTTTTCCATTGCTATTTATCCCCTCTATACCTTCTTCCACCTCTACCCACTTCCCTCCCCAGTCACCACGTTGTCATCTGTATCCGTGAGTTCTTTGTCTTTTTTGCTCCATCCCTCTACTCTCCCAGAGCAGTTAGTTCTTGTTTTAAGACTGTAATAGGAATTTGATTATCTCTGAGGGTGTAAAGTTGGATTTTTGAAACTTTATACAATTTTCTTGATTTATAGTTAAAGAACAAGAATGAAGAAAATTTCATTAAGCAACTTAAATCTTTTTACTATAGATTTTCACATTTTAATTTTAGGTTGTCTTGGTAGGATTAGAATATTTTCATTTTGTATCATGACTTACATGGGGTGGTGGCATGTCAGAGAGAGGTTAGAGAGATGTTCTATATTTCCATACAGATGTATTTAGATTGAATATTTTCTCCATTGGTCATCTTTGTCAGTGTATTATCTTCAAGGAAGGCTTCTGCTTCAAATGAAATTGAAATCTGCTTCAAGTATGAGGCAGTTGAAGACTTATTGCCAAGCACATATTCCCAAGATTGCCTCCAAACTGCAGTCCCTGCTATGGAAAGTAGGATAGATCTTTAAGAGGTCCCTGGCAGCAGGTGAGAGGCTGAATCCTTTATAAAGATTCATTAGATGTGTCAGGCTCACAGTACAGCATCCCTCAAAGAAAAAAAAAATCTCTTTTTGAAATTTTATCTAGTAAAATACAACTCATCTTCCTTAAATTGTTTATTTCACCAGAGATATTGAACTCGTCATTTTGAAGTCTCTCTTGTCAACCTTACCATTATGGGATATGCATAGTATGCATATTTACTTGAAAACTATTTATTCCAGATTTAGACTAGGTTGCTAAGTAAGGGATAAAATAATGCTTGGTTCACTTCCAACGAATCCATTTAGCTTTAATGTACTACAGTCCATGGTACAGCTTATCTGTAGTGACAATCCAATACTGGAGTCAGATAGCAAGTGCATAGTTTATAAAAAGAGAGAAATTCCCCTGTGCCTAAGATACTTTTGCTAGATAGTCTCATTGAGATAAAAAATATATATTTATAGTAACAGAACTCAGAGTCTTCCAAATATTATTGAATGTAAAAAACTAGTTTAAAAGCATAGATCAGTCAGTAAATGGGGAAAGGTTTTCTGATGAAAATGGAAGTATAGAAAATACTTTCTGAGGAAACTATGAAAATGTTAACCATAGTTACCTCTAAATATTGAGTTTATGAATAACTTTTTCTATACTTTTAGAATTTATAGTAAATGTATACTATTTGTATAAAAATAGTATAAAATATAAAAATATAAAAGTATACAGTAAACTGTAACAATCACACATACAGTTTAAGGAATTTTTTATATTAAAATATTTTAAATTAGAAAAACAAAAAGTTATAGGCCCTAGTTTTTTTAAAAATAGCCTTTTTCTCATATGTAAAACATTCAGGTATAGTTTCTTCAACCACATCACCATTCTTCATATTTTTCATTTTTTTTCCAAAGTCTTATCCTCTTTTTCTTAATCTGTCTTGAATACTGGTTTGTTGTCTTTCCCTTCCTAAAATCACTTGTCCAGTTTCTCTTTATCCCTTAATTTTAGTTCTGCATGACCTCTTTTGTGCAGCGGTTTTAATATATTGTTGCATAAAAGTTTGGAAATCTTCCACAGTTGGTTTTTTCCTCTAGTCTTTTTCTTTCTCTACCCATTAAACCCAGTCTTCTAAAATATACTGTATATTCCAGAATCTACCAGTTCTTCTTTCATATTTATTTCAGCTTTTCCATTTTTTCTCTTGACAAAATCTGCAAATTTTTGATGTGATCTAGAATTCAGAATTTTTTCTCATACATTAAGAAATATACATGTTCACATCATGACATGGTATTGTAAGAGGCTTAATCATACTATCTACTCTATATCTGGGCATCTTCTATTTTCTAGTTTAGAGTGTTTTAGTTTGGGGATTTGGTAGTCATTTATTTTAAATCTGATCCCAACCCAGTAATCTGGTTTTATGACCCACCTATGAACCCCAACTTGTATTTCCCTGTCATTAGGTAGAAAAGATTTTTAAAGTTTCTTGTTTTTCTTTTCTGTCTTTCTTTTTTGTTTGCCTTTCTTCATCAATGTTAATAATGTTATCCCCTTTATCTTGTTTACCCAAATGTTAGATATCATTGTTTATATATTTCTAATATAGAGTTCCCTGTCAAAGTACTTATCTGATTTTGCCTCAGTATTTTCTTTATTCATATTTTCTCTCTTCAAAATTTTTAACAGCCTTGGCCACATGGCTAGGTTGGAGTGTTATTCCATGCACCAGAAGGTTGCCCATTCAATTCCTGGTTGTGGTTTGATCCCCAACTGGGGTGTGTTCAAATCACATACATATGTCTCTCTCTCTCTGTCTCCCTCCCTCCCTCTGTAGAAATCAATGGAAACATGTTCTCAGGTGAAGAGTTAGGTTAAAGCTTCCTTCCTTCCTTGCTACTTACTGTTTGAGAAATGTGACACTTTACAAATTTCTGAAGTCTAAAAGACTTTATTAGAGCTATGTAAAATATTTGTTAAAGAAAATTGATATTTATTCTACCTCGTGTCACTAAGAAACTCAATACTTTTCTTTTAAGATACAGTGTTTGACAAGTGCTTTATTACAGGCAGTGAGATCACTTAAGGAGACAATAGAAGACTGTTGGGACCAGGATGCAGAGGCTCGGCTTACTGCACAGTGTGCTGAGGAGAGGATGGCTGAACTTATGATGATATGGGAAAGAAACAAATCCGTGAGCCCAACAGTCAATCCGATGTCTACTGCTATGCAGAATGAGCGGTAAGCACCAGGGGGGTTTGGCATCTATCAGTCAGTATTGAGAAACTGAGATGAAATAGAGAATAGGAAAGAAATTCTCTTAAACCAGTCCAGTAGTGCAGTGATTAACTCATCCAATCTAAAGTTGTACTTTTCTTTCAATATTCCTGTTCTGTTACTGAAGATTTTTGTTTGATATAAATGCAAGATGAAATCTGTGGAGTTTTAATATCTAAAGATATAGTAAAAGAGGTTAGTTTTTCTCTTTTAATGCTCCAACTTCCCTATAATAAGAAAGGTAAAATATTTTCATAGTTACAAAAGTATATAAGTACTTCTATATATATATTGTCATATTTATCCTTTGTTGTTCTTATTCCTTCTTCCTCTGCTGTTTTGTTTATTTGTTTGTTTAAAGGAAATGGAACCTATTACCTTGTCTATGTATCTAACCTGTTTCAATGGAGACTGTTGTTTCTAGACTTCTTATCCAATGCTCTTTCTTAGAGAATATACTACTACTACTTTTACATGAGAGCAGTTCATAAGATCTTTCTATCCCATCATGAGCAATATTTTATGAGACTTTTTTGTTAGAACTATGAATTTTGGTTCTAAATAAAAGGACTTTTTATTTTTTTAGTATTTATTTTTAGAGAGACCAGGAGGGACCAAACCTGTAACCCAGGCATGTGCCCTGGCCGGGAATCAAACCAGTGACCTTTCACTTAGCAGGAACATGCCCGACCAACTGAGCCACGCCGGTCAGGGTTAAAAGGACTTTTAAAAAAAATTCCTAGAACTTGGAACTTTCAGACTGGTGTTGCCTGTGTTTCTTTGTTTCATGATTGGAGAAAAAGTGTTCCCACAAATTTGTCATTTTATCTAATACAAGTTAAAATTTTTCAGAAAGGCATCAAGGAGAAAGTTACCAGAAAAAAAATTGAGATAAAAATACACTTGATTCTTGATCATTTTCTGTGCTATTTTCTATTGTTCTAATTTCTAAGAAGAATTTGTACTATGAACTATAAGTCCAAAATTGAGTTTACACTATTTATGTTTAGGTTAAGTTACCTTCAGTATATAAACTTTTATGCTTTCTGTATCAGCAGATCAAGGAAGGTAGAAAGTAGCAATTCTAAACATAAATTTTCTCACTTTACACATACCTAAGGATAGTCTTCTGCTTTCTGCTTTCTTCACACCTTGTCTTTGTATTATCTGTATGTTCTAGTATGCTATTTGTACTGACTCTCTAGTATGCTATTTGAGGCAGCTCTCAAGAGTCAGCTACTTTAAGTGTTTTTGAACTTTTGTTGAGTAGTAAGAAGAAACCCTGATACTCCCCCCTCGTGCCTTCTGTGTTACTCATCTCTGTGTCTTACCTGCTTTGTCTAATGATCTGCCACTTCTAAGTAGTTTCCCCTAAATCATAGTCCATGCCAGTCATTCCACTCTAGGTTTCATTGTATTGACTCTTACCCTCCATACCTCCCGAACTTCCTTTTCTTATGCAGTACATCAGCTTTTTACTTCTTCCTTCCCCTTCTTGTCATTCCCCTCATAATGTCATCAATCTTTCTTTGTAGTACTTCCTCTCTTTTAGCTGCTGCTTTTCTCCTACAACACTTGCATCTCTTAATATTCCCAGTGTTTATACTTTGATTGTTAAAGCTAACCCTGGTTTTTGTTTTAAATAACAAATATATTACAGTGTGATGGTCAAAACCCATCACCCTCAAGTTGTGCCAATTGTGCCAATGATTGTGAAGAGCCCTTGATAACTGGAGAACATTTCTGAATCTTTGATCCTTTATCTGAGTGTCACATTTTGCATTATACTCTAGGCTCTAGGACTTCATTGATATGGCTCAGTCTACCCAGGAAGATACCTTCCATTGATAGATAGACTGTGCCTCTTCATGGAAGCACTTTGGAACAACCTATTAGTTGTTACCATTTGGCCACTGGAACTTAATTGGTAACATATTTGTTCAGTAGCACTGTGTACCTAGAATTATGAGCATACAAAAGAAATACATGCCATGGTTCTTCATCTCATGAAACTTTATATCTGGTTGTACAAGTATACAATTCATAAAAATATATTTGGTAATGTTGTAAAACTATAGGAGAGGTTTTTAAGTAACGTCTATAAACCAAAATAATGAATAACTATAAAAATCACATCTAGATCTGCATAGATTTTTCAGTAGGCTTAAATCATATAAAATTAGCATTCAGTAAGTTATTAATTGACACTTGATTATTTGATTAGAATTTTTAGTAACCTCTAGAATGATGTGGATTAGGAATAAAATAAAAAGCAGTTTACTTTAAAATCAGAATGTTAAACTTGAAGAGTCAGTTTGTCATAAATGTACATTGTCAGTATGTCATTTTTTTTCTTTCTTTAAGCAACCTTTCACACAATAGGCGTGTGCCAAAGATTGGCCCTTATCCAGATTATTCTTCTTCCTCATACATTGAAGACTCCATCCATCACACTGACAGCATTGTGAAGAATATTTCCTCTGAGCATTCAATGTCCAGCACACCTTTGACTACAGGGGAAAAGAACCGAAACTCAATTAACTATGAACGACAGCAAGCACAAGCTCGAATCCCCAGCCCTGAAACAAGTGTCACCAGCCTGTCCACCAATACAACCACCACAAACACCACTGGCCTCACTCCAAGCACTGGCATGACCACTATATCTGAGATGCCATATCCAGATGAAACAAATCTTCATGCCACAAATATTTCACAACCAATTGGGCCAACCCCTGTCTGCTTACAGCTGACAGAAGAAGACTTGGAGACCAACAAGCTAGACCCAAAAGAAGTTGATAAGAACCTCAAGGAAAGTTCTGATGAGAATCTCATGGAACATTCTCTTAAACAGTTCAGTGGGCCAGACCCACTGAGCAGTACCAGTTCTAGCTTGCTTTACCCACTAATAAAGCTTGCAGTAGAAGTGACTGGACAGCAGGACTTCACACAGGCTGCCAATGGCCAAGCATGTTTAATTCCTGATGTCCCACCTGCTCAGCTCTATCCTCTCCCCAAGCAACAGAACCTTCCTAAGAGACCTACTAGTTTGCCTTTAAACACCAAAAATTCAACAAAGGAGTCCCGTCTGAAATTTGGCAGCAAGCACAAATCCAATTTGAAACAAGTAGAAACTGGAGTTGCCAAGATGAATACAATTAATGCTGTAGAACCTCATGTGGTTACGGTCACCATGAATGGTGTGGCAGGTAGAAACCACAGTGTTAACTCCCATGCTGCCACTGTTCAGTATGCCAATGGGGCAGTACCATCTGGCCAGACTGCCAACACAGTGGCACTTAGGGCCCAAGAAATGCTGCAGAATCAATTCATTGGTGAGGATACCAGGCTGAATATTAACTCCAGTCCTGATGAGCATGAACCTTTATTGAGGCGAGAGCAACAGGCTGGCCATGATGAAGGTGTTCTGGATCGTCTTGTGGACAGGAGGGAACGTCCACTGGAAGGTGGCCGAACTAATTCTAATAACAACAACAGCAATCCATGTTTAGAGCAAGATGTTCTTGCACAGGGTGTTCCAAGCACAGTAGTAGATCCTGGACCATCAAAACCCAGAAGAGCACAGAGGCCTAATTCTTTGGATCTTTCAGCCACAAATGTCCTTGATGACAGTGGTTTGCAATGTAAGTAGACAGGGTCATGTAATCTCTCCTGCTTGTCTTTTGGGACCATTTAAGTAACTACTTAGATAGAATCAGATTGTGTTTCAACTAGCAATTTTTTATTTTTACCACTTTTAGAAATAAGCCATTTGGCTGGGCCTCAAAAGCAATTAGACTATTGTAAAGAAAAAAGTAATTTTGTTGTTGTTGATAATTAAAAAGCCAGTATCACAATAGAATAAGTACCAATATGTGCTTTATGTAGCTGCTGATTTGTAATGCAACTCATATTTGCTATGAATGGTTAAGATAAATAAATACTCAACAATTATAACCTCCAAGTAAAATGATGTCAGCATAAGTTTTGAAAGTTTGTTTAGCATGTTAATATCTATTATATACACATTTAGATTTTATCAGACTTAATAAATCTTAAAAGTCCCGAGAAAATTCAGAGAAGTTACTATAAAATTGCTGTTGGTTGTTTATTCTCATTTTTTCCCAAGAGTTATATGTTGAGTCTCTCATGTGACTATAGCACTGTGCTATGGGCCCCCTAACAACTTAAACAAATAACTTGATACTTGCTTTCTGGCCCTAAAGGGATACTTGGAGAGTTCACCAAAATCTATAACAGTCATCATTATGCAAAATAATTTCTCTTTTACACAGACAGCACTTACAGGGAAAAACAAAGCCATGTTTTATGGTTGTTATCAAAGACTACAAAATGGGCTGAAAGGGATTATTCAGCTCTCAAAAACTGATCAGTAGAATCTAGCCTCTTGCTTGACTGGTTTGTATTATAGACCACTTCACCTATGGCAGGGCTCCAGATCAGTAAAATGTCTTGTCAGGTATGGGAAGAGGGAATTACTAGAAAATTTGTATTCTAGAATTTATGTAATTCTTCTGTAAAATATCATATGCCAAGTGCCTTTATAATTTGATTCACTTTGGGCATTAAGTTGAATGATTAAATGCATTTTGCCAAATTAGGATTGCTACCAATAACTAAGAGATTTGAGAGTACAGCTGAGAACTTTGAATTTTCTCCTCTGTTTTTGCTTTTTGTGGTTTTTAAATATTTTCTTCTTTGCCCTATAGAATAATTTAACTGATTATAAAAACACTGGGCTTCAAGAGTCTCAAAAATAAGTTATTTAATTTTTGCCTAGGAAAATATTGTCTGGCATCATCAATTTCAAGAAATGTCCATTAGCACCTCCTACAGACAGTAGTTTGACCTGTTCTTTAGTTGTAATCCTAACTTTTTACTTTTTAATAGTTTGTTTATGTAATAGTTCATTTTTCTGTACTTTTTTTTTTTAGTAGGTGAGTCAACACAAGATGGCAAAACAGGATCTGGTGAAAAGATCAAGAAACGTGTGAAAACTCCTTATTCTCTAAAGCGGTGGCGCCCTTCCACCTGGGTTATCTCCACTGAACAACTGGACTGTGAGGTCAACAACAATGGCAGTGACAGAGCAGTTCATTCCAAATCTAGCACCGCTGTTTACCTTGCAGAAGGAGGCACTGCTACAACCATGGTGTCTAAAGATATAGGAATGAACTGTCTGTGAAATGTTTTCAGGCCTATGGAGTGAAATTATTTTTTGCATCATTTAAACACGCAGAAGACTTTTTTTTTAAAAAAAAAAAAACTGCTTTATCTTCCTGTCAGTACCCCTCCTACCCCTACAATAAGGACTTGCTTTAAATAGATTTCAGCTATGCAGAAAATTTAGCTTATGCTTCCATATTTTTTAATTTTGTTTTTTTAAGTTTTGCACTTTTGTTTAGTCTCGCTAAAGTTATATTTGTCTGTTATGACCACAGAATTATATGTGTGTGTATCAAAAGTGGTCTCAAAATATTTTTTTAAGAAAAAAAGCAAAAACAGTGTATTACTGATAATCAGTTTGAAATAGTTTCTAAAGGTCATTAAAACAGAAGCAGATTAAGACAGGTTTGACTTCAGTGGTGTCTGGTATCCATATTTTATTTCTGGGCACAAGCTAGTTTATTTTATATGTTGATATGTTCCTAACATATTATCTGTTGGACATTCTTTTCCCTTGTGTTTTGTTTGAATGTGCAATAGTGTGTAGGCCACAAATAAGCTTTCTCGTAAGCTCTCTTCCTAATAGAGCACACATTCTTCCAAAATATGAACATTTTTGTCCCCCATACTTCTATCAGGTCTGCTCTATGACCGTGAATTTTGTGGAAGAGAAACCTGATTTTTTGCTTTCTCTCTCCTTATGAAAAATGCAGAAACATTGTCTCAAAGGGCTGTAAAGATGGAACTACCAAACCTAATTTGAAATGTTTTTAACCTTCCAAATCCTTAACATTTCCTTCCAGGCATTTTAATAAACATATTTGGTTCTGGTTTTGGAAGTTCATAAGAGAGCATAGAACAAAGTAGAAGTCAAATATTAACCTTTTCTCTTTTATTTTATTTTTATATGTATGTTATATTTCATTTTCATTTATTTAAGAAGCACATTTTTATCAGAAAACTTATATAGCTGTACTTATATGGAATTTTTAAGTAGGTAGATAGTTAAGGCAATATAGTGTTATATCCTTTATTCTCTGAGTAAGCAATCTTTGACTGAAATAAAATTACATTTCCTGTTTAAAATAACTTCAAAAGTAATCCATAGTTTTGAGCCTGTACTGTCTTTATTATCCTCTTCCCAAGCAAAGCCTGGTAACTGTCTGAAAAAGATTCCTCTCCTCTTCCCATGACCTAAAACACTGTGTGGAAAAAATCATTCAACTGGCATGCCAAATCCCTGCGAACGGAAGGATTGCTGCCAAACCTATCATCTTTGAGCAGCTAGAGACTTACCTCTCTCTTTTCAAAACTTTTTTTACTACTCCTATTTTCCTAATTTCTCCTTTTGCCAATATTCACATGATTTTTGATATATGAGCAGCATTTATTATTTATATTATATTGGAATATACCTTTTAGTGATAACATGTTATGTATCTTTCAAATCATACTTTTTGTAAAGCTTCTTTTGCTTCTTCATCACTCATAATCATCTCTAAAACAACCTCTGCTTGTTTTTTTTAATAAAGCACTTTATGTCAAATAAGGGACTTTTTTTTATAAGCACAAATTATTTTCTATCAATTTGCAAACAGTGATAATCTTACTTATTTTTTACAGATTCTTGCAGTACTTAGTACTCATTATCTAATTAAGTTCTAGGACTTCTCTGGGGGGGATAAAAAGCTAAGAGAAAAACAAAAATCCCCTGAAAAATATTTTCTTCCTCATATTCCTCTGTCATCATTTAGTTAAAAACAGCCTATATTTCCAAATTTGCTGTCCCAAATACTTAGGACTTATAGATAAGCCTTCTTTTGTTTGCCATCTACTATGATCTTGAGTTAGATATTATAGCACTTAGCTTTTATTCAGCTAGATTGCTGAACACAGTTTTGAATTCTTAGCTAAGATTCATTTATTAATGCCCAGTATTTCCACCTTTTATGTTTCATTGGCCCTTATTTTGATTCAGACCTTCAATATATGTTCAATCTTCTGGCATAAAATGTTTTCCATTAGTTAACTATTTTATCACATAACAAATTATTCATATCTTTCCCAGTAAATGTTCACTTAGTTTCCTTGACTTTCAGTTGTATTTCAGGATATTATTTTCAAACATCTGTAGGACATCTTTGAATAAAAATAAATGACAGTCCTTCTCCAGTTAGAAGCATTGAGGGTAAGTGACCATTTGAGGTCTAACTGATTTTTTCCTCACAGAGGAAGAGATGTTTCATTCTACTGTATGTTGTGTTTGGGCCAGTTGATTGTAAGTTTTCCAACATTTTTAGATGTTTAGTAATAAAATACTTTTAAAAATTAATACACCAAATTCAAAGAACTCCTTATAGCGTCCCATTTAATGCAAGCATGTTTAAAATAAATAATTTCCTTCCCCAGTTTTTTAGTAGACTCTTAAAAAAAGTAGTAGAAAGTGTAGATCATTTTAATAAATTTTAAATTAAATTGTACATCAGACTGATTTACTTTTAGAATTTGTTTATAATATACAAGCAAGCAAAATTACTTAAAATACTTGCCAATTTTATTCATTTAATAATAAATGTTTCTTAAAGCCAATAATTTATAACTGCTATCACAATATTTTGCATGTATAAAAACATTCGATTCCTTTCAAATAAAAGGCTATTAATGAAAAACATTAAATTCATTTGTAAGAGAGTATTACAACCTTCAAAGCATAATAATAGATAATCAAAGTCTAATATTCCCTTAACTATTTGTATACCACAACTTAGCCACTGAAAAAACTTGATTTGAATTGTGTTTAGACAAAAATGATTTAATTATTTCTAAAATTGTTTCCCATTTTTGAATGCATAATTGGGGAGGAAACCCTGATATCATAAAAAAGTTTTGGGAGGGTGCAGGAGTAAAATATACTGATTGACCACTTGTTGTATGCTGAATGTTGGGTTATACAAACACTATCTGTTAGTCCTCATAGCAACCATGTAAGGATTATAGTTAATATGCCCCATTTACTGATGAGTAAACTAAAGTGAGGAGAAACTAAGCAATTTGCCCTAGATCAACAACATCTGGTAATAGACAAAGATGGATTTTAACCTAGGTTTGCCTCTCTCCACATCTCTCATCCATACTATATAGCCTACATACTGTATGACAAGATGTATAATGTAATGACACTTGGTAAGAAATCTAGTCATTATACTCTAGCACAATTATGGCTTGTATGTAAGCCAAATCCAGATACCTTAATGACTTTAAAAGTTAGGCAGCCATAGAAGGTGTATAGATTTATCTATGCTGATTGTTGCTTGAGAAATAATTACTAATTTAAGACAAAATAAAATCCCATATCTGCCATCATGATCTTAAAATCATTTCACTTCTCTTCACTCATAACATTGTTATATTGAATAACTAAGGTAAAGTAAATGTTAAGGGTAAAGTAAAGGTGGATTATGGGAACAGAGACTTTTTCATAAATTGATTCCATACTTGATTTGGAGGAATCAATTTAACATGGACTTTTAGTTTCATCAATCCTTTGACTCCATCTTGAAAATTTCTGCTTTTAGTGACTTTAGAAAATTTTACTAATCCAGAAAATAAATTGAGGAGGATGTAGGAAGGATACAAGGATAATGCCCTTCTAATAAAGCAATTTGTATAGTTTCCTTACATGTATCTGTAAAAATCATGTTTCTTATATGTTTCCTTACATGTTCCAGAAAATGTACATTGGTTCTGAATGTGAAAACAAAGAAAGGTAGGAACACTCAAATATGTGTTTCAGTGAGAATTATCACAAAATTTGACAAAAGTTTTTGTTTATATTTTCAAATTTAGCTTCTAAAGCCATATGGGATACCTGATAGGCTGAAGCTATTTACTGTCCATTCTCTGTAAACCTCTCTTTTCAAAGTCATTTAAAATGGAAATATATTTTAATAAATGTTTTATTTCTTTTTTCATATTTATGGAAATGAATATTTCATTGGAGGTAGTTCCTAAAATTTGAGATTCCTTATATTTCTATACAACTTTTAAATGTTTATGTTAAACTTATTACCAGTGAAGTGCAGGTAATTACATTAATTATTCAGATTGCTTTATATATTACTTTCTCTCCCAAGCTACTCCTTAAAGTTATAATCAACATTAGTTGATTGTCTACACCAGTTAACTCTAGAAATTGCATAACATTCCCACATATACCCCAGAAGTCTTTTCAGACTAGGATATGCCTAAATATTCATACCTTTTACTGTCAGTTTGCTCTTCAGTAGATGTAATTGCATTTTAACGTTTAGATTCTGAACTTTGCAAATTTTAGCCAAAACTACCTTGCATGACCATTCCTGAATATAGTGTTTGATTAAATAAATCTGGCAGATCACAGTCGAGTTAGTTACACAAGCGTTACTATCAAAAGAAGGCTTTTTTCCAGGTTCCCAGATTAAACTACCAGAAGAAATGGTTCTCTAGTGCACCTAAACATTACTTTCCTTCAATCACGTCTTAGTTTGTGTCTGACTTATTCTATCCCTTGGTTATGTGACTCACAATCTTCTGTGTCAGGAAAGTTTTTTTTCCTATCTATTCTGCTTCTCTCGTTTTCATTTATACCCATTTCTCTTATCCAGTAGTTAAAAAAAAAAAAGCCATAGGCTATCCTCTTCAACATTGTTATTCTTCCATATGCTTCAGGCTTCTCAGTCCTTCAGTTTCAGTTCTTCAGACAAAATTGTTTTAGTTCCTTTAGCATTTTATCCTCAGTCCTATTTTAATAATTTTACATTTAAGAACACTAAAATTATATTTCATGTTATATTCAAGTTTATTACTCCAGTTAATAGTTCAATAAGATAAACTGAGAATTAGGATGTTACCATTTGACAATGGAGCCATCAAATCATCAGCAGATCACTTAATTTCTGTGTTATCTAACATTTTCTGTTAAATTGTTGAGTTTTAGATTTTATATTCTAATTACTTATAACTAAAAAGTCATGCATACAGAATTGTATATCATTTAATCTATATTGCAGCAAGCTTAGCATTATGATTGAGCCACATAGAACATGTGTTTTACATATTTATTTGCATCAAATATTAAACCCAAAGTGCAACATCAACTTTCAAAAGCAAATCCTACAATAATCAGGTATTATCTATGAACATTTTTGCAGACCACTTTTGAAATACTTATCATTGTTTTGCAACATAGACTAGACCATAACAGCTTTCATTTAACTCTTAAGTGACTGGTTAAAGTTGAGTGTTTGTGAATATAAAGTAAAATTTAGGATTTTATCTCATGGCTGATTTGAAAGTAAATATGTAAGAAGAATTTATGCTGTGTATTAAAATTATGCCCAAAATAAATCTATCATATCTTAAAAATTCCAGTTCTGTTACTTGAGGTTTGTAGTGTTATTATTAAACATGTGACAGTCATTTTTTAAACTTAATTTGAAACCCAGATTTTAAAATCTGGGCAAGAGAGGAGGAATCTTTAGAAACAAATCACATCATTAGAGTGTCCAGTTTATGATTGAATTTTAAAGCAAGTAACTTTTAAATGACAACTTGGTTTTTTGTTGTTTTAAAAGGTAATATGTTTTATTTTTATGTTATTTGTACTTTTAAGATTTCAGAAACATCTTCCTGTTTAGACTCACTCTAAAGATATAATATTACTTAAAAACTCAGGGCCCCTTTCATCCCTTTGCACATTGCAAAACTTCAATTGGTAGTAAACAAGCAATTAGATCCAGTTGACTATTTAAAGTGCTTATTGCATACACAGTTCATTTAATGTTTCATATTGTGATTTTACTTAATTTACATAGACACGATATCATTAAGCAGAAAAACATGCCCAGTTCTACAATTACTGAAGAGAGATAGAAATGATTCAACTACTTGGCTACATGTAGCAGCATATTTAGGTCTTAGAATCGAAGCACCATCCTCAAACCATTTATGTTCTTTGGTCAAATGGTTGTACATGATGGGACAAACTATTTTATTTTATTTTTTAATGGGAGAACTTAGTAAGGTAGTTCCTCTGAGATAATGTTTTCTCAGGAGGTAATTTAATGTTATAAAATTCTTCTAAAAGTGAATTGTTGAGTTTATGGCTTTAGTAACAGCTTAGGTGATTTTGAGAAGGTAACTTATGGTAACCTATTTATCACATTGTTAGAGCCAAATGAAATTTTTCTTTAAAAGGTAAGTTCAGGCCCCAAATTGGTATGGTATATCCTACAATCTTAAAATCCTAGCAGTAAAGTTATTTGTTACCAGTCTCTTGTCTCAGGCTCTCTACCTTATTACCAATCCTTGTAAGTATGGTAGGGAAACACATTTTTAAAGAATTTTAACAATAAGAGAAAACTAAATTACTAAAAGATGCAATTCAAAGATAGGTCCTAGTTTAACATTGAATTGCTTGGCTTCTGTGGCTTCTTTTTTTTCTGGTCACATTTATTTATTTAAACAGTTTTTGTATGCCTTGTTGTCATGGAGATTATATTGTATAAATGTTCGTATAAGCTGGAATCACCCTTAATTTTCTGTTGATAGTTTTCAAATGAAAATAAGTGAATAATTGTAAAATACACTAACTTAGGGTGTTGTAGCTGAAACATGGAGATGTGTAGCTGCCATGCTTTTCTGAATAGACATGAGAGATAAGCTACAGAGTATTCATTTCTGAGGATGCTTTTCTGGAATAAGAAAGGCTGAAAAATATTGTCAATTCCTCAGAACTCTCTTTCTTGTTAACGGGTATCTTTTGTTGGTGTGTTTTGCTCTTACATTACAGATAAAATATCATATATGAAGTTATGAATAATTTCAGTTATTTTGCTTTTGTATAGCTGTCTGAGACCTTGCTATGCTGTATAAGTTGTGTTTGATGGATCAGTGTATGAAATAAAGCAAATCACTTTTCTTTTGTATTATCTATGGATGCCACTATGAAAGCTGACATTAAGCCACTAAAGAGTTTTCTATGAATAATTGTAAGTAATGCTTTGATATATATAAACCTAAACAAAAAGATTGTATTGATATAGAGACATTGGAGAAGGAGATTTTAAGACAGTTCTTTAGGTTTAAAAAAGGCTTGCTGTAAATGGTGCATTATTCCATTTATTAAAGATCATATTAATGACAATAGTAATCGTATCTGTTGATTTTATGTCACCAGAAATTATGATTTTTAGTGTAATATTCTAGGTATTTTGCATAAAGATATTAAATGTTCTAATACAACTTTTCATCGTTCAGTGTGATACACCAAAAAAATTAACTAACATTACAGTAACAGTTGCACACCTACTATATGCCAGACACTATCTTAGTTATTTCTCCCAGTAATCATATAGGATACATATTACTGTCCTCATTTTATAAGTTTAAAAACTGTGGTTCAGAGAAGTTAAACACATTGTTCAAAGCCACAGAACTGGTAAAAATGAGATTCTAATGTATTTTCCATTTTGCCTTGGACTACAGTTTTCAGTCTCTGGTTATGGCATGAGAAACTCAAAAATGAAAAAGGCTCAGTGGTAGTATCTAAGAACGTGAAGCAACCTGAAGTTACTGAAAAGCTCCCAGGTACAAAAACAATGGTCTCTATGGACCCAACATTCTGTTTGTGCTTCACATCATTAAATAATCTTTTTAGTTAGATCTTTGTATTTTTAGGAGGCCTTGTTAAAATGGGATAAGAGTTTTTGACTCTACATTCATTCAGTATATTAACTAAGTGTCCTGGAGTAGAATCCTGTGTCCATCCATAGGACAACCGTGATTGAAGAGTACTAGATCACTTAACCTAGATGCCAAAAGAATTTTTGCTTGAGGAAAAGCATAGCCTACTCCCATTGGCTCTGTGTTACCTTAAATAACATTTTAGAGATAATAGATTTGGGATACCTTTTTCCTTTTGACTCACATTCCAAATCTTACAATATATAGTATGTTATAGGGTACCATTGTAATTCTGTACAGAACCTACTATGGTCATATTCAAGATGGTAATTAAGTGTCCTTACAGAAAATATGATGACCAGGAAAATATGTGTAACAATGACCTGCTGATTGTTTCAATAACCACAAGTAAAATTATTCTCATTTGCACCTGTGCCCATCTGGTTCATCTTCCAAGTTAACATCCTTCTTTGCAAAGGACTAATTTAAGCTAGTGATTAATCTTCCTCTTTACTTTCTACTATTTTTCAAATTAAAGGCCAAATTCTATATTTGGGTGGCTTTCATTTTATTGGTATAATATATTATTACTCACTTTTTAAAAATTGAAGCATTATCGTTGTATTGGTACCAAAATGTATGTGATTCCTGCCCTTCCCCTCACCCCCAGGAACTTAGATCATCCTGTAGAGAAAAGAAGGCCTACCCAGGAAATTGTTACATCCCAACAAGATGACATGTAAGTGCCCAGATAAGTGACAAGCTAAATATTCAATATGTGTTTGAAGAGCCAAAGAAGACTTTAGTGAGGAAATGATTATTGAGCAGGATCTTGAAAGGACAAGTGTGATTTCAATAGGAAAAGTGAAGGCAGAATATTTGAAGCGACCAAAGATAAAGGAGTATAGGGACTATACTCCTTTAAAGTAGAACAAGTAAGTCCAAACAGGTAATTAGACTTTTGAAAGCCATACCCAGATGTCTGGACTTACTGTCATAGACAATAGGGAGACAAAAGTTTCTTAGGAGGGAAGGACCTTGATAGAGGTAATTTGAAGTTTATACTGACAGGCGTGTATGATAGATTTAGAAAGGAGGGCAAATGTGTGGGGTCACAAGAGAAACTGCAAATGAAAAGCAATTTCCATTCAGAGGTGCATCAAAATACTTTTTTGGGACTTCCAGCCAAGATGGAGGCGTAGGTAGACACACTGTGCCTCCTCCCACAACCAAAAGGACAACAACAAATTTCAAAACAAAAAATAACTAGAACTGACAGAAAATTGAACTGTATGGAAGTCCAACAACCAAGAAGTTAAAGAAGAAACATTCATCCATTCTGGTAGGAGGGATGGAGACAGGCCACTGGGTAGAGAGGACTTGCAGCAAGGCAGCAGCTAGAGGACCAGGGTGGGCAAGGGGGCAGCTGGCAGACCGGGCAAGGTGGGGGCTTGTGAACTGGGTGGTCCCACATTTGTGTGTGGATAAACTGGGAGGAACAATTGGGGAGCAAGACAGACTGTACAATCCAGGGTTCCAGTGCAGGGAAATAAAGCCTCAAAGCCTCTGACAGAAAACACCTGTGGGCGTTGAGGCAGCAGCGAGAGAAACTCCCAGCCTCACAGGAAAGTTTCTTGGAGGGACCCACAGGGTTCTAGAATGTACACAAAACCCACCCACCCAGCAATCAGCACCAGAAGGACTCTATTTGATTGTGGGCAGCGGGGGAAGTGACTGAACACTGGTAGAGAGTGGAGCAAGCAGCACTGTTCCCTCTCGGACCCCTCCCCTACATACAGGGTCACTTGGGTTGTGACCTGGGTTGCGTCACCTTGGTGAACACCGAAGGCTCTGCCCCTTACTATGTAACAGGTGCACCCAGACACCCTCCCTTGCAAAATGGCCCAATGAAAAACAATTCAAAGCGCCAAAAAAATACAACTAAGCAACAAAGAGATAGGCAACCTATCAAATGCACAGTTCAAAACACTGGTTATCAGGATGCTCCAGGTACTCACTGGGTACTTCAACAGCATAAAAAAGACCCAGGCAGCAATGAAGTTTGCATTATGTGAAATAAAGAAAAATCTACAGGGAACCAACAGTGACAGGGAGGAAACCAGGACTCAAATCAAAGGTTTGGAGCAAAAGGAAGAAAGAAACATTCAACCAGAACAGAATGAAGAAACAAGAACTCAAAAAAATGAGGAGAGGCTTAGGAACCTCCAGGACATTTTTAAACATTTCAACATCTGAATCATAGGGGTGCCAGAAGAAGAAAAAGAAGACCAAGAAATTGAAAACTTATTTGAACAAATAATGAAGGAGAACTTCCCCAATATGGTGAAGGAAATAGACTTTCCTCTAGGGAGTCCAGGAAGCTTGGAGAGTCCCAAGGAAGGTGGACCCAAGGAGGAACACAGCAAGGCACATCATAATCACATTACCCAAGATTAAAGATAAGGAGGAATCTTAAAAGCAGCAAGAGAAAAGGAGACAGTTACCTGCAAAGGAGTTCCCATTAGACTATCAGCTAATTTCTCAAAAGAAACCCTGCAGGCAAGAAGGGGCTGGAAAGAAGTATTCCAAGTCATGAAAGGCAAGGACCTACATCCAAGATTACTCTATTCAGCAAAGCTTTCATTTATAATAGAAGGGCAGATAAAGTGCTTCCCAGATAAGGTCAAGTTAAAGAAGTTCATCATCACCAAGCCCTTATTATATGAAGTGTTAAAGGGACTTATCTAAGAAAAAGAAGATAAAAAATATGAACAGCAAAATGACAACAAACTCACATCTATTAATAACTAAACCTAAAAAACAAACAAACAGTAAGCAAACAACCAGAACAGGAACAGAATCACAGAAAAAGAGATCACATGGAGGGATATCAGTAGGGGAGTGGGAGGAGGAGAGGGGGAAAAGGTATAGAGAATAAGTAGCACAGATGGTAGGCAGAAAATAGACGGGGGGGTTAAGAATAGTATAGGAAATATAGAAGCCAAAGAACTTATATGTATGACCCACAGAGATGAACTAAAGTAGGGAAATGCAGGTGGGAGGGGGGTGTGCAGGGTGGAGGGGAATAAAGGGGGAAAAATGGGAAAACTGTAATAGCATAATCAGTAATGTATTAAAAATATATAAATAAAGTCTTAAAACTTTTTTGAACACTTAATGTGTAGCAAGAACTGTAGGACATAAAGATACAGTACCACCCTCAAGTTGCTCGAGGTAGATTTGGAGAAAATTATAGTGCAGATACTAAGTATTGTGACAGAGTGAAAGCTCAGAGTGTTATGGAAGTTCATGACAGGAACACCTAATCCAATCTTGTGAGTCAGAGGCAATTTCCCCTTTTTGAGGTAACTTTCCTAATTCTTAAAATATGAGTAGGAATTAGTTGAAAGATGAACAGTGGCCCTCTAAACAGAAGTTTCAACACTCACAAAGCTCTAGAGGCCTGAGAGGGTGGAGCTTTTTCAAGGGGATGCGAGGATGTTGTGTAAGAGTAGAATTTGAGAGGTTAAACGAAAGTATGGAAAGAGATGAACCAAAGGAAGCTAGACGTTTCAGATGTGACTATATATATCACAGAAGAGCTTACATACTATGCTAAGAGTTTGGATTTATTCTGGAAGTCAATGAAAGAATTAAACAGGGGTTTCAAATTAGGTAACTCAGCAGGTAGTATGCAAAGATGGATTGAGAGGGAGTTAACTATAGAAACATGGAGCTAGTATTGTATCGACAAAAGATAAGGAGAGCCTGAACCAAGTTTGAGTCAGTGATGGTAGGAAAGAGGAAGTAGATTGGGTCAGGGTTAAAGAGAATCAGTGGGACCACTAAGATGAGCATTGCAGAGGTAAAAACAGGAACTTCAAGGTCTAATTTGATAAAGGACTGGTCATCCTTCAGAGAAATAAAAAAATCTCAGGAGTGTGCAGCTAATAGAGGAGATAGCCTTTACAGGTTTTAAAAATAGAACAGTTTTGTCATCATGTGTTCAAATGGGTTCCCAAAATATGTGCAGACACTTTTTACCTATTATGCATAGAAATGCTTGAAGAACAGAGCCTTCCCTAGGTAAGTCACATAGAAGTACAATTTGTTCTTGTTGAGTTAGTACCTTATTAGAACAATTTGTCACATACAGAATAGTGCTAGGACATTTTGAGGGTGGCCCTGTCCCTACTCTGTAAAAATGAGTATCAAGAATGGCCTTAAAATCGTGGGTGGTGGAAAGGTAGTGAGGAGGGTATGTTGACTAGAGAAGTGATCTTTCAAGAGCTACCATTCTGTTACCCAGGCTTGCCTCTCCCATGAAGTGCTCAGCCAGCTTAATTCCTCAGTTCTAGAGCTCTTCCTTCCCTCTCTACTTAATTAGAAAGGAAGGTAGAGAAGCCCAGAAACTTTCCCATTCAAGGAAAACAAGTATCTCAAATGTGTGTTTGTTTTCTTGGTAATTGTGATAAATGAAAAAGATTAAAGTGTTGATTGTAAACAAAAAGTTAGCCAGCTTTTATTCTAAAACAACACATAATTACAATTGGGAACATGGAATGATGGTGGGCCATGTTCAAGTCTGAAGAAAATAAAGGAGAGGAAAAATTGTTATATAAATGGCTGTTATGTACACAACAGGTTCCCCTCCTGGGCTTTGTGATCAGGTAGGGTGTAAGGGCTCCCCTTTCGGCCTCCCTACTTCACTTTAAATAAGGATGCTGTTTATTGATTTTTACAAAGGTAAATTTTCCTTTGCATAGCAACCTTTCCATAGATTGAACCAATCAATAATTTATGTAAGAGATCATGGAAAATATGTGTAAATTCCTGAGGAAAATATATTTAAGGAAACAAATTATTCTCTTTAAGAACACCAGAACTACTTGAGTTTTTTAAAGTAAAAATTTCATTTAGTTTTTGAAGTAAATAAGTTTCTTAAATCCCCTTCCATAACATTGGTGATGCCTTCTAGGAGTCACATCTTCTTACATTTAGAAAAGTGAAAAATTTTTTCAATGAAAC
This sequence comes from Trachops cirrhosus, assembly GCA_028533065.1. Classification (NCBI taxonomy): domain Eukaryota; kingdom Metazoa; phylum Chordata; class Mammalia; order Chiroptera; family Phyllostomidae; genus Trachops; species Trachops cirrhosus. The sequence goes on along the minus strand of CM052541.1, from coordinate 23,960,918 downwards.
TTAAAAGTAAGAACTCTTACAATCAATCTGTCTCCTCTTAACTCCACTGCACTTTCTTAACTGAGTTTCAAAACCCCACTGTGAGCTGTTACAATTGTCATTTAGTGTTCTTTTTCTTTCATTTCTCCCTATTCCAAGTCATTTTATATTCTGCTGCCAATCATCTTGTCAGTACTCTTGTCAGTTTACCAATGAATGGTTCGAGCTCCGCAACTGAAATTCCAAATTGTCTACCATCCAGCAACACTCCCATTTTCAGCTTTATTTTTTCCCACTCTACTCTATAGTTAATAGCTGCTGTTTACTTTATCTCCTTATTGGATTGTCAGCTTTCAGTGAGAGTCTTATCAGTTTTTTCTGAAGTAACAATTTTAATTGATATACTGATACCGAAATAGTCTTTATAATTTTTTAAAAGTAGATTCTCATTTAACTTCTTTTAACAAGCATCTTAGTCCCTCTGAGTTCTCTATGTGCTTGAAAGTAATTTAACTGCAGGTCATTTATTAAGTTATTCTGTGAGATTTGTGGCACATTTTTAAGGTTAAAATTTGCCAAAAATGATAGCACTGAGAGAATGTGTGAATGTAATATATATATATTATATATAATATATATATTATGTATATTATATATATAAAATGTTAAATAAATGAGTACCCATATTATCCATAAACTACATTCAGCAAGCATGGTTTAAATAAAAAATGAATGAGAATAAGCGGTTTGGAAAATAGATCCTTCACTTAAATGCTTTTATCTTATTGGTTTTTACTATAGTGTTTTTACTTCTTACTTCCTTCAGTCCTGTTAAGGAAACAGTAGTATCACTGATGCTGGGGTGCCTGGGTCAAGTCTGTGTACCACATTGACCACCAGGCGGCTCTCTTATTTCATGTTCAAAGACTGGAGGCCTCTTCATATTTTTCAGTTTAGATGTCTCTTCTCAAATTTGGTTCATAAAGTTTCTTATTGATTATGAATAATAAGCAGGAAGGCTCTGTGAACACTATTTATATTAAGATAATCCAGTGCTTTTTATTGGCTGAGACGGTCTAGGCAATGAGAAAGTCTACATACAGGCTACCTCTTCTCTCCAGAACAACACACACACGGAAGCCAGAACTTAACAAATATGATTTTGTTGTAAATTCACTTTAGTCTTGCACTGAAACATAATTTAAAATTCTTGAGACATCGAAAGAGGTGTCTAATTTAGAGTTGTTCAAAGAGTCTAATGGAATACTGGAATTTGCCAGGATTCTATCAAAGTTTAGCAGAGTTCTATGAAGGCAATTAATGAGTAAACTTAGCATTTAAATTTTTAAAATCATTATTGACTTTGGCTTCCTTAATATTTAATTTTTGAGGGAACTATTTTGATTTTTCTCATTTTCTTTTCTCTGATCATTTTCTACCTTAAAATTTCATTCTTAAGAATTGTTGAACAGCCTTCAGTATTACTCCATATATTAAGAAGGAAAAAAAGATACCATTTTTCTATTACTGTAAAGTTCACGTGTTCTCTAAGTTTCTGTTAAGATGCGTTCAGGTGTATAAACTGACAGTTCCCTTATTATAAGAACTTATTTGGAAATTTTAGGTGGTAAATGCAGCTACTGATAATTCTTTCATGAAAGATGAAAATGAAATAGTGAGGGAAGAATGAGACATCACTATACCTGTCCTAAGTGAAAATACCCCCAAATGATCAGGGGAGTGTTGAACATCATAGGTTCTATCTGACTCAAATATGACTTCAGGTTACATATTTTAGAAAGGTTGGCTAATTTTCAATATTACTATTTTTAACATAAATCTGAGCCACTATTTTCTCATGTTCTCAAAAGAGAAATGATTTCTCCATCTTCCAATCAGCAATCCTTTTGGATTTGAAGGCTGTTTCTACTATAACACACAAATTCAGGACTTTCATGTATTTTATCACAGGATCTCTTTCAACAGGAAGAATTTTAGGAACATCAAGAATGATATCCTCACATAGTCTGTGTAGGCAAGAGCCAAAAAGGTCAGTAATTTACTTTTGATCTATGGCAGGGCAGGGGGCGGGGGGGTGTGGATCTCCATCATTTCAAAGAGATTTACACAAAAATATTTTATTTTCCCAGCTCAAAACTGATTTGAAGAATTAAAGTAAGAAATCAGAACCAGGATTTATTTGTTTGTTTGTTTGTTTGTTTTTCCACATCAGTACATTGTAACGTAGAACTGGGATTTCTTTAATTCACAGTTCGACTAAAATTCTGGAAATAGCCTCTACTAAGGTATGTGGAATCTCAGTAAATCATGCTCAATCTAGATCTTCTTCTTAATAAGTTTTTCTTTTCTACATACAAAAGGAGAATACTTTATAGACACACACACACTTATTTATTTATTTAAAGATTTTATTTTTATTTATTTTTAGAGAGGGGAAGGGAGGGAGAAAGAGAGGGAGAGAAACATCAATGTGTAGTTGCCTCTTGTGCACCTCCTACTGGGGGACCTGGCCTGCAACCCAAGGCATGTGCCCTGCTTGGGAATTGAACCCGTGACCCTTTGGTTCACAGTCTGGCACTCAATCCACTGAGCCACACCAGCCAGGGACAAAAGGAGAACACTTTAATCCCTGTTCTCTAGGAAAAGAGTAGGAACCATGATGAGCTTAGAGCTGAACTCAGCAGCAAGCTGTGTTTTGTTTGTCCTGCAAATATTTTTTTAAAATTATATTTCATTGGCACTGGCTAGTGTGGCTCAGTGGATTCAGCTTAGGCCTGTGAACTGAAAGGTCATTGGTTCGATTGCTCGCCAGGGCACAAGCCTGAGTTGTGGGCCAGGTCCCTGGTTGGGAGCATGTGAGAGGCAAGCAACTGATGTTTCTCTCACTTTCTTTTTCCCTCCTTTCCCCTCTCTCTGAAAATAAATAAAAAATGCATTTTTAAAAATAAATTATATCTCATTATTTATGCTATTACAGTTGCCCCAATTATTCCCCCTTGCCGCCCTCCACCTAGCCCTCAGGCAATCCCCACACCATTGTGCATGTCCATGGGTCATGCATATATGTTCTTTGGCTACTCAATTCCCTTTGCTTTACTTTAGATCCCAATAACTATTCTATAACAACCTATTTGTATTTCTTAATCCCTTCACCTTTTTCGCCCATCTGCCTGACCCCCCTCCCCTCTGGCAACCATCAAAACGTTCTCTGAATCTATGATTTTGTTTCTGTTATGCTTGTTTATTTTGGTTTTTTAGATTCAATTGTTGATAGATATGTATTTATTGCCATTTTATTGTTCATCTTTTCATATTCTTCTCAAAGAAGACCCTTTAACATTTCATATAATACTGGTTTGGTGGTGATGAACTCCTTTAGCTTTTTTTTGTCTGGGAAGCTCTATATTGGTCCTTCAATTCTAAATAATAGTGTTGCTGGGTAGAGTGATCTTGGTTGTAGGTCCTTGTTTTTCATCACTTTGAATATTTCTTGCCAGTCCCTTCTAGCCTATAAAGATTTTTTTTGGGAGGGGAGAAATCAGCTGACAATCTTGTGGGAGCTCCCTTTTAGGTAACTAACTGCTTTTGTCTTGCTACTTTGAAGATTCTCTTTTTGTCCTTGACCTTTGGTATTTTAATTATGATTTTCTTGATGAGGGGCTCTCTGGGTTCATCTTGTTTGGGACTCTCTGCACTTCCTGTACTTGAATGCTACTTCCTTCACCAAGTTAGGGAAGTGTTCTGTAATTATTTTTTCAAATAGGTTTTTAATTTTTTTAATATATTTTATTGATTATGCTATTACAGTTGTCCCATTATCCCCCCTTCATTCCCCTCCACCCTGAACACCCTCTCCCACCCACATTCCCCCCCTTTAGTTCATGTCCATGTGTCATAAGTTCTTTAGCTTTTACATTTCCCTTACTATTCTTGCC
>CM052541.1:23938962-23956483 GCA_028533065.1 Trachops cirrhosus | reverse complement strand
GCTTTCCACAAGCCAACCGGGCCCCTCTGGCACCAATTCCGGTGTGGGTGGGCCCGTGCACCTGTGGGACCTTCCTTTTCAGTCAGTGCCCCAAAGCTCTATTTCTGGGCGCTGGGATCCTGAGCTGCACGCAGTGCCCCGCTTCACAATGGCCACCTTGCTGGGTCTGCCGGTGGCCACCTCCCAGCCTGGCCCGCCAGCCACTGACACTTGTGCGCCCAGAGTCTGCCTGCTGTCGGTTTGTGCGCCCAGGGTCTGCCTGCCAGCCACTGACACTTGTGCGCCCAGGGTCTGCCTGCTGGGGACTTGCGCGCATCCCCGGTTGCTCAGGTCTCTGCTCCGCGTCCCTCACCCGGCCCGACTCCGCCCCTTCTACCAGTCTGGTTGATCGAGACTGTTTTCAACTCACTGGTTGTCGGACTGCCTGGCACTTCAATTTTCTGTTATTTCTGGTTGTTATTTTGTTTCTATATCGTTGTTGTCCATATCTTCGTTGTGCGAGGGGGCACAGTGCGTCTACCTATGCCTCCATCTTGGCCGGAAGTCCAAACTCATCCAAATTAATGCACAGGAAAATGGCTAGAAAAGTTCATGACAATTATATTTAGGGGATGATACAGATAATTTTTCTTTGTTTTCTTTATTTATTGCTTACCTGTGTATTTTAATTTTTTGCACAATAAGTTTATGCAGTATTTTTAAAAGAAGTCTCCAATGACACAAACACTTCCAAAAAAGAAGGAAGGGGGGAAATCTACACTATGCATAAAGCATATTTTGGAGAATAGTTCTCTAGTCACGTAGTTTTCCTTTGGCAATTTCTGCTTTCCTGCTGCTAAGGTGAGTTTCAGTGGGATATAAAAGCTTACTCAGTGTTCTGTACTGTTTCTGTTTGCCCTGTGTAGTAATGGCCTGCTCATTTAATGTGCAATGAAGTGCGCAGTGTACTTTTATTCTTTTTTGGAGGCTGTTTGGAAATGTTTTTCTTAATCGGAAGACATTGCTGAAGCCAGTGGCTTTATCACCGAATGACTCATATTGGTTTAGGGCTTATCATCAGACAAGTTCTGAAATCTTGTAGATTTCCAACTTGTAGAGAAAAGAGAAAACATTTTAATGGGGTGGGTTTCCAGAAAGAAAGGAGGGTAAATATGTTTAGAGTTCTGATCTTCATGGTTTCTAGCTTAGGAGGCAGAGGATGCCTGTTCACTGCACCCTCTCATTCATGACAGAATTGACTAAGCATTTTTCTTCTAAAGTCTGTTATTTCTTCAGAGTCTGGGCCTATCAGTCCAATTATTTTCTTCTAGGCCTGTCCCTCTTCCTCTTTCATTCACTTCTGTAGCTTGGGTAATGCTGATGGGAAACTCAAATGTTGGAAAAATTTTAGTTTCAGGTAATAGTTAATAAGTTTAGCAATCAGTGTATACAAAAGCTATTGTTTCAGGAACTGAAGATATGACCCACCTAGCCTCCAGGAGACAATAAGCAGTTCCACCTTTGTGCCTCAGGAGGACTGAAAGCAATCAAGAGGACACCTGAGCCATTGTACTTAGGGTGACGCACCCAAGACACAGATGAAGACTGACTAAAGACCGACGCCCCAGGACACAGATGGAAAAGAATGCTGCAGCTTTTTATCTGATTAACTTTTTGCCTGAATTCCAATCCCCTTACCTACACTTTTCTTCTTATAAGAAGGATCGATTTAAAACGGAATTTAAGAAGGTCTGTTAGGGTACAAGCCTGCCCTTCTCAGATCTCTAACCATCAGAATAAAACACCCATAAAGATTCAATCCCTGTCTTGGCTTATTGGGTCGGGTAAGTGACAGGCAGCATGAATATTGGCTTTTCTGGTTTCAAGTTCTGCACAAAATATGTACTGTTTGAATAAAAGGACAACACCTACGTTAAGACATAATAAAGTAATATGAGGTTATCTGTGTACACTTTGCATAATATACCTACATGACCATTAATATTGGTTGTTTGGTGAACTGAAATACAGCTACTCCCCTGGTTGTTACATAGTTGTGACGATTCGGTATCACTGTACCTGTCTAAGTAGGTAGTAGACAACAATAGCAGACCTTTTAAATTTAGTATGATAATAGAGAAAGTATCTTGTATTAAGCATCTTGCTTAGACTTCTGACAAGTTTTGAAAATACTTCTGGAAGCGAGAATTCTTGCAGAAGCACATATTTTAATTTTTTTTAAATCCTCACCCCAGGATATGTTTATTTAAGAGAAAGAAAGAAACGTGGATGTGAGAGGACAGTGATCAGTTGCCTCCCATACCTGCGGGAATGGAACCTGCAACCTAGGTGGGTGCCCTGACTGGGAATCAAACCTGCAAACTTTTGGTAAACAAGATGATGCTCCAACCAACTTAGCCACCCGGCCAGGGCAAGGCACATATGTTATAGACCACTTCTTGCCCTCAGTTTCTCCAGAGACATGCTTACACTGATTTGTTCATTTTCAGAGCAGAGTAATGGGCACATATTCCAGATTCGTAGCATTTTGCTTTGATCTGGGATAAAATTTGAGTTAATGACTTTTCTTCTATTATTCACAGTACTCTCAGCAAAGTGATATTACAGTGCCTGACCTACCCTGCTTCTGGCCAGAAAACATGAATTAGGAATGCCGTTCAGGAGGTTCTTGCAGTGACCAGTTAGCCCTTTACTACTTGTAATATTTGGGAGTTGGTGGAGCTCTAAGAAGGGAAAATAAACCAGGAAGTTGCCTACCACAGTGCCTCTGGCAAAACACTTTGTGTTTGATCTTTGGTCAGACTGGATAGTACTTAGATAAGAGATTATCTGTGAATACTCAGTCTTTCAGGTTTCCCTCTAGGCTGACGGCTAGCTTCTGAAGAGCAAGAGCAGTGTCTTCTTAGTCTTGAGAGTCCTAGGCGTAGGTGCAGAATAAATATCTTTCATTGAATTCACAGTCAGCCACCTACTTGTGAACCACCCTCATTTTATATATATTTTTTTCTGTTACTAATCTTGGATGTGATAAAATTCTATTAGTGTAATGAGGCTTGAATACTATTCTAATATTCTAAAATATTTGAGATGAAAAGACCTTAGAAATAACTTACAGTAGAATGCCTTAATTTTGCAGATGGGGAACTGAGGCCCAGAGAGATTGAATGACTTCTGAAAGTTAGTTAGTGTCAGAGATAGAACCAGTTCCTCCTGGCTCCTAGTTTGCCTCTAAACACCCTTAAGCCACTAAGAAGACTGCTTCTGCTTCAGGTTATACTGGTTTTTTTTTTCCTTTTCCATCTTCCTCTTTCTTTTCACATGCTCCCACCCCCTCCACCCCTACCCCTACCCCTGCCAACAACTTGAACATGAGTTCAACATGCAAATCAGAGAGCTGGAAATTTTTAGCAAAACTGTGTTGTGCTGTGACCCAGCACGGTGGAGGTAGAACTTTTTCTTTCTGGAAAGATACTATATTTATTCATGTTCTCTGGGCTTTAGCGGAACATGAGAGCTTTGCCCAAGCACAGGCATCTTTGCTGCTCAGTGAGTGTAACTTGCACTCTAGTGTAAGGAGACCTGGGCTCTCATTTTGGCCCTGTCACCACTCCTGTGACCCTGGGAAAGTTAATTTTCCTCTTTTCAGGAGGGCCTCAGTTCCTCCTTATAAAACATGGAACTCGGACTACATGGGCTCTAAAATCATATGATTCTACTTGTTTCCACTTCTGAATTATGAAGAATTAAATATCTTCTACCTTTAAAGTAAAAGCCACACCTAAGCCCCATGGAATTTGATCAGCCTTATATTTTTGTGTGAATGTTGACAGGCTTTCTCTGCTCTGTTTGGTGTGACTGGAATGATTTAGTTTTCATTTCAATGGTGTCAATGCTTATCTTCCTTTTGTCATTCTACCAAAAAAGTCATTGACGCAATGGTTAAGGGTGATCTAGGACTTAGTTCCTTTGGGTCTCATTTCAAGAGTTACTTTCAAAATCTCTAGACCTCTTCCTCTCTGTTACTCACCTGGCACTGGATGGTATCTGTGGATCCTATCTTCTTTTGCCTCTTGTGGCACTGGGAGAGAGGGTGTAGGTTCTCCTCAGTATCAGGGATCCAGGATGGTGCCTGGAAGGAGGAACATTTTCTCTAAGTAGAAGAAGAAATAGCTGCCAGTGTGCTAACTCTTCTGTAGCAGGTGACAAGGAGTTAGTGGCAACCTGACTCTTCTCCCCTCTGTGGGGTTACTGGCTTTGTGTTATCACAGCAAAGTCTTTTAGACATGTTATGGCAGCCTATCCCTTGCCGCCTTCTGCTTACGTGCCTACAGACCCAGGAGTGGAGGATCAAGAGATCAACTTTCTGGCTGCTGTTAAAAGGATGCCCTATTTGTCAGAGGCAAGTAGCCTGCCTTATTCTGAAAATTCCTTGATGTGCAAAGCTGCAGAATGCAGTTATTTGTTACCTGCAGTTAAAGGAACATAAGCCCTGGCGTCGCATTACTTTGCCTCTAACAGACCTTCCTCTTCTGCATTGACTGTTTCGTGCCATCAGTCACTCAACAGCATTTGCTTGCCTTAAGCAGGAAGGAAAGGTTGAAAAGGAGGGAAAAACATCTCCTTGAGGACTAAAAAATTGCTGAGAGACTTCAGAATGCATAAAAACACCAAAGTACCACACAAACAAGTATGAATTAACATAATGCAGAGTATTTCTAGAAGTGTTTAGGAATTAATTGGCATGAACAGGCTTGGGTGGAGTTAATCTTAGAAACCTTCTTAGAAGAATAGTCCCTGAAAATTTAATTGAGTATATTAATATGCTTACCTAGAGAACCAGGGACAATTGTACAAAGGGTTTAAATGATAAAGACTCAGTGAGTCATATTCCAGAGAACACAAAAGGTGCAAACTAAGAAATCACATGGCAAGTTATGTGAAAAGGACTTGATAGAGAAAGAATGAGGAAGCTAAACAAGGGAATTTGTGGAAATACACCTGAAGGCCAAATTGAAAAATTTGGATCTGATAAAATTTGTGATAGGGAGCCAGTGGAGGTTCTTGAATTCTTGAGCATGGAAATGGTGTATGAAATTGTCTGAGGAAGACTAATCTTCTTGCTATATATAAACTAATATGGAAAAGTTAGTTGCAGGGCCCATTTAAAGCTGCAGCTGTAAAAATGAAGTGGAGACAAATTGGATAGATGAGATGGAATCAATTGTCAGGGCTTGGCCAAGGCTTCAACAATAATAGCCAACATTCACTGAGTGCTTTCTATGCACTGGTCACAGGGCTGAGAGTTTGTCACATGAATTAATGAATTTAAAACTCAACAGAACTGTATGAAAAGAAAGAAAACACCTTGCTCCAGATTGTGCAATTATAAGCATGGAACTGGAATTTGAACAGTTACTCTGGTTCCAAAGACACTTTGCTACTATGCTAGAGTGTGTCTCTGAAGTAAAAAAGTTAGGGAGAAAGTTACTTCAGGGCAGTGGTTGAGAGTATGACCTCTAGATTCAGACTCCCAGGAATTTCATCCTGTCTGGTACTGACTAGCTCTACACTCCTGGATGCTCTACTTAAAATCCTGTCCCTTCTTTTCTTTATCCATATTCATGGAGTTAACAGTACTCATGTATAGAGTTGTTGTAAAGTATAAATTTGCTATAGTGTGTCAGTACTTGGCCCAGTGCCTGACACATAGTAAGTATTCAATAAATGTTAACTATCAATAAAACTGTTGTTATCACCCTCTGTCTTAGAATATGGCATCCTGGAAGAATAGTACTATAATTGCCAGAGTAAGAAAAAGGGGAAATTTAGTTTAAGGTTATTTACCATCAACAAATCCCTTGCTCTTGGATTCCAGAAGGTTTAGGGTTACAGAAGGTTTAGGGTTCAGTAGAATCACACTGAGGGAAGTGATGAGAAACTGGGGGAAGTTCCTAAGAGTAGAATTAACTGAAAATGCCAATCTTACAGAGCACTGAAGAAAAATCATTTCAGAAGTGAGAGCACAGGTGAGAAGCTAAGACTTTGGTGAGTGTGGAGCCTTTTGGGTTGTAGGCAGGGAGGAGTGGAATCGCTATTTTATTAACTTATATATTGAGCATGAATTTAACTTCCTTTTTGATTTCCTCTTTTTCATCCTTACTATTAATAGACTATGCACATACTGAGAAGTAATCTATGCTGCAACTCTCCCTCAGAATTTCATGTTACTGGAGAAGATTTCAGAAAGGACATTCGTTTAAAAATATCTTAAAAGAATAAAATGATCTGGCTGATGTGGCTCAGTGGATTGAGTGCCAACCTGTGAACCAAAGGGTTGCTGGTTCAATTCCCAGTCAGGGCACATGCCTGGGCTGTGGGCCAGGTTCCTGGTTGGGGGTGCGCAAGAGGCAACCACACATTGATGTCTCTCTCCCTCTCTTTCCCTTCCATTCTGTCTAAAAGTAAGTAAATAAAATATTTTTTTAAAGAATAAAATGATAGGTGAGTGTCATCATTCATAAGTCAAAGAGCTGCTAGTCCTCTGAAGTCCTTTGCTCCCTAGAGAGGTCTCTAGGAAGATGTCTTTGTGCTCCAATAAGTAATGACTACTTAGGAGCTGAGTTAAACAAAGAGTCTTAGTTTTCTGGATCCCAAGTTTGGGCAGCCTGTACTTTCACTGCATGGGAGAGATAAGTGGTTAAGTTTGTTCACATGTTAGCTGCCTAAGTCATCTCGCAGGTTATCATGACTCAGTTAATTCTCCCAACTGACTGGAGACACATAGTTGGGGCTAATCCAGTTCCCATTGTGTGGACCAGTGACTTGGCACACTGCCCTTTGAATTCACTCTGTATTCTGGCATAGCTAAATGGTAGTGAGAAAAGATAGCAGAAATCATTGGTAATATTAGTGCTCTTAAAATCATTTTTTCATAAATACAGGGGTGGGTAAAAGTAGGTTAATAGTAATTAATAACACAATAAATAAATAATAATACAGGAATGAACCATGTTTTGCATACTCACAACTGTAGTCTACTTTTCCCCAACCCTGTATTTATTGACAATGGTGAGTATCTGTGTAGAACACAGTACCTGGTACACAGTAGATGCTCAAATTTTGTTGCCTATGAACCAGTGCTTGGGTGGTACACTTGCCAATGTACAGAATTTAACTGAATTTCTTTAAGGAAAATTCAACTACTTCTATAGAGGAAAGGATAGGTAAGAAGGAATGATTAGGTACAATGTAGATGGGATATACATAATTTTTCTTTTCTGTTTCCCTTTGTTAAGAAATCCCAGCTCCAGCTCATCAAAGGTAAAGTGATTGCTATTCCACAGCAACAATTGGTGTCTGTGAGCTCATTCATGCTGAGTGGTTGTTACAGAATTTGAAAGGGCAAGGCATATCTTATGTACCAGTCCTTCACTCTCTCATCAAGCTGTTACCATAGAGACAGAAAACTTAGACTTATTTACAATCATTTTGGAAGGGAAATGTCTATTTCTGGATATGATTTAGACTCTCTGAAGTAGAATTTATGAAGAGTTTTTACTGTCTGCTATGCAGTGAGGAATTTAGGGCAAAATAAGGAGCAACCTAATGGGGTAAGATGATAGGCAATTTTTTTTTTAAAGAAAAAGCCTACTTTGATTAGCATAAGCTACATCGTACAGGTCAGTTATGATGTGGATATAATTTAAGTACTCTAGAAATAACATCCTCATGTTCTGTGGACTGCCTCTCTATGGAGTGTGTTTAAATAGTTTTCTTGCCCTAATTATTATCATAATCTACAGAGCAATCACCACCCTGAGATAGATCTCCTACAAACTGTTCTCACAAACTCAAATATCAGTTACCATCTGGTTTAAGCCACTATTTTTATTTTTTAATTTTTTAAACATTTTTTAAAGTTGTTGTTCAAGTACAGTTTTCTGCCTTTTTCCCCCACCCCTTCCTACTATCCCAGCCCTCCCCATCTCTTTCTACTGTTTCCACCCTCCCTTGTTATTGTGCATGTGTCCTTTATAATTGTTCCTGTAAACCCTTTACCCTTTTCCCCCATTATCACCTCCACACTCCCTTCTGATCACTGTTAGCCTGTTCTCAATTTCAATGTCTCTGATTATATTTTGCTTGCTTGTTTGTTTTGTAGATTAGGTTCCAGTTAAAGGTGAGATCATATAGCATTTGTCTTTCACTGCCTGGCTTATTTCACTAAGCATACTGCTCTCCAGTTCCATCCATGCTGTTGCAAAGGGTGGGAGCTCCTTCTTTCTTTCTGCTGTGTAGTATTCCATTGTGTAAATGTACCATGGGTTTTTGATCCATTCATTTACTGATGGTCACTTAGGTTGCTTCCAGCACTTGGCTATTGTAAATGGTGCTGCTATGAACATGTGGGTGCACAGGTTCTTTTGGATTGGTGTTTCAGGGTTCTTAGGATATGATCATAATAGTGGAATTGCTGGGTCAAAAGGCAGTTCCATTTTTAGTTTGCTGAGGAAATTCCATACTGTTTTCCACAGTGGCTGCACCAGCCCACATTCCCACCAACAGGGCATTATGGTTCCCTTTTCTCCACATCCTCTCCAACACTTGTTTGTTGCTTTGTTTATGATGACCATTCTCAATGGTGTGAAGTGGTATCTCATTGTGGCTTTAATTTGCATCTCTCTGATAGCTAGCAATACTGAGCATCTTTTCATATGTCTCTGGACCCTCTGTATGTCCTCCCTGATAACAACTATTTTTAGTAGCTACTTCCATAGGTCCTTGTAGATAAATAAGACCAAGCACCTCTTCATAGATTTCCATTTTTGCAACTGTTGCAGTACTAATGAAATGGCTTTTGGGGGGAATCTAATTTGTTTCTAGAAAGATGAGAAATTTAATCTTTCAAATAGCCTATGTTAGCACTAATTCTGAAGCTAAGTAGAACCATGGAAAAGAAGAATTTATTTCAGTCTATTTTACCTCTTGAAACATTAATTTCATAAGGAAAGCACTTTGTTAAGTTTTGCTGACATTTAAAGCTTATAAAATGTATTTGCTTGTTGTTTTTTTTTTTAAACCACATTAAACTTTTTCCTTTGGCTACTTCCAAAATTGTATTGGAATCTATCAAATCTTAAAATGCATACCCTTGGATACCACAATTTTACTTTAAGGAATTTCTTCCAGAAAAAAATATTCTCATTAAATGAAAGCTATTCTGAATTTGAAGCTATAATTCCTGCACTTGGCTCCAAAAATACCGGACAAGAGATTGGTGGATTCTCTTCTGAAAAAATTTAACATTACAAGAAAAATGACATTTGGGGGACCCTATAATGAAGCAAGTGGATTCCTGCTTGATCACCCCAAAGTAAAGCCCACCAAGGGACAAGCCCCACTTGAGTACACAGAACAAACAGCTCTTATGTGAAAGTCATTTGACATCTGAGGAATGTCTCCATCATTAAAGGCAGACACCAAAACAAAAGAATTTTGGGAAAACAGAGATGATGCAGGAAGATAAATAAATTATATCCATGGAATATAAATAAATAACAATGGATGCTATAATAAAAGGAATGATGAGAGAATAAAGGGAGCTCTTGGGAATGAAAAATATGATTCCTGAAATAAGAAATTCATAGAGGGGTTGGAAGATGAAGACAAAGAAATTTCCCAGAAGGTAGATAAAAAAAATTATACAGAAATGGAAAATAGAAGAAAAAGTTAAGTTAGAGGGTTAATCCAGGAAGCTCAATATTTCTTGGAAGGTGAAGAGAGAGACAGAGAGAAAGAGCAAGCAGACTGTATCAATCAGAGTTTCTACACCAAACACAATTCACCCTTCATGGTTCAGATAAAGAGATTTTACAAAGTGACTCTTATGGAAGTGTGAGCGAGAAGGATTAAGGGAACAAACAAGGGTGGTATAGTGTCCAGATAGCAACAAGAAGAAGCTGTTGCACTCCCAGGGCTGAAGGGGCAAGCTTGGAGGATGTAGTATAAATGTAGCCCAATGAGAATTGGAGTCCAGGAGGAAGGGCCTGGTACATATAGCTACTGCCTGAGAGATAAGGATCTACATCAGGGATACAGCAGAAAAGAAATAATCTGACTTCTCTGTGTTCCTGCAATTTGATCTCACATTGGCCAAACCTAGCCAAAACCCAGCTGATATAGTCTCTAGTCCTAAGGGGTTATTCTCTTAGGGAAGGGCAGGGATTCTTTGTGAAGGGAAATAAATTATTGAAGAATAATACAATAACATTTTCCCATCTGAAAAACATCTGGTGTCCGTCTCAGGGAATTTAAAGAAAAAAAAACCCAGCATAATGAATTTTCAGAACACTGTTAAGAAAGAGAAGATTCTGGAAGAAAAAAACAGATTATACATAAAGGATGAGAAATCACAGTAGCATTGGATTGCTTAACAGCAACACTGAATGCTATATGACAATGGAGTAATGTCTTCAACTTTCTAAGCCAAACCATCAATTAAGTATAAGGATGGGATAGACACTTGCAGACATGCAATGTCTTATCTAACATTTACCTTCTATACACGCTTAGGAAGCTATTACAAAACAAAGGGGTAAACAAGCAAATAAACAAGAATGGGAGACCCCGGGTAGAGGGAACATGATGTCTGCATACCCAAGAAAGGAAGGGAAATTCCGGACTGACAGATATGCAGAAGTCCTAGAACATATCTAGTATAAACAAAGCAGGGGAAAAGAATGCTCCATTAAGATTTTTTTTTTTTATTTTTAAGGGGAAAACAAACCACTAATCATTTTCATAGAGATTTAACAATTCTTTGGAGGGTTTGGGAAGGGCAATGAAAATTAAGCAAATGGTTACTTAAGAAGGCCTTCTAAAGCTATTTGATTTCTAAATCTTTGCATAAATATTGCTTTTATACAACATTAAATTTTAAATACTCTCAAAAGTATGCAAAGTATATGTGCAAAAATATCTTTAGACCATTTTATGTTAAGTATATCAAAAAGTTGAAAATAACCTAAATGACCATCAGTAGGAAATTGGTTAAACTATAGTACAGTCATGCGCTGCATACAATGTTTCAGTCAATGATGGACCAAAATGGTGGTTCCACAAGATTATAAGGGAGCTGAAAAATTCCTTTTGCCTAGTGGCATCAGCCATTGTGATGTTGTAGCCCAATGTATTACTCATGTGTTTGTGCTGATGCTGGTATAAACAAATCTGTGCTACCAGTCTTATAAAAGTACAGGCATACCTTATTTTATTGCAATACTTGTGTTATTGCAGTGGTCTGGAACCAAACCCACAATATCTCAGAGGTATGCCTGTATAGCATATACCATATATTATTATTCATAATGATAATAAATGACTGTTTCCAGTATTTGAATTTACTATACAACACTTTTAAAATTGATTTTTAGAGAAAGAGAGAGGGAAAGTGGAAGAAAGAGAGAGACAGAGAAACATTGACTTGTTCCACTTATTTACACATTCATTGGTTGATTTTTCTATGTGCCCAGACTGGGGATTGAACTCGCAACCTTGGCATATCAAAATGACACTCCTACCAACTGAGGAAACCAGGGCCCATACTACACTTTTAATTGTTACTTTAGAGCATACTCTTTCTATTTGTAAAAAAATAAATGTTTGCTATAAAACAGTACCATGTCACACCAGCAGCAGCCTCATACATCTCATGTATATGCATTTCTTGATTGCATCATTTTCCTTTGTGATTGATTTAATCTTGTGTTGTTTTGTACAGTAACATGCTGTATAGGTTTGTAGTCTAGGAGCAATAAGCTATACCATATAGTCTACGTGTGTACTGGACTATACCATCTAGGTTGGTGTAAGTACACTCGGTGATGTTTGTACAACGAAGAAAATGCCAAACATAACACACATTTTTCAAAACCTATTTCTATCATTAAGTGGCACTTGACTGTACCACCCAATGATAGAATACTATGTATTTTCTAAGAGGAATAAGAGAGAGACTTCCAGTCAAGATGGCGGCATAGATAAACATGGCTCACCTCTTTGTACAACCACATCAAAATGAAAACTAAAATATAGAACAACCATCACTTAGAACCATCAGAAATCAAACTGAATGGAAATGACAACCACAGAATTAAAGAAACCACATCCATCTATGGTAGGAGGGGCAGAGACGTGGAATGAGCTGGTACCACATGCATGTTTGGTGAATAAAAATTTGGGAGGGATATCTGGGAGTGAGGAGTCCCAACTTCACACAAGGACCCTCAACCCAGGGTTCCAGTGCCAGGAAGATAAATCCCCATAATTTCTGGCGGCAAAAACCAGCTTGGATTGAGTCAGTAGGAGAAACTTCTAGAGTCCCAAGAGCTGCCCTTAAAGAACCCACACAGGGTTCTTTAGACTCACTCCCTCTGAACTCCAGCTCCGGGGTAGCAGCTTGAAATGCACCAGTGGCATAAATAGAGGGACTGAAGTGTCTGGCATCAAGGTAGGAGCTGGGGAACAGCTTTGTACTAGACAAAAAAGGCAGGCAAAGGCCACTCTTTCTTTTCTGAGCCCTCCCCCAACAGAGCCACAGAGGTGGCAGGCAGGTACCATATTTGAGACTCCATCAACCTGGCTAACACTGTTTGCCCTGCCCTGGAGATCCCCTGAGACTCGATCCCACCCAACTTACAGGCCCACTCAATGTTAACTGCAACTTTTCCATATGGACGGCTGGTCTTGGCTCATGCTTCACAACTTCTTAAATCCTATTAAACAAGCAACAGCAGGCCTCAGTAAGTCCCCAACCCCCCATATTTTTTGTTAAGTGGCCGCATGCCTGGCGCTAGTAGCATCCAACCTAGATTCGCAACTTGGCTTTGCCTGGGAATCTCCAAGATCAGCACAAGTAGCAGATATCTCAGATTGCTTTATAGCTTAGGCAGGGTGCCCTACGGCAGAACACAGGAGGCAGCTGACCTTGGCCATACCACCTGGGAAAACCTCAGAGCTTGCACACCCATGGACAGCTACAGACCACATCAGAGAACCACCACCCTGCCCTTGCACAGCTGATCCTTCTCAGAGGACAGAGATTGGTGGTCAGTAGCCAATTCTTGCGGCTGACTGGCTTGGATAAATCCCTCCCATTGACCTGCCAACAGCAACCAAGGCTCAACTACAAGAGGAGGGCACACTCTGCCCACACAAAGAGCACACCTAAAAGGGCCTAAAAGTCTTCTAGCCTTTATTTACCTCTTCAATCTTATCTCTGAACTATTCTCCCTTTCCTGACACTGGTCTTACTTGGGTTCCTTAAACACACAGAGGTTTTTCCTTTCTCAGTTTCTGTACAATTGCCCCGTTTGGAAGGTTCTTTTCATGGACTACACATTCTTATATTTCAGGTCCATCTTAAATGGCACCTTTTCAGAAAGCCCTTTCCATCTAGCTTAGCTATATCTCCATTGTTGTTCTCTTTCATGGCACTCAATGGCTTCCTTTATAGAACTCTGCAATTGGTAATTTATTCACATGTGTGGTATGTTGTATGTGCACACATGCCTGTTTTATCCATTGTTTCTAACAGGTGTATGTTCAAGAGGATGTTCAAAAGAACAAGGAGCTTGTGGGTTTGTTCATTGATGTAAAGCCAATGTCTCTCACAGTGCTCTGCACATAGAAGACAGTCAATGAATATTTGAGTGAACAAATAAGCTCTTATAGAGCACTGAGAAGAAATTATAGACGCTGAACAGATAATTGTGTTATAATAACTACAACAGGGAAGTATGGTATAACTGTAAACATGAGGAAGCTAATTTTAAATGGCCTCTCTGATCTAAAAACTGATCAAGAGTTGAATAGGTGACAAGAGTAAGGACTGTTTGCGGCACAGGAAATGTGTGAAGGTCTCAGGAAGGGAGTCTGGAGTATTTGAGTGAAATCAAAGAAGAACAGTATGGCTGGAGCCTAGAACGAACAGGTGGGCCTATGGAATGTGTGGTAAACCTCAGGGTTGGGAGCCTCTTCCTAAGAGAAATGGAAAGCTTCAGGCCTTAGAGTAAGTTGATTAAGTTTGTGTTTTTATAATAAAAGATCACTGTAGAGGTGAGGGGACTCGATTACAGGTGAGAAGTGGGGAACCTGGGAAAGTGGGGTGCTTGGAGGTGTAAACTGGTACATAAATGATCTAGGGAAACTGGCTAGGTAATTTTAAGAGCATGGACCAGACAGAGGCATGGCTAGAAGAGATGGCGAACTTGATGAATAGTGCTATTGTAGATTCACAAGAGATTTAGAAGCTAAAGTAGTTGGATAGGTGAGTCACTGAACCTGCCACAAGGGAGTGGTAGAGCCAAGATGACTTCCAGGGTTTTAACTTAGTCCACAGAGTAGATAATGGCACCATTTATTAAGATAAAACTGGAAGAGGAATGAGTTGCTGTTGGATGAGTGGTGGGAAGATGACAAATTCAGGTGTGGACAGTGTTTTGAGGCACATGTGAGATATACAAGGAGAGCTGCCAAGAAGGCAGTTGAATAGATGGCATTGTGATGGTAAGTAGAATTTCATGTACAAATGAAGCTATTTGTCTATGGAATGAATAGAGTGAAAGGCCTGGGATAGAGTCCTGAGGCACTCTCACCATTTAAGGGTCAGGTTGAGAAGGAGGAGCAAGAGCAACCAAGGAGTAGTCAGAGAGGTAAGAATAATGCCAGAAGGTGTAGTGCTATGGATGGAAAGCCTTGAAGAATTGGTCTAGACAAAAGTCTCAGTGAAGGAACAGTCAGATTTTAAGTGGAGGTCATCACTTTGCAAGTTAAGTTCTGACAATTCTCTTTTATTAGGAAATTGTGTATCAGTATTTCTTGGGGGAAAAACACCTCCCCAAATCCCACATTTAAAATGACTATTTTCATATCAGTATTTTATCCTCTAGTATTTGTTTATAATGCATGAACATTTTTGTATTGTTGCAGCTACAATGAATGATTTTTATTTTTTTATATTTTAAAGTGAAAGGAAATTATGATTTTGTAATTATCATTGCATGGCTGTATAGTGTTCCATTCAATGACATTTTAGAGATTTATAAAATAATATGGCTGATTCTGATAAAACTATGGAAAGAAAGAAAAAACTACAAACTTCTTAAAACTCACCCTTCTATACTATGACAGGATCATTTTAAAGAGTTAAAAAAAGCACAGAAGCAAATAATTTTGTCTTCTGGAGTTTAAATATGGGTAAACCAATTACAATAAGTTGCTTCCTCATCTTCATACAGTCACATTTCAACCTTGAAAAATTTGAATTATATCCTAAGAAGGACAGGGTTAAAGGGTTAAACAAGAATGAGACATATTTATTTTGTTGATGCTTGAAATACAAGGACTCTCTTCATAGATATACTAGCAAACTGAAGACCAGTACATCACCTTGATGCATTGTTCTGAATCTTCAATGACAAATAAAGAAGTAAACAATTGCCATTAAATCTTAAAATCAGACCAAAAAATTCTAAAGTATTTTTTTTAGCATTCTTTGATGATTTATAAGTCATCACAAATATCCTTTAGTACAAAGGGGGCTGAAATGGTTAGTACCTGCTTCATTTGACATGTTCTCATTTGTTTAAAGTTAAGCCTGAAACTGATTGTGGTAAGCAGTCAAGATGAAAAAGAGGCATTTTCTGAAGCAATGGAGTTTTGGGTTTCTTTAGCAAATATGACTAGAAGCCAAATGTGAACTCATGATTGAGCCAAGGACATTTTAACTCTTTGATCTAATAAACTTCGGTGCTGAAATTAGTACTTTAGTTCAGAACAGCTAAAAGTTTCTTGCTAACAACAAATAGGTCTCTAGTTTGGTAACACCAAAAGTGATTGATCAGGAAGCCTAAGACACTAGGGTTAGTGAATTCCTTCAGTTAATTCAATAAACATATATTGAGCTCCTACTTTGTGCAGGACAAAGTGCCAGATACACCTTCCATGAAATCCTTATGTGAAGGCTTATCTTCTCTCTTGTTTTAAGTCCAGCCTTTGCTCTCTGCATAGATCTTGCTGGCAGTTTCCTGTGTGTCTGTCTGATGAGAGGCTATTTTTGTTTTCACTCCTGGTTGTGGAAATGGGTAGTGATGTCAGGTCTATCCAGAGTATAAGCCAACAAAGCATTTTCATGGGCTTGGGGCCTCTGTCATGGGGGAGAGAGAAGGAATAGGCAATGGACTTCTGAAGCACACAGAAACTCTGGCATTGTTGAGTACCTTCTACATACCACATTCTCACTTAACCTTCGGTTAATAATCACAACAATTGGATGAAAAAGATGGCATTGTTTAACTGCCTTTTACAGAACAGGAAAGTGGCTAGTGAGTTGTAAAAGGTCACAGAATAAGTGGTGGATCTGGGATCTGAATCTCTTCTTTAGTCTTCAGATTCTTTCCACCACAGCCCACAGGGACCCAGTAGAATTTCAGGTCTACAGCAAATTATTCTGTGCCTTCCACTCCCACATTTTTACAAGATGCAATCTGTCTAGAATGTACATTCATAAAGTAGTAAAGGGAAAAGAGGTCATGGACAAGCAATTTATAACCTGAGGGGTATGTGGGGTAAGGGTTCACCATTTTTTTCCTTGATGAGAAGCCTCTAAGGTTATTTTAGAACTAATGTTACTGTCTGTCTTCCTGAGTCCTTGCTCATAATACAGAGATCTGTTTCCTCCACTAGATAAATATGTGAATGACTGATCCAGTTCTGTCTCAAATAGTGATTGTGAAGATCCAAGCAAGGCCCTCTGTAAACTAGGGGTCTTCACAAACTTGTAGCGAACATCTTACCAAGGGATGAGGGAACTGTGAAGTAGCTGATTAAAATGAATTGTTGCTTACTTGAGATACAGGAGGGTAGTAATAGCATTTGATAATTTACAATTGAAAACTGCATTCTAACAAGCAATTTTAATCTCTCTGAGACTTGGCTCTTTGTAGAGGTTTTTTTTTTTTTTTTTTAAAAAGAGATGAGGTGTAAAATGCCATTAAGATTAATTAAATTTCTTCTCCTTTGAGCTCTGTCCAAACGTTGATGGAATTAGAACAGAACAAAAAGATCAAGAAAAAAGCCATGTACAGGCCTCTCTGTCAGTGAATACTGAGAGGAAAGGAAATGAGTTATGAGAAAGACTTCAGACACCTCTGGGGACGGCTCTGGTGTGGGACATTCTCTTTGGCAATATTCCAGAATCTGAATGCCCAGGGCTCCATTCAGTGGAAGGGAAAGCTGCGCTTGGCCAGGCACGCGCGTACAGGTACTCACGTGTACACACACACATTCTCTCTCTCTCTCTCTCTCTCTCTCTCTCTCTCTCTCTCTCTCTCTCCCCACATACACAAGGCCTGTTTCCTCTGCTCTTCCTCCCCCCGGGGGGCGGGTCTCCTCTTTAAAGAGCAGAAGGTGTCCGCGCAAACCCAAGCTCTCTAAGGCCCCGGGGATCCGGGGCCGAGCTGCT
>CM052541.1:23921214-23938462 GCA_028533065.1 Trachops cirrhosus | reverse complement strand
GGGGAAGTTCTCCCTTATTATTTGTTCAAGTGTCTTTTCCACTTGTTCTTCCTCTTCTCCTTCTGGTACCCCTATAATTCAGATGTTGGAATGTTTAATGATGTCCTGGAGGTTCCTAAGCCTCTCCTCATTCTTTTGAATTCTTATTTCTTCATTCTTTTCTGGTTGTATGTTTTTTCTTCCTTCTGGTCCACTCCAATGATGTGAGACCCATGTTTCATTCCATCACTATTGGTTCCCTGTGCATTTTTCTTCATTAAACTTATTGTAGCCTACATTTTGTCATCTAATTTGCGACCAAAATCAACCAATTCTGTGAGTATCCTGATCACCAGTGCTTTGAACTGTGCATCTGATAGGTTGGCTATCTCTTGGTCACCTAAAAGGATGGGTTCTGGGGCTTTCAATTCTTCTTCTGTTTGAGCCATCTTTTTTGCTGTTTTTTTTTTTTTTTCTGGTCTCGTTGAGCTCCTGTAGTGAGGGACGGGGCCTTAGGAGTTCACCAGGGTGGGGCATCCCAGTCACTGGGTTGTGACACCGTATGTGGGGGCAGGGTCTGAGAAGGAACAATGGCCCTTGCTCTGCTCTCTGTAGGACCTCAGATCCTTCCGCTGCTTTCTGCAAGCGAACTGGGCCCCTCTGGTACCAATTCCGGTGTGGGTGGGCTTGTGCACCCCGCAGGACCTTCCTTTTCAGTCAGTGACCCAAAGCTCTATTTCCTGGTGCTGGGACCCTGAGTTGGGAGCAGTGCCTTGCTTCACAATGGCCTCCTCGCTGGGTCTGCTGGTCACCACCCCCTGGCCAGGGCCCAACAGCCACCACCACTTGTGCGCCCAGGGTCTGCCTGCAGTGGACTCCTGCGCCACCCGGGTTGCTCAGGTCTCCGCTGCGCGTCCCTTGCCCAGCCCGACTCTGCCCCTCCTACCAGTCTGGATGAACGTGTCTATTTTTAAATCCTTGGGTGTCCAACTTCCATACACTTCAATTTTCTGTCAGTTCTGGTTGTTATTTTGTTTCTATATTGTTGTTGTCCCTGTCTTGGTTGTGGGAGGAGGCATGGTGCGTCTACCTATGCCTCCATCTTGGCCGGAAGTCTACAGTGTTCAAATCTTGACACAACTTACTTAGTATCTGTTTAACTTCAGGCAAATTCACTGTAAGTGTAGAAATGAGATACTAACTAATAGTACTTAACAACAGAGGATTGTTAAAAGGATAAAGTCCTTGTAATCTCTGTTTTGGTATAGGAATCT
This sequence comes from Trachops cirrhosus, assembly GCA_028533065.1. Taxonomy (NCBI): domain Eukaryota; kingdom Metazoa; phylum Chordata; class Mammalia; order Chiroptera; family Phyllostomidae; genus Trachops; species Trachops cirrhosus. Next base: position 23,937,209 of record CM052541.1, on the reverse strand, counting down.
TACAGTATTAGCTATTTTCATATCATCTTCTTTATCCAATTATCTAATTGTTTAGGTATTAAAAGTTAATTTGTTAGTAGTATTTGCATTCTTAAAAATGCATAGAATTTATAAATATTTAGGATGAGTAGAGTATGAATTTGAAATAGGAGAGACTATAGAAGAGTAATTTACACAGGCATTGAACACCTGAATTTAGGTGCAGTGGCAGTGGGAATGACCAGGATGAAGGGATTGAGGAGACTTTGATATGGTAACCACTGGATATTGAGATTGAGAAAGGGAAATTTGAGGATAATAGTTTGGATAGTGGTACATAAGCAACATAGTCGGGTGTCCAAGTTTAGGATGAGAAAATGAGCTCAGTTCTGGACAAATTTAGTCTGTGCTGTCAGGAAATCCAAGTAATTTTTTCAATTATGGCAAGTGCAGTTTTAGAACTTGGATGCAGTTTGAACTGGGTACAAAAAAGTGGGACATTTATTTTAGTAAATATTCATTTAACATGTACTGTATGCTAGGTATTTGCATGTGAGCAATACTTGAAATGACTAGTCACTAGAATGGTGAAGATGATGGTGGCTGAGGGTAGAACTCTGGCAGAAAATAAGCACTTTAAGGGTAGAAAGAAAAGCTAGCGTAGAAGCCTGAGGATGAGGTAGGAGGCTGAATGGTAGAAAAGTGTTCCAAAAGCCAAAAGAGATCGAATTTCAAGGAGAAGAGGGTAAAGATTTTCAAATTCTGTGAAGAGAACAAGTAGGTTGAGCCTGGAGAATAGCCTTGTGAATTTGACATTTTGACCAATTGATGATTTCTGAGACAGAATAGTTTGAGTAGCTTGTTGGCTGCACAAATCAGATCGAAATAATGAGTGTAGAATCAGGGGTAATGATTCTAAATTACTCTTAAATAACTGAAAGAAGAGTGACAAAATAGAAGGAATTGCTGAGCAAAGGTTTATTTTTTTATTTATAAGATGGGGAAAACTTAAGCATGTGGTATAGGTTTTGGGATTTACAGAATAAAAGATGTCAAGTTCAAGAGAGGACAGAAATAGGAGATGGAACAAGTTCATGGAAAATGTGAGAGGCAGTGGGATCCAGCGCATGGTAGAGTCTGGAAATCTCAAACTACTAAGTTCACTTCTTTTTATGAGGATGGGAAGGAGGTAAAGGTGGGTTAAGATGATAACTCAGCAATAGAGGGAAGGAAGTTGAAAAAGTCAACCACTTCTATCTCCAAACTGCTTGAAGAAAAAGCGTATTTGTCTTTTTATTTTTATTTTTTAAAAGATTTTATTTTATCTATTTTTAGACAGAGGGGAAGGGAAGGAGGGAGAGAAATACCGGTGGTGTGTGGTGGCCTCTTGTGTGCCCCTAATTAGGGACCTGGCCTGCCCCCCAGGTATGTGCCCTGACTGGGAATGGAACCAGCGACCCTTTGGTTCATAGGCCGGCACTCAGTCCTCTGAGCCACACTAGCCAGGGCTTATTTTTTAATTTAAATTTTATTTTTTATCAAAGTACGTGTACATAATTTAAGATATCAAATAGCACTAAACTTAAAATTAAATCAAATGTTCCTCCAACAGCACTGATTAGCACTAATAGGAATCCCCATTTGGGGTGTGGTGAAGAAGGAAATTTGACTCAGTGCAAAACAGTTCATTTCTGATAACTGTGATACTGCACAGCTGTGAGGCTTACCCTGGGGCTAGGCCCCTCCCTGTCTTTCTGGCCCGACTGCTCTGCTCCTGGCTGGTCTGCCTTGCATTGTACTGGTCTGATCGCTGTGCTAGAGCCACAAGTCTTAGGTGTCTCAGTTCAGCCAAGGAAATGGAATCTTCAGTCTTGGTGGAAAAGGAAAGTGTGCTCTGGGAGCTAGCAGGGACCTGGTGTGTGGAGAGAGAAATCCCTACCCTTGGTGCCTGATTGGCTCGTTCTTATGCAAATCAGGACTCCAAATTCTTGCAGTTTGATTGGTCCAAGAGGCACTGTACTAATTGGTTGGAATGGAGTCACTCTGATTGGTCGGTGGAGAAACTGATGAGGATGTAGCTGGGCACTCTAGTTGGATGGGGAAAGCCTTAGTCTTTGGTTGAAATAGGATTCCAGGAACTTCTTTAAAAGGGCTGCCTCATATGGTAGAAACAGTGCAGGCAGGCTGTTAAGTGCAGAGGCAGACAGGTCAGTGCAAGCTTCTCATTGAAGTGCAGTTTACTTGAAAGACTACTGTGTAGAAATAGCTGCTAGGCTCTATTTTATTTTATTATTTTCTTTTAATTTGAGCCCAATTAAATCACCAGAGCCCTTCTTAGGTGGGTATCTTCTTTCTCAGGGACCATACCTGCCACATCTCTCTCCATTTCCAATTCTTGGCCTCTAGAGATAACCAGTTTCATCTCTCAGGGGTTTTCTCTGGTGTTGATCTATGTACCAGATATCTAAATAACATGCTGACACTGCTCCTTCAGGATTTTTTAAATTTTTTGTATTTTATAGTGACTTCTTGCTGTGGAAAATGTAGACTTAGCTCCCTTATCTCAGTTCTCCACAATTCTCCCATTATAGTTAGAGCAATCTTGGTTAAATCGTTATTAATGTTTAAATTATTATGACTGTGTAAATTCTGTTTACAACAGAACCTTATGGTATGCTAAATTACATTTCCTTTCTTTGTAACTTTTTGTGCTCCTTGAAGTTAAAATTGCCTTGTTTTTTTGTTTGCTTCATTTTCTACATACCTATCACAAATCCATCCCCAAACTTTCAGTAACAGAAACTTTCTTTTAAATATTTTTAAAGCACATCAGGTTTTTTTTCAGTTTTATTTATTTTTCTTGGAGATATCCCTTCTGGAGTCTTCTATCTTCGTTTTCCAAACTGGCTCATTAGTCTCTAGGTCTGTTGCTTAGCTATTGTTTTGAAACTTGACTGGAAATTCCTTCACTTCTCTCCTGTTTTGGATGCCCTTATCTCTGGATCTTGTTTTGCTGGAATGTAACCACCAATAATTTTTTGAGAGATAGTACCCATTTGGGGAGCTATATATATGTCTGTGTGTGTATGTGTGTATTATATATGCATATATGTACATATATGTATTATATATAGTGTGTATGTATAATATATAGTACATGGGAGATATACAAGTATATATGTGTGTATTTATTTATTTAAAGACCTAGAATGTTTGCAGATATGTCTTTGTACTTGATGGTTAGACTAGATATAGAATTTTAGGTTAAAAATAATTTTTTTATTGGAGATGGGAAGGGCTTAATCTTTTAGCTTCTAGAATTGCTGTTGAAATTTCAGTCTGATTATAGTTTAATTTCATTCTTCTTTATTTATAACGGAAGATGTGTGTGTATGTGTGTGTTGTTTTCTTCATGGAAATGTTACTACCGTTCAGAAATGATGATAACCTTGATGTAGGGCTGGTTTTTTCCTTCCTTCTTTTTTGATTGTGTTTGTTTTTTCCCTCCCCATTCACTGTGCTAGTTATTCTGGATTTTTTCTTCCTGGGTTTCATTTTTTTAATTGTTGTTCAAGTACAGTTCTCTGCTTCCCCCTCCCACTCCCCTCGACCCCAGTCATCACCACATCCCTCCCCTGTCTCCACCCTCCTTGATTTTGTCCATATGTCCTTAATAGTTGTTCCTGAAAACCCTTCACCCTTTTCCCCCCATTGTCCCCTCCCACCTCTCCTGTGGTTACTGTCAGTTTGTTCTTTATTTCAATGTCTCTGGTTATATTTTGCTTGCTTGTTTGTTTTGTAGATTAGGTTCCTATTACAGGTGAGATCATATGGTATTTGTTCCTTACCGCCTTGCTTATTTCACTTAGCATAATGCTCTCCAGTTCCATCCATGCTGTCACAAAGGATAGGAACTCCTTCTTTCTTTCTGCTGTGTAGTATTCCATTGTGTAAATGTACCATGGGTTTTTGATCCATTCATTTACTGATGGGCACTTAGGTTGCTTCTAGTACTTGGCTATTGTAAATTGTGCTGCTATGAACATTGGGGTGCATAGGTTCTTTTGAATTGGTATTTCAGAGTTCTTAGGATATAATCCCAGCAGTGGAATTGCTGGGTCAAAAGGCAGTTCCATGTTTAGTTTTTTTAAGGAAAATTTCATACTGTTTTCTACAGTGGCTGCACCAGTCTGCATTCCCACCAACAGGGCATTAGAGTTCCCTTTTCTCCACATCCTCTCCAATACTTGTTGTTTGTTGCTTTGTTTATGATGGCCATTCTGACTGGTGTGAAGTGGTATCTCATTGTGGTTTTAATTTGCATCTCTCTGATGGCTAGTGATGCTAAGTGTCTGTTCAGGTCCTTTGCCCATTTTTTAATTGGGTTGCTTGTCTTCTTAGAGTGGAGTCTTGTGAGTTCTTTATGTATTTTGGAGATCAAACTCTTGTCTGAGTTATCATTGGCAAATATGTTTTCCCATATAGTTGGTTCTCTTTTCATTTTGTTGATGTTTTCTTTAGCTGTGCAGAAGCTTTTTATTTTTGATGAGATCCCATTTATTTATTCTTTCCTTTATGTCCCTTGCCCTAGGGGACATATCACTGAAACTATTGCTTTGTGGAGTATCTGAGATTTTCTTGCCTGTATTCTCTTCTAGGGCTTTTATGGTGTCATGACTTATATTTAAGTCTTTTATCCACCTTGAATTTATTTTTGTGTATGGTATAATTTGGTGATCAAGTTCCATTTTTTTTGCTTGTAGCTGTCCAGCTCTCCCAACAGCATTTGTTGAAGAGACTGTTTTTACTCCATTTTATGCTGCTGCCCTCTTTGTCAAATATTAATTGACTGTAGAGACTTGGATTTATTTCTGGGCTCTCTATTCTGTTCCATTGGTCTATGTGTCTGTTCTTATGCCCATACCAGGCTGTTTAGATTACAGTGGCCTTGTAATACATTTTGGTATCAGGTATTGTGATCCCTCCTACTTTGCTCGTCTTTCTCAAAATTGCTGCAGCTATTTGGGGTCGTTTATAGTTCCGTATAGATTTTTGAAGTGTTTGTTCTATATCTGTGAATTATGCTGTTGGTAGTTTAATAGGTATTGCATTGAATCTATAGATTGATTTGGGTAATATGGACATTTTGATGATGTTAATTCTTCCAATCGATGAACGTAGTATATGCTTCCATTTGTATCTTCCTTAATTTCTTTCTTTAGTGTAGTGTAGCTTTCTGAGTACAGGTCTTTTACCTCTCTGATTAGGCTTATTCCTTGGTATTTTATTTTTCTTGTTGCTATATCAAGTGGGATTTTTTTCCTGATTTCTGTTTCTGATATTTCATTGTTCGTGTACAAAAATGCCTTTGATTCTGTTATTGGTTTTGTATCCTGCTGTTTCCAAATTCATTTATTAGGTTGAGCAGTTTTTTGGTGGAGTCTATAGGATTTTCTGTGTACACTATCATGTCATCTGCAAACAATGACAGTTTTGCTTCCTTCTTTCCAATTTGGATGCCTTTTATTTCTTTTTCTTGTCTGATTGCTGTGACTAGGACTTCCAATACTATGTTGATTAGAAGTGGTGAAAGTGGACAACCTTGTCTTGTTCCTGATCTTAGTGGGAAGGCTTTGAGTTTTTGCTCATTGATTATGATATTGGCTGTAGGTCTCTTGTATATGACCTTTATTTTTATTAGGTTGAGGAATGCTCCCTCTATTCCCACTTTGCTGAGTGTTTTTGTTATAAATAGGTGCTGTATCTTATCAAATGCTTTTTCTGCATCTGTTGATATGATAATTGATTTTGATCTTTTGTTTATGTGATGTATTACATTTATTGATTTGTGAATAGTGTACCATCCTTGCATCTCTGGGATGAATCCCACTTGATCCTGGTGTATGATCCTTTTAATGTAGTGCTGAATGCGGTTTGCCATTGTTTTGTTGATGATTTTAACGTCTATGTTCACCAGCAATATTGGCCTGTAATTTTCTTTCTTGGTTTTGTCTTGATCTGGTTTTGGGATTAGGATGATGCTAGCTAGCCTCATAAAAAGAGTTTGGGAGTATTTCGTCTTCTTGGATTTTTGGAATAGTCTGTGAAGGGTAGGGGTTAGCTCTTCCTTAAATGTTTTGTAAAATTCTCCCATGAAACTGTCCAGTCCAGAGCTTTTGTGTGTCGGGAGTTTTTTGATTACTGCTTCAATTTCATTTGCTGTTATTGGTCTTTTCATGCTTTCTGCTTCTTCATTCAGTTTTGGAAGATTATATTTTTCTAGAAATTTGTCCATTTTACCTAGGTTTTCATACTTCTTGGCATACAGTTCTTCGTAGTAATTTCTTACAATCCTTTGTATTTCTGTGGTATCAGTTTTAATCTTACCTATTTCATTTCTGATTGTGTTTATTTGGGTCCTCTCTCTCTTTTTCTTGATGAGTCTGCTTAAAGACTTGTTGATTTTATTTCTTCAAAGAACCAGCTCCTGGATTCATTGATCCTTAGAATTGTTCTTTTAGTCTTTATGTCATTTAATTCTACTCTGATCTTGATTGTTTCCTTCCTTCTACTTGCTCTGGGCTGTCTTTGTTGTTGTTCCTTCAGTTCTTTTAGATGTAGGGTTAGGTTGTTGTTTTTAGTTAGGCCTGTATTGCTATGAACTTCCCTCTCAGGACTGCCTTTGCTGTATCCCATAAGTTTTGGACTCTTGTGAGTTCATTTTCATTTGTTTCCAGAAACTTTTTGATTTCTTCCTTGATCTCCTTCTTGAACCATTCATTGTTTAAGAGCATGCTATTCAGTCTCCATGAATTTGAATGTTTTTGAGTTTTCTCTTGAGGGTGGTTTCTAGTTTCAGTCCCTTGTGGTCAGAGAAAATGATTGATAGGATTTCAATTTTCTTGAATTTGTTGAGGCTTGTTTTGTGTCCTGTCATGTGGTCTATCTTTGAAAATGTGCCATGTACATTTGAAAAGAATGTGTATTTTGCTTCTTTGGGATGAAAGGTTCTATATATATCAGTTAAGTCCATTTGAACTAGGACATTGTTCAGTGCCGCAATATCTTTGTTGATATTTTGTTTGGAAAATCTATCCAGTTTTGACAGTGGGGTGTTAAAATCCCCTATTGTAATAGTGTTGTTGTCTGTGTCTTTCTTGAGGTCCTTCAAGATTTTCCTTATGTATTTGGGTGCTCCTATGTTGGGTGTATGTATGTTTATAATGCTTATGTCTTGTTGATGGATTCTTCCCTTGAATATTATGAAGTGTCCTTCTGGGTCTCTTTTTTTGAAGTCTGTTTTGTCTGATATGAATATTGCTACCCTGGTTTTTCTTTCCTGTCCATTTGATTGGAATATTTTTTCCAACCCTTCATTTTCAGTCTGTGTAGGTCTTTTGGTCTGAGGCGGGTCTCTTGTAGGCAGCATATGTGTGGGTAATGTTTTCTTACCCATTTGGCTACTCTGTCTTTTGATTGGAGCATTTAATCCATTAACATTTAAGGTTATTACTGATGGGTGTTTGTTCATTTCCCCCCCTTTGTACCTGTGTTTCTCTCTCTTTCATTCTTCCCTTTCTCTTATAGTAGTCCCTTTAGTAAACCTTGTAGTACTGGTTTGGTGGTGTATTCTTTCAGCCTTTTTTTGTCTGGAAAAATCCTTATTTTGCCTTCCATTTTAATTGAGAGCCTTGCTATGTAGAGTAATCTTGGTTGCAGGCCTTTGTTTTTCATTACTTGGAATATCTCTTGCCATTCTCTCCTGGATTGGAGTGTTTCTGTTGAGAAATCAGCTGTTAGCCTTATTGGAGCCGCATTGTATGTTGCTTCTTGTTTCTCCCTTGCTGCTTTTAAGATTCTTTGTTTGTCTTTAACACTGACATTTTAATTATGATATGTCTTGGAGTTGGCGTCTTTGGGTTCATCTAGATTGGGGCTCTCTGTGCTTCCTGAACTTGCATGGTTTTTTCCCTCTCCAGGTTTGGAAAGTTTTCTGTCATTATTTTTTCAAACAGGATTTCTGTCCCTTGTTCCTTTTCTTCTCTTGAGATTCCTATGATTTGAATGTTGTTGCATTTCATGTTATCTTGGAGTTCCCTTAAGCTATCTTCATGTTTTTTATTCTGTTTTTCCTTCATTTGCTCTACCTGGGTGTTTCTTTCTACCTTGTCTTCCAGCTCACTAATTCAGTCCTCTGCTTCATCCAGCCTGTTTGTGATTCCTTCTAGTGTGTTTTTTATTTCTGAAATTTTATTGTTCATTTCCTCCTGGCTTTTGTTTATAGTTTTTATTTCCTGTTTCATACTGTTGTAGTTCTCACTCAGTTACTTGTAGTTGTCTATGAGTTCCTTGAGCATCCTTATAACCATTATTTTGAGTTCTGTGTCTGGATGCCACAGGAAAAGGGGGGCTGGGCTTCACTTTTCTCCCTTTCTATGGTTTTGTGAGGATGGGGGCCAGGTCTGGGTGGCAATATTCACATTTGCCCAGCCTCCAGCCCAGGTCCTTCATGAGCTGCTGGGCCTCCAGTGTGGATATGTACCAGGCCTGCACCTTTTCTTTTAATCCACCAGTTGTGCGAGGTTTGTGTAGTGTGCCTCCTCCTTGCTCTTTGCCAGTCCACCATGGCCAGAGCCCACCACTGGGCAAATGGTGCCACTCAGCCTCTGGAGAAGCATTGTGAATTATCTTCTGTGCTAGGCCAAAGTCAAGCTTGGGTGCGTGGCTCAAATCAGCCTCAGGGTGAGTGGTGCTGTGAACAGCCAGAATCAGCCTTGGGAGTGGTGAGAATCAGCTGCTGGGCAAGCAGCCCGAGTCAAGCACAAGCCCGCAGCTCAAATCAGCTGCTGGGCGAGCAGTGCAAGCCAGCTGCTGTGTGAGAGTTCCTCACAAGGCGTCTATGAGCCTTTTTTTAAAGTAAAAGCCTCGTATTTAAGCCTGCAGTTCTTAGCAATCTCCCAGCTTTTCACCCAGCCCAACTTTCTAACCAGACTGGAGCCTATCTGGGTCGGGGTCCAAACCAGCCCAACTTGTCTCCCTTCTCCAGGTGTCTTGTGGCTCTCCAGTTTCTCTGGTAATGTCCTACCTGGTATCCACAGTCCCATCAGGTGTACACTGCCTCTGTGTCTTGTCTCTCACTTCGTCTCTATTCCCCCCAGCGACTTAAGACATCAGGTCCCTCCTGGTGCCGTGCTGCCCTCCCTGCTCTGGTAGGGGGAGGGAGCTGGTGGTCTGACTCTCCTCCAAGTATCCTGTGGCAGGTGCTGAGCTGGGGCCACAGCAGCCTGGGTCCCTGCGCAGATCCCAGAGGCCTTAGCGTCCCCACGCAATCTCCTCACCGTCTGTTTATCAATGTCCTCTACGATTTAGCCTCCATACTTCATATAAGCTCAGATTTTGTTGGCTGTTCATGCTCTTCTTCAAAGATCGGCTAGGTGTTCCAGCTGGGCCCAAGGAGAACTGGGCTCTGCTCCCACCTACCTTGCCGCCATCTTCTCTCCTGCTATTTTTCTATTCTGGATTTTTCAATCTAGAGACTCTTTGTTTCTGGAAAGTTTTCTTCTAGCATTTCTCCTTTCTGTTATCTTTTTGGAACTCCTGCCATGTGGGACCTCTTGGGTTGAACCTATACTTTTCTTATTTTTGTATGAGTTTTTATTTTTGTATCTTTTGTTCTTTTTCCTAGATTTTTTTTCTATCCTTTCAATTGATTTTTAACTTTTGGTCATCCATATTGTAATTTTTCAAGAGAACTTTCCGTACTTTCTGATTGTTCCTTGTCATTGTCCTCAGCATTATTCCTTGTCTTACCAGTGTCTTCTTAAACTATTTGCTGAAAGGTATAAATACCCTCAAAGTTTTCTTTGGCCCTCTGCATTGTTTTCAGAGCTCTTTTTGTCTTGAGATTCATCTTTCATGTTGGAAACTTGGCTAGTTTTGTGTTAATATTTAAACAAGACAAAAAATGCTCTTTAGGTGTTCTATCTGTGTGGGTCAGGCAGGAAGATGGGAGGATCTTACAGTAAAATAATGATGCAAGGACTCTCAAGTGTTTTTTCCTTCTCTTGGGCTAGTTTTCCGAGGAAAGAGTTCTACACATATTATACCTGAGGATATGTCTGCTGTCCTTAAGTTCAGAACTATTTAGTTAATCTTTCTAGAGCAGTTTTCCCCAATCTTTTTGCTTTGGAGAAACCATTGGAATAATTTCCATTTCTCAGGGAACCCCCTTGCATTTGTAATCAATGACTTGAGATATAATGATACAACTATAATGAATACTCTTCTGAGTACAGACTGGTTTCCCTGTGGATTACTTTATTTGGCCAACTTATAGTAAGCCTATTGATTTTGTGTATTTTTCCCTCTAATTCTTTTGGGTAAATATAGTTAATCTTAGTTTACATTTCTGGAAATCAATCCCTTTCCTTTTCATAGATTTTTAAAACCCATATGGCAAAAACAATACATTTTGATTAAAAAATTGGCCTAAGCTAAATATGATTTAATTTTTCGAAAGATAGGCTTACTAAATTTAACTTAAATAAAGTTAGTAAGGTTCCTTTTTTTGCAGTATGGAAATTTGACAAGGTGTATATAGTAAAGCTACTAAAACCATAAACCCAAGATAGTATGAAAAAAATTTATCCTGAGACACAATTTTGGTTGAGTGTTTGAAAAAGTTCTTTCTGAGTAGCATGATCTGTCTCATATATATAGGTCTAGCAGAATTATTGTACACATATGTTGATTTCTTGACCTTGTTTATAGACCTATACATAAAAAGTGATATTTTAAAAAATAAAACGTATCTTTTTAAGGGGAAGCATGTACTTGGGTTTTTGTTTGTTTGCTGTACAAAGAGTCATTTCGGGGTTTTACTTAAAATGAGAACATTCACATTTCATTTTCAAATGAAGTGAAATACTTTTTCTTGTTCTTGATGCTTGTTAAGAAAGTTTGTTTATTCATATAATAAGTTGAAAATGCAGCAAATTATTCATTGCTTTCCTGTGAATAGCAAGATACTTTTCCTTTCATAGAAATTTAGAACTTGTGTTGGGCAGATCAGGAAATCTTAAGTCAAGCTTTATGATCAGACTGCAGCTAAATTACCACTTATACATCTGCTTCCAAAATTTGCTTGTAACCTCTTTTCTACTTTTGCCTCCTTTTCTGTCCGACTTCCTTGTGGGTTATACCTTTTTATTCCTTCAGTATTATTTTAATAGGAAGTCTTTGACACTCTTTTTGCTAAAGGCTGGCATGCAATGAAATTACCTATAGTTTATCCCCCTAAAATCTACATTTTTAATTGACTCATTCTCTTTCAATTGACTTTTTAAAATTTATTTTCAGAGAGTGGGGAAGGGAGGGAGAATACGAGGGAGAGAAACATTAATGTGTGAGAGAAACATCAATTCACTGCCTTTTGCACGTGTCCAACTGGGGATCTGGTTCATAACTCAGGCATGTGCCTGACAGGCAGTTTAACTGGCGACCTTTCACTTTGCAGGCTGGCACTCATTCCACTGAGCCACACCAGCCAGGGCTGACTCATTCTTTATGAGCTAATGTAAAATTCTTTGCGAAGTAAACTTAAAATTTATTTTGGCATTCTTTCCCTCAAGGATTTGATTCTGTAATTATAGATCTTAGGTTGTCCATCAGTATATATTGTCTTTCTCTCCTTCCTCTTCTCTCTCCCCTTTTCCTACCTACCTTCTTTTCTTCCTTCCTGTTCTTTCTATGTAGGTAATATATGTACATGATAAAAATTAAAAATGATAAAAAGAAAAAAATACAGTAACTGTTATCCCCACCCAGTGCGCCTTTAAGCTCTTTTGAGAGAAATCCAGTTGGCTGTCTCTTTTGTATTATGCCAGAGTTATTTTATGCATATACAAATATATGCATATGGGACTGTGCATACAGATTTATTAGGGACCATATGTTATTTCATCAAGTTTCTTTTGAACCTTTAGATCATTTCTAGTTTTTTGCTGTTAAATGGTGCTGTGTTGAAAATTCTTATTTATATTCTGTGTGCACTTATGAGTTTAGCTGTAGAATAAATTCTTAGAAATGAAATTTCTTAGTCAAAGATGTACATTTTTATTTCTGTTGTCAAATATATTTTCAGAACTATGATCAGTTCATATTTGAGTTTGAAGATCCTATTTCTTTTTTCCTATCTTTGTTTGGATTATTATTTCTTACTCCATTTTATCTCCACTAATACTTAGTTGTACCTCTTTACTATGCTGATTGTGGTTGTGCTAGAGCAGTGCTATTCAAGAGAACTTTCTGCAGTAATACAAATGTTCTGTTGTCTAATTGTTCATGTTAGAACCTCATATTAATATATAACTTATGTGTCACTTAATGATGAGGATATGTTCTGAGAAATTTGTTAGGCAGTTTTGTTGTGTGAGCATCATAGTATGCACTTACACAAACTTAGATGGTATAGCCTTCTGCACACCTAGACTTATGTGGTATACCACTGGTGTAAATGCAACCCGTCATAAACCAAAATGCCATCGTGCAGCACATGACTGGACCTTCATTTCCTGCCTTGTATCCTTTGTGTTATTGTTTGTCAAATATTTTGTGTCTTTGTTATAAAATCCCACAATGCATTGTAATTGTTTTTACTTTAGGTGGTTAATTATCTTTTAAGGCAGTTAAAAATGAGAAAAAATCTTTTCTATTTCCCCTCATTTTTACCTCTTTCAGCTCTGTTAATTTCTTTGTGGAAGTAGAGTAGTGCAATGACAAAGGGCTTATCTGAGAAGCAAAGAATTAATAGGACTTGTTAACTGATTGGATTTGAAGGATGAGGGGGTGAGAGAGCAAAATGATGGCTGAGATTCTGAACCTACTTGAGTGATTGAGTTATAATGTCATTATTAACTGGTTTCATAAATTCTGTTACATTCTGTATTTGTATAGAGTAGGCCATAGACTTTTGGAGCATAATGCACTAAAATTTTTAACTTTTCAAAAATATAATTATAATATGGAAAATTTGTAAGGTAATGAAAGAATCTTATTTTTTTTATGTTCCCTTCCAAGTTGCCATTCTTAAAAATTTGTAATTGTTATTTTACTTGCTGCTCTACTGGGATTTACTGAGATCTATATAGTAGTTCCTGGAAAACGATTTTACTTTGTTTTCCCATTGTGCATGTATACTGGTATTTGTAAAGATAAGGACAGGTGATGTCTGTTTTAGAACTCATGCTCATTCTGTGTGGACCGGCTTATAAGGTGTTGAAAAGACATTATGGACTTGTGAACTAAAGGGAGAGACAATATGGATTTTTGCAATATTCACGGGTTATCATTAAAAACAAGAAATTATATAATATTACTAAGAAGAGTTACTTAATGACAAAAGCCTGTGGGACTCTTATCTTAACTCAGAACATTGTGTGTAGTTAGGAATTGTTTGGGGAGACATTTTTCATTTCTCTAGAAAGCAGTTGCCGTTAATGCTATCTATCCTTAAGAATTCTTAGAAAGTGTACTCCTGGAAATTGATTTAGTGTTACAGGAGTGCTCCTTTCCTACTTAGAGGTGTTATATCTTAATTGTATAAGGAAGATTTAAGACCCATACTTTTGGAGAGTCTCCCTACCAGTTACACTTAAAACAAATAAGCAAACAAACTGTATGACCCACCCAGTACATCTATTTTAATTTCTTTGTTCTTCTCCCCCTTCAGAGGGGATAGGGAGAACTTTAAGATTTGATCTTATAAAAATTTTGTTCAAATTAATGAATGGGTAGCTTCCTATTTTAAAAATACATATATATGAGTGTGAAGACCTATTCCCCATCCTTTGTCTTTTGTCTGTTCCCTGTTGGTTTGGAGACCTTGGGTAGCACCAGATTTTGCCAGTTTTGAGTACTGTTTTCTTGTCTTTTAATTGAGCTTGTTTATGAAGATTATATTACTAACTCACTTTTGAATATAGTATCCTCAATAATTCTTGGAAGTTCTGGTGAAAATCCCTATAATACTGGAAAGTTGCATATATCTAGTAATGGTGATAAGCTTGTGATCCATCTGCACACTCTTGTCTGATAGCTTTTTGATTAATAGTATACTTCTGACTGCTAAGTCAACCATTGTGCCTGAAGAATTTTTAAAATGTAATACCTGACTGTTTAGTCAGGGGCACTGACCTCTTTCCCGTAGATTGTCAAGTGAAAAAATTGCAAGAGCCAGCACAATCAATAGCTGTCTGGAGTGAATGAATCAAAATTATACCTATTTTTTTTGTCAGATTTGCCAAAAAGTATACTTTTGGGTGTGCTGCAGAAATTTAGTAATTAGTTTATGTGTACCATGAGATAAAAATTGTTGAAAATTGCTTTTGTAACCACTTATAAAAATATTTGAAAGTGATACAAAATTTTTAATGAATCTGAACCCTCAAATAGGGGATAAGAAAGTAATATGTTACGCTTTTATACTATAATGAGGTTGAATACTGTATGAAATTTATGAGCTTTGGTTTAATCATTCTTCTTTTTAATGAACATTTGTTTCCTCCTTATACTTTACTTTAGTAAAAATATCTTTGTAAATGTATGTGTATGGGGGGCTGATATGAGTGTGCATATTTATGTACTTTAGGAAAAAAAACCAGGATTGAGAATATTTAGTTAAGTTTTATTTAATTGAATGCTTTGTAGCATTCAAAACAGAATTGAATAAATTTGCCTTGTCAGCAGAAAGGAGTGTGTCTACCTGTTGCTGTGAAGGCTTGTTAGGATTAGACTTTGTGCATTTCTTCAGCTTTACCAACTCAGTGCCTGAGACAGAGTTATGTACATCGTAGTTTTCATTTGTATTTTCTTACATATTTTCTGCGGTTGTAGTGAGTATTGGAAATAATACATAGTGATGGTTCGTGGTAGGTTTACAGTTGTAATATAAATGATGTAACAATAAATAATATAAGAATAAACTGTTTCATGTACTTACAACTGTAAATCTATTTTTCTTTTTTTATTTAAATTATTTTATATTGTTATTCTATTACAGTTGTCCCCCTTTGCCCCCTTCCACCCATCCCCCTTTGCCCCCTTCCACCCATCCCACTGCCCTGCACCCACAATTAATTCCCCCACTGTTGTCTATGTCCATGGACCATTCATACATATTCTTCTGTCTAGTCCCTTCCCCTTCTTTCCACCTTTGCCCCCCTCTCTGGTAAATCTGTTTTTGCTCACCTCTGTGTTTAATCACCTCATATAGAAGCCACAGAATGCCATTTAATAAGAAAAAATAGATGTTACTAAAAGTAGGTTGAGTTTTCTTAAATGCTTGTTCACTGTTTATATGAAGTCTGTTAACTTTGTGGACTGACCAGTTATTCATTGAGAATTCAGCTAACTTTTTTAGCTGTTAACTTTTTTAAAAGTTTGTCTCATTTGGACCAGTGTGTGTGATGTCATGTTCATTGAGTATAATTTACATACACAAAAAAACAACCTTTTGATACATTTGTATGAATTTTGACAAAGAACACAGTTATGTAACCACAACAAAGGTATTGAACATTTCTTTTTTTATATATATTATATTGATTGTGCTATTACAGTTGTCCCATTTCTCCCCTTCACTCCCCTCCCCCGCACATCCTCTCCCACCCACATTCCCCCCCTTTAGTTCATGTCCATGTGTCATAAGTTCTTTAGCTTCTACATTTCCCTTATTATTCTTGCCCTCCTCCTGTTTATTTTCTACCTACCATCTATGCTCCTTATTCTCTGTACCTTTTCCCCCTCTCTCCTCCTCCCACTCCCCTGTTGCTAACCCTCCATGTCATCTCCATTTCTGTGGTTCTGTTCCTGTTCTACTTGTTTGCTGAGTTTCTTCTTGTTTTTGTTTCAGGTGTGGTTGTTAATAATTGTGAGTTTGCTGTCATTTTACTATACATGTTTTTTTATCTTCTTTTTCTTAGATAAGTCCTTTTAACATTTCATAAAACAAGGGCTTG
>CM052541.1:23898509-23921114 GCA_028533065.1 Trachops cirrhosus | reverse complement strand
AGCCCCTTCTTGCCTGTAAGGTCTCTTTTGAGAAATCAGCTGACAGTCTGATGGGAACTCCTTTGTAGGTGACTATCCCCTTATCTCTTGCTGCTTCTAGGATCCTCTCCTTAATTTTAATGTTGGGTAGTGTAATTATGATGTGCCTTGGTGTGTTCCTCCTTGGGTCCAGCTTCTTTGGGACTCTCTGAGCTTCCTGAACTTCCTGGAAGTGTATATCCTTTGCAAGATTGGGGAAGTTTTCCATTATTTTTTCAAATAAGTTTTCCACTTGTTGCTCTTCCTCTTCTCCTTCTGGTACCTCTATAATTCAGATGTTGGAACGTTTCAAGATGTCCTGGAGGTTCCTAAGCCTCTCCTCATTTTTTTTTGAATTCTTGTTTCTTCATTCTTTTCTGTTGTATGTTTTTTTCTTCCTTCTGGTCCAAACCATTGAGACCCAAATGTGAGATCCAAAACTGAGACCCAGTTTTCTTTCCATCACTATTGGTTCCCTGTGCATTTCTCTTCATTTCACTTAGTGTAGCCTTCATTTTTTTCATCTAATTTGAGACCAAAATCAACCAATTCTGTGAGTATCCTGATCACCAGTGCTTTGAACTGTGCATCTGATAAGTTGGCTATCTCTTGGTCGCTTAAAAGAATTGGCTCTGGGGCTTTGATTTGTTCTTCCATTTGAGCCATTTTTTTGTGGGGGGGTCTGGTTGCTCCTGTTACATAATGAAGGGCAGAGCCTTAGGTGTTCACCAGGACTGGGCAGCCATTGTGAGGCTGTATGTGGGGGCGGGGTCAGAGAGGGAACAGTGGTGCTTGTTCCGCTCTCTGTAGGATTTGAGTCCCCTCTGCTGCTTCCCACAAACAAATTGGGCCCTTCTGGTGCTGGTTCCCCAGTGGGTGGGCTTGTGTACATTGTAGAACCCTGTGGGTCTCTCCAGCAAACTCCTGTGAGGCTGGGAGTCTCTCCTGGCACCTCAACCGCCACAAGTGTTTTCAGTCAGTACTTTTAGGCTTTATTTCCTGGCGCTGGGGCCCTGGGTTGCGCGATCTGTCTCGCTGCTCATTTTCACCTGGTTTGTCTGCATGTGAATATGTGACTGCCGACAGCCAGCTGTCTTGAGCACCTCACTGGGTCTGCTTGTTGCCTCCCCACGCCCAGGGTCTGCCACTGGGGTCTGCTAGCTGCCACCTGCGCCCTCCGTGCCCGGGTCTGCCAGCCACCGCTTTTTCCTGTCCGCGACCCTTCTCTGCAGGCTGCCAGCTCCACCTGTCTTACCAGTCTGGATGAATGGTTGTTGGGACTTCCGTGCAGTTCAATTTTCTGTCCTGGTTGGTTTTTTGTTTCTTAATTTTGGTTGTGTGAGGAGGCACAGTGTGTCCACCTATGCCTTCATCTTGGCCGGAAGTCAGTATAGAACATTTCTATCACTGTAAAGTTTCCTCATGCCTTTTTAAAGTCATTTCCCTCCCTTTATCTCTAGGGCATAGCAACCAATGATTTCTTTTTGGTTACTATAGTTTTACGCTTTTCAGAATGTCATATAAATGAGTTGTTTGTACAGTACCTAGGTTCTTGGGTCTGGCTTTATTTACTTAGCCTAATGCATTTGAGATTCATTCATATTGTTGAGTGTACCAATAGTTTATTCCTTTTTATTTCTGAGTTGTATCCCAATATAAGGAATACACCAGTTTGTTTATTCATTCACCAGCTGAAGAATATTGTGGGGTTTTCATTCCTGATATTAGAAGTTTGTGTCTTCTATTTTTTTTCTGAATCAGTATGGCTAGAGGTTTAACTTCTTTTTTTTTAGATCTTATAAAAGAACCAGCTGTTGGTTTCATTTACATTGTTATTTTTCTGTTTCATTGGTTTATGTTCCTGTTTTTATTATTATCATTTTTAAAGTATTTTATTGATTATGCTATTACAGTTGTCCCATTTTTTTCTCCCCTTTATTCCCCTTCCACCAGCATTTTCACCCCCAGCCCTTAGATCATGTCCATGTTCATATATATAAGTTCTTTGGCTTCTACATTTCTTATACTGTTCTGAACCTCCCCCTCTCTATTTTGTATTACCATTTATGCTGCTGCTCCCCTGTACCTTTTTCCCCATTGTCCCCCATCCTCCTCCCCACTGATAACCCTCCATGTGATTTCCATTTCTGTGATTGTGTTCCTGTTCTGGTCATTTGCTTAGTTTATTTTTGTTTGTTTTTGTTTGTTTTGTTTTGTTTTTTAGATAAGTCCCTTTAACATTTCATGTAATAAGGGCTTTGGTGATGATGAACTCCTTTAACTTGACGTTAAGTGGGAAGCACTTTATCTGCCCTTCTATTCTAAGTGGTAACTTGGCTGGATAGAGTAATCTTGGATGTAGGTCCTTGCCTTTCATGACTTGGAATACTTCTTTCCAGCCCCTTCTTGCCTGCAAGGTTTCTTTTGACAAATCAGCTGATAGTCTTATGGGCACTCCTTTGTAGGTAACTGTCTCCTTTTCTCTTGATGCTTATAAGATTCTCTCCTTATTTAATCTGGGGTAATGTAATTATGATGTGCCTTGGTGTGTGCTACCTTGGGTCCAGCTTCTTTGGGACTCTCTGAGCTTCCTGGAGTTCCTGGAAGTCTATTTCATTTGCCATATTGGGGAAGTTCTCCTTCATTATTTTTTCAAATAAGTTTTCAATTTCTTGCTCTTCCTCTTCTCCTCTGGCACCCCTATGATTCAGATGTTTGAATGTTTAAAGTTATCCTGGAGGTTCCTAAGCCTATCCTCATTTTTTTTTTTATTCTTATTTCTTCCTTCTGTTCTGGTTTTTTCTTCCTTCTTGTCCAAACCATTGATTTGAGTCCCGGTTTCCTTTGTGTCACTATTGGTTTCCTATACATTTTCCTTCATTTCACTTTTCATAGCCTTCACTTTTTCCTCTATTTTGTGACCATACTTAACCAATTCTGTCAGCATCCTGATTACCAATATTTTGAACTCTGCGTCTAATAGGTTGGCTATCTCTTCATTGCTTAGTTGTATTTTTTCTGGAGCTTTGATCTGTTCTTTCATTTGGGCCATATTTCTTTGTCTGGGCACACGTGTTATGTTGTAAGTGGCAGAGCCTTAGATATTTGCCAGGGCCGGGCAACCCATGTGGCTGTGTTGTGGTGCTGTATGTGGGGGAGGGGTCTAAGAGGGAACAATGCCACTTGCTCAGCTCTCAGAAGTTTTTCCAGTCACCTCCCCATCTACCCACAAGCAAATTGTGCCCTTCTGGTGCAGATTCCCAGGTGAATGGGTTTGTGTACATTCTAGAACCCTATGGCTCTCTCCAGCAAACTCTCCTGTGAGGCAGGGAGTTTCTCCCACCACCACAATCCCCACAGATTTATAGTCAGAGGTTTTGAGTCTTTATTTCCTGGTGCTGGAAACCTGGGTTGTGTGGTCTGTTTCGCTCCCCGGTTGTTCCTCCTGGTTCATCTGCAGGCAGTTGTGGGACTGCCTGGTCTAGCATCTGCCTCCTTGCTGTATGACCTCTCTGCCTATATCCTCTGCCCCTCCTGCCGGTTCAGATGAATGTTTCTTTAACTTCTTGGTTGTTGGACTTCCATACAGTTAGATTTTCTGGCAGGTATGGGTTGTTTTTTTTTTTTTTTTTCATTTTTAAATTTGTTGTTGTCCTTCTTTTGGTTGTATGAGGAGGCAAAGTGTACCTACCTATGCCTCCATGTTGTCCGGAATTATTTGTGTTTGGGATTGCTTACTGTTTACTCTTCTTTGTATGTTTGTATATTAGCCACTTGAGTCAAGATATTGAATAGTTCCTTATCACAGGGTCCCTGTGTGTTGCCCTTTTATAACACCTGGGTATCTTTGAGCACTTTATTTTTCCTCCCCTATCTCTAATCCCTGGCAAACAATAATCTTTCCTCCATTCCTAAGATTTTGTCGTTTCAAAAATGTTACGTAAATGAAATCATACATTTGAAATTGACTGTTTTTACTCAGTATAATTCCTTTGAGATTCATCCAAGTTTGTTTGAATCAACAGCTTATATTTCCTTTTTATTATTTATTTTTCTTACATTTGTTAGCAAACTCCTATGTAGCTTAAAACTTAGTTTCTACTTTGTTTTCTCCTATTTTTAAAATAAATATATTTGTCTTAAATCTAGGTGACAAAACACGACCACCTTCCTCAAGCCCTTCTACTATTATTCGCCGCACTTCCTCTCTGGATACACTTGCTGCTCCATACCTTGCAGGGCAGTGGCCTCGTGATAGTCATGGGCAAGCTGCTCCTTGCATGAGAGACAAAGCTACACAGGTAGGTGTATTAAAAAGTTTTTAACCTGGAATGTTTTACTCTGAAACCATTTCTTCCTTTCTTTCTTTTTTTAAGATTTTATTTATTTTTAGAGAGAGGGAGAGAAACATCAATGTGTGGTTGCCTCTTGTGCACCCCCTACTGGGGGCCTCACCTGCAACCCAGGTATGTGCCCTGACTGGGAATTGAACCAGTGACCCTTTGCTTTGCAGTCTGGCTCTTGATCCACTGAGTCATACCAGCCAGGGTTGAAACCGTTTCTTATAATATTATTAATCTAGTCTGTGATCAGAATTTTTAAAACATTAGTGTATATTGGAATAACCTGAGAAGCTTATCAAAAGTGCAGATTCATCCCCAGCCGTGACATCCAGATATCTTGTAGTAGATTTTGGTTAAGGCTTGGGAATGTGCACTTTGAAACAGTTCCTAAAGTAATTCTCATTTGTGTGCATAATTTATGGACATACCCTTCTTCTGTTTATTCTTTATAGTTTAGAATATTACCATATTTTAATATGGAATTTGGACTTAAAAATTTGTAAGAGTAAGGATTACTTTACTTTCCACCTAATTTTATACAGCAGGTCCTTTATTACTGTTTGTTGTAATGTTGATTAGATGTTGTAGTAACATTTTGTTATAATGTTGATTAGATGTTGTAGAAACTTAACTCTTGTTTATATTAATTAGGCTATGGTAAAATTGGTTTTGTTAAACGTCATTTCATTTAAAGTCACAGAACCTATTTGACATTAAGTGAATGTATAACTGCATTTTGGTGTCAAAAATCTTTATGTGTTGGTAGATGGAGATTACATTACTTTGCTAAGACTATAACTGTGAATATTCTAGAAAGGGACTCTGGAAGCAAAGTTTTACACTTTCAGATTTATAAATTATTTTTTACTAAAGGTTCTTAAATTATTTAGATCTGGCTTCTGTTTTGAGAAAGTTTAGGTCCAAGGTCATGAAACCAGTTGATGACTACATCTTACTTTGGTATAGTTTCTTTCATAGCATCTATTATTATAATTAATTAAATATTTGTGTAATTATTTATTTAATGTATCTTATACTCATTAGATGGTGAAGAGGCAGGGAAGAACTGTGTCTTGTTCATTTCTATATTTTTATCCCCGGGACTTAGTACGTACTTGACATAATAAATACTGAAGCAGTATTTGCAAGGGCATGGATGACACAAGAACAATTAAAACTTTATTGCTAATGAAGAATGAAAATCACTTAAAGAATTAAAAGATTCTTTATACTGATTGTTAAAAATCAACTAAGTTACATCTCCTTTTAGACCTAAAATTTATACACTGATTGTTGCTTGATCTCAGAACTTTAATGGAGACTGTTTCTGTTGGATTTACCTCATGTATGTATGCTAGTTAATTCAGTCAAGTTTTTAAAATTTGGGAAAATATATGTAACAGAATTTGTCATTTTGAAGTATACAATTAAGTGGCATTAATTACAGTCATAACATTGTGCAACCATCACCACTGTATACTTCCAGAACTTCTTTATTGCCCCAAACAGAAATGCTCTAACTCCCTGCCCTTTCTCCAGCCTCTGGTAACCACTATTCAACTTCCTGTTTCTATGAATTTTCCCATTCTAGATATTTATACAATATATTGCCCTTCTGTATCTAGGTCATTTTGCTTAGCATAATGTTTCAAGGTTGATCCATGTTGTAGCGTGTATCAGAACTTCATCTTTTTTCATGGCCAAGTAGTATTCCATTGCATGGAAATACCACATATTGTTTATTCATCTATCTGTTAATCACATTTGGGTTGTTTACAAATTCTGGCTATTGTGAACTCTGTTGAAATGAACATTGGTGTACAGGTATCTGTTTGAATCTCTGCTGTCAGTTCATTTTGGCAAGTACCTAGGCATGGAATTGCTGGGTCATATGTTTAGCTTTTAGAGAAACTGCCAAATTATTTTCCACAGCAGCTGCACCATTTTACTGAGAAGATATTATCTATGGGGCAACCCATTATCCCAATTCTGTCTCTACTTTGTAAAGCATTATTAAACATTCTCCAGTTTTTTTTATTGTGTTTTGCCCTTGGAATCTAAAGTACACATTGTTGGGTTAATCTTCTCCATTTATGTGTCATGGAAGTCTGAACAGACTTCCTCTCTAAAATATGAATATTTGATTTTGCAATTTCATGATTCAGAATATTGCAATTTTCTTTTCCCCACATTGTAATGTGTGCTAAAGTGTTATTCTTCTGTTTCCATGTACTCTTAAAAATGTGGTATTGTTTGATGTGTACAACTTTAATTTCAACAAAAGGTATTGTAGTGTACAATTCATTTATTAATAGTTTGTTCAGCATTCTTTTACAGACCTTCTGAGTTACTCTGTGTCTATTCTGTTATTCTGCCTGCTGCATAGAATCCCATAGTTTGCATCTACCTCATATTTCTTAGGTGGTCCCAGAGGGGTGAACATCCAACAAGCTTCCAACACCTCACTACCATTCAAATGCTGTGGAAAACCCCTTTATATGTGTTCCTCGTGGATCTGGGTACATATTTTCTATTTTGCATATTCAGAAGTGGGATCATAGGGTCAACATGTACATCATTAGACAGAATATTGCCACAAACTCTCCAAAATTGCTTCACCACTTTTAATGCATGGGGATTCCCATCTCTCCCACATCCCTGCAAATACTCATCTTCTGTAGCTTTCTGATTTTGCTAATTTGATGGTGTAAAATGAGGTCTTATATTAATTTGCATTGCTCTAATTACTAGTGAGTTTAAGTACAACTTTAATTGAAACAGTTGTTATTATATGTGTGCTTCATTTATTAATCTGTTTAACTCAGCACTCTTTAAAGACCATCACATATTACTCTTTGTATAAATGTATGAAATATAAAAATACATTTTATTCTTAGCATTCCAAGTACTTCCCTCAATTTCCCACACATTAATTTTTTTCATAGAAAGAAAGCCTTAATTTTATAAAGTAAAATGCAATAATTTTCACTTTTAATTTTAATTATATTTTTAATCCATTGATTTTATACAGTTTGTGGTACAGAAGCAACAATATGCAAAAGAGTAGAACAGTAGTTTGTGCTGCCCAACTCCAACCTGGACATGCCCATTCCTATCCTCGAAGAGGTGGAAAAACCAGAACCCCATCTGGTAGGATTTGACTTAGTGACAGGCCCCAGGGAGGGGCCAACCCTTAGAAGTCAAGATCAGGAACAAGGGGCATAAATACGTGTAGGGTCTACTGGTTAACTGGAATGGGTATGTTTGCATAGGGAATGGGGGAAGAACACACCATAGGCCATTTCTAAATGAGACTCTAGAATTCTACAATAATTTGGGAATTTAGTTTGAGAACTAATTCTTCACTAATAGATCATAAAGATATCCGGCAATATTATATTCTGTTAACTTTGGAGTATTATCTTATGCATTCAGGACTTGTGAATAAACGTTTGCTCTTCTATTTCAAAAAGGGTATAGATATTTGTAATCATTTATTATACTATGTAATACAAAAAATAAGTTCACTAATTTTCTCAAAAAAAAAAACCCAGCTAAAATTTCATAAGAAATTTATAGGTTATAGAGTAATTTACAGAGGCATGTTTTTATAATAACAACTGATCCCATGCCACTCCAATTAATCAGAGATACTTTTGTAATTTTTAGAATTTCTCTGTAGAATTCCTGTATATTCTTTCTTCAGCTAATATTTAGCTATTTTATAGATTGTGTTGCTGTTATAAATGGTGTCATTTTGTTTGTTGCTTGTGTAAAAATGGGCTATTGCCCTGGCTGGTGTAGCTCAGAAGGTTGAGCAAGGTCCTGCAAACCAAAGAATTGCTGGTTCGATTCCCAGTCAGGGAACATGCCTAGGTTGCAGGCCAGGTCCTTAGTTGGGGACACGAGAGGGCAACTACACATTGATGTTTCCATCCCTCTCTTGCTTCTTCCCGTCCCCTCTCTCTAAAAGTAAATAAAATAGTTTTGAAAAAAGGGGGTGCTGTTGATGTTTTTAATATTTATTTTCTGTCTAGATATTGTACCTCACTAAATTCTTGTGTTACCTCTAATGGTTTGCTTTTTATTCTGTCGTTTTTAAGGTAGAGATCATATTATCTGGAAAAAAATTTACCTGTTTCCTTTAAATCCTTACAAGTTTTTATTTATATATAAATTGATATCTAGAAAAGTTTATGAGCTCCCATTATTCTCAATATTTTCTTTATTTTTATTTTTGTATACAATCATATAATCTACAAATAATTATAATTTTTCTTTAATTTTTATTTTTATTCCCCTTTTATTTTTGCTTAACTGAATTAGCTAAGACTTGGATTATTTTATTAAACAGTGAAGAATATAGTAGACATGTTGTTTTTGATTGTCACTGGAATGCTTTTAGTACTTCCAAAATTAAATATATTATACATAGGCTGTATGACCATTTATTGGAAGTTTCCTTCAATTCTTAGTTGGTAATCTTTTTATCAGAATGTATGTTCAAATATATTGAATGCTTTTTTCTGTACCTCTGGAGGTGATTATATAGTTTTACTTTCAATTTTTTAAATTGATTATGCCCCAGTTTTCTCCCTTTTCCCCCCTCCTCCCAGTATTCCCTACTCTCTGTGACAATGCCCCATCCTTAGTTCATGTCCATGGGTAATGCATATAAATTCTTTGGTAACTCCATTTCCTATGCTTGCTCTTAACATCCCCCTGCCTATTCTCTAACTGCCAATTTGTACTTCTTAATCCCTTCATCTTTTCCCTTATTCCCGCAGACTCCCTTCCCCACTGGCCACCATCCCAGTGTTCTCCATATCTATGATTCTGTTTTCTGTTCTGCCTGTTTGCTTAGTTTTTTTTTTAGATTCAATTGTTGATAGTTATGTATTTCTTGACATTTTAACTTTCATAGTTTTGATCTTTTTCTAAGTCTCTCTAACATTTCATATAATAATGGTTTGGTGATGACGAACTTTTAGCTTTACTTTATCTGGGGAGCATTTTATCAGCCCTTTGATTCTAATGATAGCTTTGCTGGGTAGAATAATCTAGGTTGTAGGTCCTTCCTTTTCATCACTTTGGTTTTGTTGTTGTAGATTTTATCATTATTCTGTTTTTTTCCCCATTGCCATTTAGTCCCCTTATTTCCTCTCTGTGAAGCAATCACCACACTATCATCCATGTCCACAAGTCCATTCTTTTTTTGCTCAATCTCTCTACTATCTGGTATTTGTCTATCTCTTACTGGCTTATTTCACTTAGCATAATGTTCTCCAGGTCTATCCATACTGTTGTAAAGGGTAAATTTTTTTTTTTTTTACAGCTGAGAAGAATTCCATTGTGTAAATGTCCCAGAGTTGTTTTATTCACTGATCTGTTGACTGATAACTTGGGTGCTTATGTTCTTTCAAATTAGTGTTTTGGGTTCCTTCTGATACATTCCCAGAAGTGGGATTGCTGGGTAAAAGGGCAGATCCATTTTTAATTTTTTGAGGTATCTCCATACTGCTTTTCACAGTGATTGCACAAATCTACATTCCCACCAACAGTATGAAAGGGCTTCCTTTTCCCACATTCTGGCCTGTGCTTGTTGTTTGTTGATTTATTGATGATAGCCACTCTGACAGATGTGAGATGGTGTCTCATTGTAGTTTGAATTTGCATTTCTCTGATGATTAGTGATGTTGATCATCCTTTCATATGCCTGTTGACCATCTATATATTCTCTTTGGAGAAGTGTTTATTCAGGTCCTTTGTCCATTTTTTAAAGAGCAACTACTGGCCTAGAAACAGACACATAGGTCAATGGAACAGAATAGAGAACCCAGAAATAAACCAACACCTTTATAGTCAATATTCAACAGAGAAAGCAAGCACATACAATGGATATACAATGGGCTAGTTTATTCAATTAATAGTGTTGGGGAGATTGGATAGGTACATACAGAAAAATAAAACTAGATTGCCTTCTTACACCACACACAAGAATAAATTCAAAATGGATCAAAGACTTAAATGTGAGTCTCGAAACCATAAAAATCCTGGAGAAAAACATAAGCAGTAAAATCTTAGACATTGCTTGTAGCTGTTTTTTAAATTAGCTATATTTTCCCAGGAAAGGGAAACAAAAGAAAAAAATTAAAAATGGGACTACATCAAATTAAAAAGGTTTTGTACAGGAAAGGAACTCATAAAGTAAATAAAAAGAAATCCCACAGAATGGGAAAACATCCCACATCTCATAAGGGGTTAATATCCAAAATTTATAAAGTACTTTAAAAACTCACACCAAAAAAACAACTCAACCCTTTTCATCACTTTGAAAACTTCCTGCCAATCCCTTCTAAACTGCAAAGTTTCTTTTGAAAAATCAGCTGACAGTCTCATGGGAACTCCTTTGTAGGTAATTATCTGCTTTTCTCTTGCTGCATTTAAGAGTCTCTTTTTATCTTTAACCTTTGGCATTTTCATTATGATGTGTCTTGGTGTGATCCTTTTGGCATCCATCTTGTTTGGTACTTCGGTGCTTCCTGGACTTGCATGTCTATTTCCTTTACCAAATTTGGGAATTTTCTTTCACTATTTTTTCAAATAGATTTCCAGTTTCTTGCTCTTTCTCTTCTTCTTCTGGCACCCCCTGTGATGCAAATGTTGGAGCCTTGAAGTTGTCTCAGAGGCTCCTTACACTGTCCTAATTTTTTTTGGATTTTTTTTTGGATTCTTTTTTCTTTTTGTACTGATTGGATATCTTTTTCTTTCTTATGTTCCAATATTGATTTGATTCTTGGCTTCATCCTTTCTGCTGTTGATTCCCTGTAAATTGTTCTTTTTTTCAATTAGCATATCATTTGTTTCTGACTTGATCATTTGTATCTGTTGAAGTACTTACCACTGAGTTTCTTGAGCATCCTGATAACTAGTGTTTTGAACTCTGCATTTGATAGATTGCTTATCTCCATTTTGTTTAGTTCTTTTTCTAGAGTTTTGTTTTGTTCTTTCATTTCAGCCATATTTCTTCATCTCCTTGTTTTGGCAGCCTCCCTGTGTTTGTTTCTATGTATGAGGCAGAGCTACTTTGACTCTGTGTCTTAGTAGTATGCCTAATGTAGTAGGTGTCCTAATGTAGGGTTCAGTGGTATAGCCTTCCCTATCCCCCAAGCGGGGTACTCAAGGTTCACCCTTTGTGTGGGCTGACTAGTCCCTCCTCTTGTAGTTGAGTCTTGATTGCTGTCAGCAGGTCAAGGGGAGGGATTTATGCAGTCCAGACAGCTGGTAGGACTGGCTGTGATCCTCGTCCAGCAACTCCCTCCCTGTGTGACTTGTGGAGGCAGTTGGATGGTGATGCTCTTAGGGGGTCTGTAACTGTCTGCTGGGTGCATGGGCTCTGGGTTTTCTTGGGTGGTGCAGGCCAAGGTCAGTTTCCCCCTGTGTTCATTCTGAGTTGGGGCCCCTTGGTGTAAGCTGTAGAGCAGTCTGCAGATGGCTTCTGCTCATGCCAGCCTGGGGCCACTCAGTGAGAGTTATGGGGTCTGGGCTCAGCTGTTGCATGTTTGGGAGGATTTAGAAAGGTCTGAAGCCTGTTATAGCCCAGTTCTTCAAATAGAAAAGTTACTGTTACCAGGTAGGGTGAGCCTATAAGTTGAGGCCCACCCTATAAGTTGGATGGGGCAGACCCTTAGGTAGTCATCAGGGTGGGGCTTACCTTGTGAGCCAGATTGATGGAGACTCAGATATGGTGACACTGCACTGTCGCTCTGTGTGGGGTAGGAAAGAAAAGGTACAGTGGCCACTCTCTGTACTTCTCTGTGGGAGGAAGCTGCCCCCCAGCTCTTGCCCTAATGTCAGACACTTCAGTTCCTCCCTGTATGCCACTGGTGCTCTTCATGGTGCTTCCCAGTGCTGGAACCTAGAGGAAGTGAGTCTGAGGAAGTCTGTGTGCAGGGCCTGCCAAGAGGAGACACCTGAGAATCCTGCAGTTTCTAATCCCAGCACAGCCCCCACTGGTTTTTATAGGCAGAAGTTATGGGGACTTATCCTCCTGGCCCTGGAACCTTGGACTTGGTGGTCTGGTGTGGGGCTGTGATCCCTCACTCCCTAGATACCCTTCATTTTATATCCAACACATGTGAGTTTGGGACCAGCTCGTACCATATCTCTGCCCTCTGTTCCTCCTACCTGTCAGGATGAGTATGGTTTCTTTAATTACTTAGTTGTCGGATTTTCATAAAGCTCAATTTTCTGACGGATCTGAGTGATACTTGTTCTGTAGTTTAGCTGTAATTTTGCTGTGTGAGGTGAGCTGCATTTACCTATGTAGGTCTCTATCTTGACCAGAAAGCTATATAGTTTTATTTTCTTAATCTTTCCCCGTGATTCTGTTAAGACAGTTTTAATGGTAATGTTTGCATTCTAATGATAAATTTCATTCTAGTTGGTGCTAGTTTTTGTTTGCAAAAATATTTGAGTCTACATGTTTACATATTCTCTGAACAAATATACATAAAAGACATTAGCTGATAGTTATTTTAATATTTGCTTTTTTTTGGCCAAGTTTTCTTTTTTGCCAGCTTTGGTGTCATAAAAATTTTGCCTCCTAAAATTAGTTAAAATTGTTTTGATTTTTTTCTGTACCTGGAACAGAATACATGAAGCATGATTATATTCTGCTACCTGTAGCCAGGACCAGGACCTGTGCTACTATTAAAAAAATATACACAACATGATGGGTAACCAAGAAGATTTTAAATACAGCGTATTTTCCAGCTTCTGTCTTTACACTAAAATAAAGTATGGACACTCCAACAAAAGGGGTGGGGGAGACTTGGGCAACTTGTTTGTTTCCTTTAAAAAAAATTTATTGAATTTATTGGCCTGGCATTGGTTAATAAAATTATTGCTATATAGTAAGTAAATACAATTTTTATTCATTTTAACTAGGTTTTCAGCTGCTTTTGTCGTTGGAGCCTTTTAAAAAGCATCCTGTATACCAAAAAAGGTTGGGGGTTCGATTCCTAGTCAGGGCACATAACTAGGTTATGGGTTTGATCCCCAGTCAGGACATGTATGGGAGGCAACCAATCGATGTTAATCTTTCACATTGATGTTTCTCTCTCCCTCTCTCCACACCTTCTCTCTCCCAAATCAGTAAACATATTTAAAAAAAATTTTTTAAGAAGGAAAAAGCAAACCAAATTAGTTCCACTTCAGTGTCACGTGTAAGAAAGGAAATTTTTTTGTTGTTTAACTTGTCTTTTTTTCTTATTCAAATGAGGATTTAAAAATATATTTTATTTATTAATTTTTTAAGAGAGGGGAATGAAGTGGGATATAAAGGGAGAGAAACATCAATATCAGAGAGAAACATTGATCACTTTCCTCTCCAATGTGTTCTGACCAGGGACTGAACCCATACCCTGGGTATGTGCCCTAACTGGAAATGGACCCAGTTAGCTTTTGTTTCGTGGGATGACATCAGACCAACGGAGCAACACTGGTCAGGGCAAGGATTTTTTTCCTTCTTAAAGCAGGCCCTTTAAACATTTCTTGCAATACTGGTTTGGTGGTAATGGACTTCTTCAGTTTTTTTGTCGGGGCATCTCTTTATTTTGCCTTAAATTTTGAATGATAGCCTCGTTGGATAGTAGTCTCAGTTGCAGGTTCTTGCTTTTCATTAGTTTGAATATTTCATGCCAGTCCTTTGTGGCCAGAAGTGTTTCTGTTGAGAACTCAGCTGACAGCCTTATGGGAGCTCCTTTGTAGGTAAGTAACGGCTTTTCTCTTGCTGTTTTAAAGACTCTCTCTTTGTCTTTAATCTTTGACATTTTAATTATGATGTGTCTTGGTGTGGACCTCTTAGGATTCATCTTGGTTGTAACTCTGTGCTTCCTGAATGTGTGTGACATTTTTCTTCACCAGGTTACAGAAAATTTCAGCCCTTATTTCTTCAAACAGGTTCTTCATCACTTGCTCACTTTCTTCTTCTGGTACCCCTGTGATGTGGATGTTTTTATGCTGATGTTTTTCCAGGTTGCCTGCAGCTCACAGACCCTTCCACAGCAGGGCTGGGTATTTGGGGTCAAAAAGGTGGGCGTAATGGGTCCCATACTTGGGGGTAAGGCAATCAGGCACTCATGAGAGGAAAGTGGCTTCTACTCCATAGCCACCACTCAGTCTCTGCCAGTGTCTCCAGCTCTAGTTCGCCCAGAAGAGGTGTGCTGCGTGTTTAGGTTGTGTGTAGGTAGCTTTCCCCTCTGCAAAACCAGCTTAGCTGGGCAAAGCCACTGGGCTCCGGAGGACATATCAAAATAGTCTCCCGCTGGGGAAAATGCTGACCCAACCTGCATTAATGGGCTAAGCACTTTGTCCTGGTCCCAGAAAAACAGCCTCCAAGGGACTCACACTTTGAATATCTCAGCTATGAGCAACAGTCCCTTCCCCTGGTGGAAATGAGCTCAGTATGGTGGGGTGTCTGGGACTTGGAAGGGCAGATCCAAACAAACTCCCCTTGAGGGTGTTGCCCACAGGCCTGTACATTGGGGGGCGAGCACTTCTTCTTCCCAGGGTAGCATGGGCTGAGCTCTCAGGGGGGATAGGAGTATCCGCCTTGTGATGTAGCCACACAACCCAGCACTCGATTGTTTGATTCCTGGACAGAAGCTTCCACAGGAGATATGTGCCAAATTCCCAGCTCCGTACAGCACTCTGATTCCTCTGTGCAGCTGAACTCAGCAGGACGAGGCTATCCAAGTGATCCAACAGGTGGGGTGGTCAAAAGGATCAATCTCCTCTACCTAGGTGTGCACTTGAGGTGGAGGAGATTGATCCTTTTTCCAAAGCCACAGAGTTTAGTCACTGAGACTCTGCCAAGAGCCACCCCAGATAAAGAAGGCCCAAAATGTCACTGACGGGTGCGGCCAACAGACCCCTCCTAAGAACCCCACACAGCATAGAGGCCTTGCCAGCAGTCAGGGACCAGGCAGCACTCCCCAGGCTGTAAAAGTAGGTTGTTCTTCCTTGGGAAGGTGGCATCTGGCTCTGTAGCAGACTCATTCGAATCCCAGGCAGACTGGATCCCCATGGATTTTCACCACCAGATGTTATTGCGGGCTACTCTTCTTTTCTCTGTTACTCTGGGTTGGGGATCCCTGCATGGGGTTGACACCCCATGGTCCTGGGGGGATGAAGTTTTTTAGTTACCTCTTTATTGAAGTTATCACTGAGATCATTGAGCATCCTTATTACCGGTGTTTTGAACTCTGCATCTGGTAGTTTGCTTGTGTCCATTTTGTTTAGTTCCTTTTTTGGCATTCTCTTCTTTCATTTGGGACAGATACTTTTTTTTTTTTTGTCTCCTCATTTTGGCTGCTTCTCTATTTGTTTCTATATATTAGGTAGGACTCCTCTATCTCCCAGTTTTGGTAGAGTGGCCTTATGTAGCAGGTGTCCTGTGGGGGCTAAGTGGCAGATTCTTTCAGTTCACCTCAGCCAAGTGCTCAAGGTGTATCCCTGTTGTATTTGAGCCTTGCTTGCTGTTGGCATATCAATGGAAGGGAATTGACCTTCAGGCTGATTGGTTTTGAGGATGCCATGACTATTGTGGAGGAGGTATTTTGCAAAGGCCTATTACACTGTGGAGCAGGATTCACTTTAATGGGACTCTCGTGCCTGCCCTGTTTGCTTTTTGAGTGTGTCGTTTGTGGAAGTGGTGCTCTGGTGTGGTATGAAGTTGGGCACTGGAAATGTTGATTCTTGGGCCTCTTGAGAGGTGCAGTCCAGGGACAGCCACCACCTGTGCCTTGCTTGGGGCCACTGGTGTGACCTATAAAGTGATTTGTAGGTGGTTGCCCCTTGTGCTGGGCATGGTGGTGCCTGAGAGAGGCCAAGCTGTGAGCCCTGGCTGCCACTAGTACCGAGTCTGGGGCCATTTCGTAAGTGGTGCAGGACCCATCGAGGCCAAATTCTGCATGTTTGGGATTTGTGAACATTTGAGAGATTTTAGGAGTCTGCTGCATGAGGCAAGACAGGCCATTTGTATGGTAAAGCCACTGTTAGGGTCTTGGTTCTGCCCACATGTTGAGTGGGATGGGGTCTTAGGGAATCACCAGAGTAGAGTGAATGGTATTAGCCAGGAAACTCAGATATGGTGCCTACCTGCATCTGCAGGGGGAGTGCTCAGCAAAGGAACAGTGGCCTCAGCCAGCATTTCTAAGAGAAAGCTAGACCTCTAGCCCTTGATGTAAAGACAGACAATTTAGTACATTCTGGTATAACCCTTGTGTCTTTCTAGCTGCCACCCTAGCTCAGGAGCTCAAAGTGAGTGAGTCTGTCAGCAGGTAAGTTTGTGCAGACCCTTTAAGAGAGGTGCTTAGGATTCCTGAAACCCTCCATCTCACTCAGCCACAACCTCTGCTGCTTTTCACAGCCAGAAATTATGGGAACTTTTCTTCCTGGCACTGAAACCCTGGCCTGGAGGACCTGATGTGGGGCTGGGCTCCCTTGCTCCTCAGGAGGGACTTCTGCAGCCAGGCTATCTCTTCTGATTTTTAACTGCCACACGTGGGTGTGGGACCAGCCCATTCTGCATCTTTGCCTCTCTTACCAGTCTTGATGTGGTTTCTTCTATATATTTTTAGTTATTGCACTTCTGTTCAACTAGAATTCTGGCAGTACTCAGTGACGGTTGTTCTGTAATTTAGTTGTAACTTTGATGTGGTCATGGGAGGATGTGAATACAGCTACTCCACCACCTTGACCCACATTTATCAATTTTTGCTTTGCTTTTTATTTTAACTTTTAGTGTTTTGAAATTAATTTTCTACCATCTGATTTTTAAAATTAATTTTGTTCTTTTTTCTAGTTTCCTCAGTTAAAATCTTAGCTCATATGTTTTTAATCTGTCTTACAAAGAAATGCTTTTAAAACTGTAAAATCCCCTATAGTGTCACTTTAGAATTATTTATGACCCCCTAATTTGTGCTCACCTATGTAAAAACAATGCATGGTAGTAAGATTGCAAAAACTAATCTTTAGTGACCATTGTTTTAAAATGTCAGATTATTTAAAATTAAACAATAGCAGAAAGCAGAAATGTGTGAGTGCAGATACGCACTTTTTTCATAGTCTGTGTCTGCAACCCCCTTCAGATACTGAGGCTGCATGTACAGATCACCACAGAAAATTGAACAAAGCATGAATAAACCATTTCTGAAGTTTATAGACCACACCAATTTTCACACTCACCAGTACGTGTTCCTAACATCAAATTAAAGTCACACAGAAAATGAATTTCAAAGTGAGAGTGGTCAATACTAATTTTTATGACCTATGATATGAATTAATTTTTCCTTTAATTCTGCTAAAATTTCTTCATATCTTTTGCTCCTGCCTCTGATGAACCATGATTTGTGTGTGGATGTGGCCAGGTCTATTGTAAGAAGAAATCTCCTTCCCATTGTTTTTTACTGAAATTGTGCATACTAAAAAAGTCACAAGGTCTCTTTTAATCTTTATTTCTAGAATTGAGAAATTTTCTATAAACTTGCAGCTTACTGACTGTGGACTTGATGAGTTAAACTTCCTCTTATGTGTGAATAAGAAAAAGATTTTTTAAAGGATCATCAGAAACAATGAAAATAATTAATAACTAAAGAATTCAATTAAATGATTATAAGGCATTAACATAAATGTTTGTAACTGTGATGATGCAACGACGTGTTAAACCTTTTATTTACAAAGCTGATTTAGCCATCTGGTCATATTGTCTGAATTTCCTTCAAAAAAAATCTTTTAACATGCCATTAAAAAGTTAAGAACAAAATTAAAATATAATTAATACATTAGAAAATCATCAAATATTAACTTATACACTTTTACTATTTAACACGATTTTACTTTTTAAAATATTTCATCTTTATACTTGTTCAAATTATTTTTCTATCAAATAATCAGGAAATGACACAGATGGGGTGGGGCATGATGCCCAGTACCTTACATATTTTCAAATGGAGCGGCTTTGTAATAATTCATTTACCTACCACCCTGGTCTGCCTATTAATTCTGACATCACAGCTAATACCTTTCTACTGAGAAATCCCAGGAGGTTTACATTATCCTTTCTTGAGGAGAATCTCAGTAATGGAAATTACTATCCCCTAAATTCGAGCCTACTGTGGCTGAAACAGTGTCTGTTTAGGAAACCAAGAGGAATGCATTAGGAGATAGGAAAGCTCTATATTTCTCCTATGTGGAGGTCGATAAAGCCCACCAATGGGAGCAAAGGTAATTTTTATTACTTTTTAATAACTTGGTAACCAGAAAAGCTGGGCAAGAAAGGCCTGAAAGATTTCTGAAGTTTGACTGTGATTAAATATCAAAAAAGGAACAAGCTTAGAAGAAGACATTATTTGTTGTATTTTAAATACCTGGAGACACAGCTACTTCTCATGTATTTAGAACAACTTTCAGTGAATATATTAATGATACAAATAGTAAAAGCTGACTATGTAAGGAATGGATGAATGGATGAATGAATGAACAAAAGAAACAAACTTGCTGTTTTAGGAGAAACTGTGATAAATGCCTTACATTTTTATTATTTTTAACTGTCATTGTGGCAGCATTTTATGATTTATTATATGCTGGTGCTGGATTGTTTTTTCATCTCTCTGAAAACACTGAAAGTATGTATTTTTGTCTCCATTTAACTAAGGAAAACAAGGAAAATCAGAGACTATTTCCAGAGTTACTCATTTACCCAGCAGCAGAACCAGCACTTTGATTCCTTATCAGTGGTTTGTTAGAAATACATGAAAGAGTTCAGGAAAAGGATTGTTCCAGATGTCATAGATTAAAAGCAAGACAGTGTAAGAGTTTAAGAGAATGAAGACATGATAGAAAAAACAAAAGGGTAAGAAACCAATTTTAAAAAATAAAGGAAAGGGAAGAGAGAAGTAAAGATAAATGTTATAACAGTAACAATTAGCTGAGTTCCCTGAGGTTCATATACATCAGAGAGGATGTTTCTGTCACAAGGAAAAGAAAGAATCCCACTTGTTGGGCTAAAACGATAAAGGGAATTTTGGGCTGACCTAGCTGAGAAGTTTGGTCATTCAGGCTTTAACTAGAATTTAACTTGGACTCTTCTGTGGGTCTGTTGTCTCTGCCTTTAAAAAAAATGTTTTGTTATTGTTTTTGTTTTTTCAGCTTTATTGAGGTATAATTGACAAATGAAAATTTTATATATTTAAAGTCTACAACTCAATGTTTTGATTTGTGTGTGTGCTGTGAAATGATCATGACAATTAAGTTAATTAGCATGTACAGTACCTCATGTAGTTACTTGTTTATAATTTTTCTGTGTTGAGGACACTTAAGTTTTACCCTCTTAACAGATTTCCAGTATATAATTTCTCTGCCTTGCATGTATAAATTTATCCTCAGCTTGCTTCTCTGTGTTGAAAAAGTAGCTTTAATTGTTTCAAACTTTATATCTCACAACATAACATCCAGGACAAGAAGGAGCATCTCTTTTTCCTATAATCCATCTCAAGAATCAGGCTTCATATAAATTGTACCACCTTAGAGCAGATACCTAGCCCTGAACCATCACTCGGAGCTAGGATAAGTGGAATCCATATGATGATTTGGCTTAAATTATAGGTTATCAGTCCACCCTTTAGCCTATCATGTTCTCAAGGCTATACCATATGAAAAATTAATTCATATTATATGTCATAAAAATAATATTAACCATTCTCACATTGAAATTCATTTTCTGTGTGACTTTAATTTGGGGTTAGGAACATGTATTGGTGAATGTGAAAATTAATGCTTTTTTGTATTTGCTTAGGCCAATCAGGTTCAAAGTACAGATGAGGGTGCAGTCAGTTAACCCAAAAACCAAATGGTTGCTATGCATGGGTGACAAGGTAGATGGGAATCTAGAGAAGCAACCAATCAGCCCAATTCAGGTAGGAAGACTGCAGCAGTCCCACAGTGTCATTATTTTTATCTTTCCCCTCACTCCCATCTCACTTTATAAAAATTTCAACATGTGCAGCTGCTTCAACCTGCACTAGGTTCATATGGATGTTCTCCTTGCCCTGGTCCCCCTCTCTCAGCTCTCTACACAAAGCAAAACTAATTCCTGTTCCCCTTGTTCAACCCAAATAAGTTGCAGTACTATGAAAGTAAGATAGATGCACCAATGAAAAGAGTAAACTTGTGGAATCAAATGAGGAAGGCAAAATTTTCTAACTCAGAAGACAGTGATGACTTTTCTCTCCTCCACTACTTTATGCTCAATAAGTTCCTGCTGTATAGCAAGTGCTTAAGAATTATTTTTGTAATTAATTAATGAATTCTGAAGTAATTGAAGTGCAGTCATGGATATCTCAACTTCCACTGCCATTTGTGCTGAGGTTGAACAAGATGACACTCTGCCTTATTGTTTCAGTTCTTACACTATAAATAAGTGTCCCTTTTGTGGTGTAATTAGTGCCCCATTTTTCCACATTTTTGTGCTTTTTTTTGGTAATTTTGATGTTTAAAATATCCTTGAAGTACAGTGCTAAGGAGCTGTCTAGTGTTCCTAAGCATAAATACACTGTAGTTTTCCTGACAGAAAAAATGCATGTATAGATAAGCTTTGTTCAGGCATGAGTTACAGGGTTGTTGGCCATGAGTTCAGTGTTAATAAACAAGTAATGCATTAAATCCAGAAAAGAAAGAAGACGGATTTGCTGATCTATATGTGGAGCTGCTCATAACATGCTAAAATAACATTTATAATGCTCTAATGAAGCTAGGAATAGATGGAGAAAGGAGGTAGATTTGTGAATTCACTATATAATGGTCATTTTTGTTTATTTAAGCATAATAAACAGTACAGCTGTGTGGCTAAAAGTAAAAAGTACTTGTAATTGCATTATCCATGGTCAGTAAAATATTAAACACTCTTGGCTGGTGTTTTATTATTTAAAAAATTCTACATAAAGCTCTGGCCAGTGTGGTTCAGTTCTTTGGGCATGACCTCACACAGAAAAAGGTCACCAGTTCGATTCCCATTCAGGGAACATACCTGGGTTACAGGTTGGGTCATGGTTAGGGCACATGTGAGAGGCAACTGATCAATGTTTCTGTCCCTCTCTTTCTCCCTCCCTTCCCCTCTCTCTAATAATTAAATAAATAAAATCTTCAAAAAATACTGCATATAATAAATAAATAATTTGCAATTATGTATACATTAAAGGTGTCTTTAAACAGGAACACACATTAAACAGAGCTGTGTTTTCATTAGTTGACAGAAATGATCTGACCAGAGATTCACAGGAACATAACCCTGTATTTTCCCTAGGAGCAATGGATCAGCGTTTAGTAACTTAGTGTTCACTGTGTCTTCAACACAACAGCCATAACTAGTAAGAGTGCACTGTGAGTACACTCCTTGCTTTGGTCTCACCTCAATCCTGACCATCAACAACACTTTGTTCTCTTTTCTTGACCATCTTCTTTTTGCTTCTGTGACACGCTTGCACTGCTGCCTCTCAGACTGCACCTTTATCAGTGCTCAGATTTTAACGTACCTAATGAATCCCTTGCTGATTTTGCTAAAGTGCAGTTATGATTCAGTAAGTCTGAGGTGAGGTCTAAGAATACAGATTTCTAACAAGCTGCAAGGTGGTAACTCTACTGTTTGTCCCTGAACCACACTAAATAGCGAGGACTGGATCCTGCCTTTCTCTTTTTGTTTAAAATACTTGGAACAAAAACTGCACACAAATAGGTTTCTACAGTTGTAAAAATGATTAGAGGCAAAATTGTGTTTGTCCTCAGGGATTCAGGGAAGTCACTGAGGAACTAGTAAAGTGTGAAGACTTTCAACAAAAAGCATAAAATGTCTCAACTGCAACACACGTCAGGAAGATAGAGAATAAGAAAAGACTATATAAGAAAAGACTATATATTTGGCATAAACTTAACACAGACTTTTATTGAAAGCATACTACATACAGTTAATGCACTTTATAAATGATACAAACTTTAAGAACATTACAGACTTTGCTCTCAGGAAACTTAAAAATCAGAAGGGGAAAAGGGACCTGCACAGCTGCAACAAAGAATGAAAGTACAAAGTCGGCAAAGAATGCTGCATAGTATAGTGGGAGTTCAGACTGTGCTTCCACTTGTGAATCAGGGAACGCCCCCCAAAAGAAGTGACATCTTAAATGGGCCT
>CM052541.1:23873087-23898009 GCA_028533065.1 Trachops cirrhosus | reverse complement strand
AGGCAGGAGAAAGCAAAGTGGGGAGACCTCTGGAATTGAATAAAAAGTAAAATGAGAGACACATAGTTCTTTTACAGAGGTGGGTACAGAATAGTTAACAGTCAACAATTCACATGATAATAGTAGCAAAGACTATTTGGATTTGTGGTGCCTGTGCTAGGAGGAGGAGGGGAGGATATTACTTTGACGTTTCCAACTTATGTGATAGTAGATGTGAAAAGACAATAGATGGGCTCCATTAAGGTGAAGATTGACTTGGACAGGGAGGATTCTAGCCCAGGGCAAGACTACCTGCCCAAAACTGCTTTTAGTTAAAAAGTTTTAATTTCAGACCATCCTATGTTGTTACTTTAGGTCTCTGAGTTTGTATGGCTGCCACGCAGGCCGCCTCCCAGTTTTTCAGGTTTAGTATGTGGCATGATATCCATTTGACTCAGATTAACTTTTTTCAGTTTAATTATTTATTTATTTTTTATTGTTGTCCCAATTTTCCCTTTGCTCTCCCATGCCCACCCCCTGCCCTGTTTACATGTCAATGGATCATTTATAGTTCTTGCTTAACTAGGACCACCCCCCTTCCCCCCACTCTACTAGTTCATCCTCCTCTCCCTTCCCCTCTGGTCACTGTCAGTCTGCTCCTTGTTTCCATGCCTCCGGTTCTGTTTTTTTTTGTTGTTGTTGTTGTTCAGTAGGTTCCTCTTATGGGTGAGATCACGAAATTAACTCTTATACAGATGTTCTCTACAGGTTTGGATATTTTTAATCTGTTACCAAAGAACTGGGGTCCTACTATCACAGGTGGGCACAGGTACCCAGGTTCTTGGTGATGGGGACAAAGAATTGAACCAAACACACAGAGTTTATAGCAGAAAGAAAAAGAGCAGATTTGTTAAATGACAGTATACTCCAGAGAACATGGGAGCAGGCCAACTCCAAGCAGAGATTGACCTCGTGGGCTAGAGCGATTCTCTTCTCATAGGGCAGATCCTTTCTGGCTAGTTTTGGCCGGCTTTTATTGTGCATGTACAAATAGTTGTATTACTTTAAAGCTATTGCGCATGGGGCCTCCCATGATTTTCCTTGACTGGCCACCAGGGAAGGGGTTCACACAGTGTTAATTTATTATCAAAAGTTATACAGACTTAATTGTAATTACATAACGTCTTCATTAAAATCCCAAAGTCCCTTAAAACACCCACAAACACACACAGTCCTTCCTTCCCTGCTTTGCCTGGTCCAGGATACCATATCTCAGGAAAAGAAATAGAAGTCTGTGGCTCAGGTAGCCCCTGGTTCTTCCAAGTAATCTGTGCTCAGCTGTGCCACCAGGACCTCCAGTCCAGTTCTTAATCCAGAATCACATGGCACCTTCTAATGGCCCACCAGTGAGAGTCCCTTCACTCCTTTCCTTCCAGCTGTGTGTCTCCTGCATTCTTCCAAACTGCCCAGAGAGAGCTCTGCATCGCTGCTACATCTTGCTTTCCGGCTTCCTAACCTGTGTGGCAAGGGGAGACCCAAAGCTGTGTGGTTCCTCCTGTCATGGCTGCTGCGCCTGGGTTTAAATCCCAGCGCCCGTCTTCCTCTGCAGCCCCATTTCCAACTCTTCCCACAATTGGGTACACC
The DNA here is from genome assembly GCA_028533065.1 of Trachops cirrhosus. NCBI lineage: Eukaryota > Metazoa > Chordata > Mammalia > Chiroptera > Phyllostomidae > Trachops > Trachops cirrhosus. Next base: position 23,896,386 of record CM052541.1, on the reverse strand, counting down.
TGCCAGCATTCCCATATTTTCCCAGCTTTTCTGGACTGCCATAGTAAATCTAGGCAGGGGTGGTCCTGTGGCATGGAGCAAATCATCTCCAAGCTCTCATGCAGGCACTGTAACCAGGGGGAGTTGCCTCTCAGTTACATTCTGGGTGGAAGTCACTCCCATTTTCCTGGCTCAATGGATGACCTCAGCTATTCAACATATCCATGAAACCAGTTAAAACTTAGATATGTTACATGACCATTCATGAGGTTATTTGCATAACTGTTGCTATGCAAAATAACTCTCAATGGCCCTGCTCATGTGTCCCATCCCCTAGTTCAGACTTGGGGGGAGGACGTCCCATTTTTTTAATACGTCCTGGATGTACACCCTGCGTTCTGGACCCCATTACAAATCCCTCTTTCGGAGTGTGTCTGGCTGCACCCTGTTACACTGCTGCCTGCCACCAACCTCCAGGCCAATTCCAGAGGCAGAGATTTGGTGATAAAGGAAAGGAGCCTTTATTCAAAAATTACACAATTTTGGAGTAACAGCTTTCAAAATGAATTAGTCAGTTAAGCCTATCAATTAAGACTAAACTCTTTAACATCTGAGTTCTCCAATCATTTCTGTTGTTAGTTTTAATTACCTTATTTCTATAGGGATAGTTCATAAACTAAAACAACAAACTAAAACTAAAATGAAAACTAGTTTTGGAAGAGTGGCAGGCTTCTACTTCAGGGCTTGTCTCCTCTAGAACATGCAAATAACAACCCTGCCACCCTCTGACAGACCAGCCTGATCCTAGGCTGTACCTGGTGTTCCTTCCCATCCAAAATACTGTCTGTTGGGAAACACAGGCATCTGTGCAAAATCACCCAGACACATCCTTGGGGAAGAGGAGAGCCAGTGGTCCAGCCCTGTTTTATTACATGTGCTCTGGAGGCATTCAGCTTCTTAGCCAATCCCTTCCCAGGCTGTTTACCATTGCCTCCTCTTATGGCCCCTCCTTACTCCTCTGCAGTGATCTGATCAGATCTCTCTGTATCAATTCAACTACGTTTCTTTGAACCTTTATGTATGCAGGTTCTCTTAGTCTTTCATGTAGTGATACTGATGTGTATATATTTACTAAATTTGCTTATTTTCTCTTGTCAATCTGACTCATGTTGATTTAATTATTAGACCCACCCTGGCTAGTGTGGCTCGGTGGATTGAGTGCTGGCCTGTGAACCAGAGTTGCTGGTTCCATGCCTAGTCAGGGCACATGCCTGGGTTGCGGGTTTGGTTCCCTTGTGTGGGGTGTGCAAGAAGCAACCACACATTGATGTTTCTCTCCCTCTCTTACTCCCTTCCTTCCCCTTCTCAAAAAATAAATAAATAACATCTTCAATTATTAAGACCAGTGGAACAAACCTAAGACAGTAAAGTTTCTTCTTTCTGTACACTATTCGTACGTGCTTACTGATTCTGTTGTTAGAAAGGGAATTTTGGACAACAAAAGGGTTTCATGGAAAGTAACCTCACAGGGTGATGTGATCATAAATTCCAAACTGGGTAGATCATGACTGATCACACACATAACTTCTTTAGTAAAAAGTTTATTTTTGCGTTAAGTAAGCCTTGTGCATTGTTTCTGTATATCTGGGTTAATAACATCTAGATATACAGAAACAATAACACCTTTGCAGTAAGATATAAGCACCCTGAAGAGAGCACAAGATCTTATGAACTATCCTGTAATGTAGTCCTCACCTTGGTTACTCTCCCACCTCTACGTAATCTTCCTTATTAATTTTAATGCAGGAAAGAAGCTGCAGAACTGATATTCTTAGAGGTATTTGAGATCTTGCTCCCTAACATATAATCACTTTGCCTCAAAAGCTATTTTTTGAAAAATGTGTTTTTTTCCATTACCATTTATCCCCCTTACATCCTCTTTCACCTCTACCCACCTCCCCACCCCACAATTACCACACTGTTGTCCGTGTCCATGACTCATTCTTGTTTTTTTGCTCCATCCCTTCAAACTCACCCCCTCAGAACTGTCAGTCTACTCTCTGTGAGTCTTCAGAATTTTGGTTTTTTACTTCAGTTTGTTCATTAGTTTCCATGTATGAGTGAAATCAAGTGGTATTTGTCTTTCTCAGACTTGCTTATTTCACTTGCAGTAAGGTTCTCCAGGTCCATCCATACTGTTGCAAAGGGTGAAATTTGCTCACCTCTCATTCTGAATTAAAAACCCAGTGCCTGATACGTAGCTGTTCTCCTGCAGTTAACAGCTGTTCATCTGTTAGGACCATTATCTTAGCCCACCACTTGAAGAAGATAAGGCAAACTCAGTATGCTGCCTTGCAAGTAAACTATATTGATGTAGGAAATGCCTCTGGTATACTTTTCCCAGATGTTTTCCACATAGTTGTAGTCAGCCTCACATGAAGTCTCTATATTGTCTTTGTAATCTAAAAATCTTAATTTTTCCAGTTTTTGTTACTTACTCTACTTTACATCTCCAAATTAAAGTATGTTATAAGAAATTATACCAAGTAAACTCCAGTATACCAATTTAATTTCATTATCCTAAAACCGTAATTTTAATTTTATTTCTATTTTCTATTTATAGAAAAATTATTTCTATAATTTTTATTTAACTTGATTTATATTTTATTAAAAGTGTATTCAGATGGGTCAATTCTTTTGCATATAAAAATTATACATGGCTAAAACTAACTGACACATCAAATATTGAACTTTACCAGTAAATACTTTGCTTTTGGAAGTTATCGTTGGCAGCTATTATTTCTACAAAAGTGCAGTTTTCTCTGATTAACTTGTACAGCTCTAAATGTTACTATGTGCAGTTGTATCCTCTAAGTATTTTGTTTTGTTTAGGTTTGCTGCTATTTATATTTATTTTATAATTTAAATAAATCAAGAAGAGTTTAGCTCATTGACTTCTGTCTTGGATTAGTTTGTTATATTGCTATTTTGGTTCTGCAACAAACTTTGCAAACTGTGTACTAACTGTGTAGGCTCTGAACTGAGAAAAGAACATACAGAACAGGAGCAAATGTTCTCTGTTATATAGACTATCATGTCCTTTACAAATAAAGATTGTTAATTTTCTTGATTTAAGTCTTTATGACTTGTAGCACAGGAACTCCAAACCTGGGAGCTGCTTAAGTGTTTTTGATATTCTGAAAAAAACCACCTGGTGGACCAGCAGATTTGGACATGCAGTTTATTACTCACATTACAGGGGAGTGCACCCATGGCGACAGGTCTGTGTGAGAGAGACTGCACCTCCTCCAGTGTGAGGCTCCTTATAAAAGGTCCCAGACAAAAAAAGCAGCACATATCCATGTTGTATAAACCTCCATATGAGCTGGAGGTACATTATGTCAGTGTGCAAGTGCAGAAGGAAAAGGTCAAGAGGCAGTCACAGGACAAGAAGCTGCTCCCAAAAGGAGATAAGAAGGGATTACAATACATTCCCAGAATAATACACATGTCTTATCTTGAGGTAACCCCCATGGCTTTAATTTTTTTTTCATATTGTTAATAAGATTGGGACCTTCACTAAAATGATGAATACAAATGGTGAGCACAGATATTCTTGGCTTTCTCCCAACCTTACAAGAAAAGCAGTGTCAACATTTAGAAAGATGTTAGCTGTTTATTTTGATGCCCTTTATAAAACTGAAAAGGTGCCCTTCCATTGGAAGTTTTTGATGTGACGAGGTGCTGAATATTTCATATGTTTTATTTTTATCTATTGAGATAAAATATGATTATTCTCTGTTACTCTGTTACCATGGTGAATTATAATGCTTTTTAAATTTTAAATAAATCTTCCTTATATGGGATAAACCCATATGGTCATCATATAATAAACCTTTTATGCATTGCTAGATTCTATTAAATTTTGTTAAGAGTTTTGCATGTATATTTATAAGAAATATTGATGTATCATTTTATTTTCTTGTAATTTTTTGTAAGTTTTTAGTGGTAGAAATATAATGACCTTATAAAGTAAATTAGGAATACCTTCTCTGTTTTGTGAAAGAGTTTAATGTAAGACTGGTATTTCTTCTTTAAATGTTTGAATTCAGCCTGTTTTCTGAGTCACAAGTTTTCTTTGTGGGAGGATTTTAATAACATTATTTTAATATTTATTTTTGTTCATTGTATTGTTTTAAGATTTTATTTATTTATTTTTGAGAGGGGTATGGAGGGAGAACGAGAGGGAAAGAAATAGCAGTGTGTGGTTGCCTCTCATGTGTCCCCCACCCCCACTGGGAACCTGGCCTGCAACCTAGGCACGTGCCCTGGACTGGGAAGCAAACCACTGACCCTGTGGTTCGCGGGCCAGCAATCCATCCACTGAGCCACACCAGCCAGAGCTTTTCACTGTATTTCATATTTAATATTTAACATTTAACAAATTTTATTAATGTCAAGGTAGTCAGATGTTATCTCAGTTAAAAACCTTTTTAGGGAATGGTTTACTTTTAATCTACATTTTAAAATGTATTGTCATAAAGTGTTTTGTACTGGATCCATCTTATTTTTTAAAATTTATTTATTTATTATTTTTTAAAGATATTTTATTGATTATGCTGTTACACTTGTCCCATTTTGCCCCTCTTTATTCCCCTCCACCCTGCACCGATCATCCCACCCATATTACACCCCTGCTCCTAGTTCATGTCCAAGGGTGGTACATGTAAGTTCTTTGGCTTCTACATTTCCCATACTGTTCTTAACCTCCCTGTGTCTATTTTGTATCTACTATTTATGTTTCTTATTCCCTGTACCTATTCCTCCATTCTCCCCCCACCCCTTCCCCACTGATAACCCTCCATGGGATCTCCATTTCTCTGTTTCTGTTCTAGTTGTTTGCTTAGTTTTTTATTTTAGGTTGAGTCATAGATAGTTGTGAGTTCATTGTAATTTCAATGTTTATAGTTTTGATCTTTTTCTTAGATAAGTCCCTTTAACATTTCATAAAATAAGGGCTTGGTGATGATAAAGTCCTTTAGCTTTACCTTGCCTGGGAAGCACTTTGGTTGTAGATCCTTGCTTTTCATGACTTGGAATACTTCTTTCCAGGCCTTCTTGCCTGTGAAGTTTCATTTGAGAAAAAAGCTGATAGACTTCTGGGAACTTCTTTGTAGGTAATTGTCTCCTTTCCTCTTGCTGCTTTTAAGATTCTCTCCTTATCTTTAATCTTGGGAAATGTAATTATGATGTGCCTTGGTGTGTGCTTCCTTGGGTCCAACTTCTTTGGGACTCTCTGAGCTTCCTGGACTTCCTGGAAGTCTATTTCTTTTGCCAGATTGGGGAATTTCTCTTTCATTATTTTTTCAAGTAAGTTTTCAGTTTGTTGCTCTTGCTCTTCTTCTTCTGGCACCCCTATGATTCGGATGTTGGAATATTTAAGGTTGTCCCGGAGGTTCCTAAGCCTCTCCTCATTTTTCTGAATTCTTGTTTCTTCATTCTGTTCCAGTTGAATGTTTATTTTTTCCTTCAGGTCTAAACCATTGATATCAGTCCTGGTCTCCTTCCTGTCATTGTTGGTTCCCTGCAAATTTTCCTTTAATTCACTTTTCATAACCTTCATGGTTTCCTCCATTTTGCAACCATACTCAACCATTTCTGTGAACATACTGAGTATCAGTGTTTTGAACTGAGCATTGGTAGATTGGTTATCTCTTCATCGTTTAATTGTATTTGTTTTAGAACTTTTATCTGTTCTTTCATTTGGGCCAAATTTTTGTCTCAGTGTTCCTGTTATGTAGTAAAGGGCAGAGCCTTAAGTATTCACCAGTGCGGGGCAACCCATGTGGCTGCATGGTGGTGCTGCATGTGGGGAAGGGGTCCGAGAAGGAACAATGCTGCTTGCTGGGTTGTTGGCCAGCTCTCAGTCACTTCCCCCGCTACTCACAAGTAAATTGGGCCCTTCTGGTGCTGATTCCCGGGTTCATGGGGTTATGTACCTTCTAGGACCCTGTGGGTTTCTCCAGCAAACTCTTTTGAGGGTAGGAGTTTCTGAAATGTCCACAGGTTTTTTCAGTGAGACGTTTTGTGGCTTTATTCCCATATGCTGGAGCCCTGAACTGTGTGATCTGTCTCACTCCCCAGTTCTTCCTCCCGGTTTATCCGCACATAAATGCAGGACCTCATGCTCCACCAGCTGCTGCCTGCCTATGAGTCCTCTCTGCCTCGGCTGCCCGTCTCCACCCCTTCTATACATCTGCATGAACATTTCTTCTTTAACTCCTTGGTTGTTGAACTTCCATACAGTTTGATTTTCTGGCAGTTCTGGTTGTTTTTTATTTTTAAATTTTTTGTTGTCCTTTGTTTGGTTGTGTGAGCAAGCACGGTATATCTACCTACACCTCCATTTTGGCCGCAAGTCCTCCTGGGCCCATCTTATTTTTTTAATGATAGGATCTGTGATAAATCTCTTCTCTTCTTCATACTGTTAATTTTTTCTCTTTTTTTGACATCATTTTTGCTAAATATTTATCAATTTTATTAATGTTTTCCAAAAACAAGCTTTTGGTTTTATTGATCCCTATTTTCTGTTTCATTGATTTCTTCTTTATCTTTAGTATTGTATTTATGTTGGGTTCACTTTGTGCTTTTTGTTCTTGCCCCTTAAGGTCGAAGCTTAGATCACTGATTTTAAACATTCTTTTTGTTATTTGATATAAACATTTTGAACTCAAGAGTTTTCTCTCATTGCACCATTTTGAAGTATGTGCCATAGTTTAATATGCAGTGTTATCATTATCACTTGTTTCAAAATATTTTCTAATCTTTGTCTTCAATCCTTCATTGTCACATGAGTTTATTTAGAATTGTGCTATTTTTCAATATTTGGTATTTTCTAAATGCTTTTTTATTATTGATGACCAATCCAATTCCAGTGTGATCAGAGTGTATACTCTGAGTGATTTCAGTCCTGTGATATTGAGACATCTCTGTGGCCTAGTGTATGGTGTGTGATAAAAGTTTCATGTGTGCTGGGAAAAAAAAAACAGACTCAGTATTTATAAGGTGTAATGTTCAATGAGTATATATTAGGTCATGTTTATACAGTATTGTTGAAACCTTCTATATCCTTATTGATTTTTATTTACTTATTCTATCAATTGCTGAGAAAAGGTGTGTTAAAATCTCCAATCATGAATGTGATTTATTTCTCCCTTTGATTCTTCAATCTTTCCATTATGAATTTTGAAATTCTCTTCCTAGATGTATTGACAGGATTTTTATGCCTTTTTTATGAACTGATCATATTATCATTATGAAATATTCCTCTTATCTGCTATTTCCAGATCTCTTCAGTCCCTATTTTGTATCAGTTTACAGCTCGTATCAGTTCTCTTTTATCTGAAATGACTTCATGTAGCAATTCCTAATAAGTTTAATGGAAATAAATCCTCTCAGTTCTCATGTACTACAATATATCTTTATTTTACATTTATTATTGAAGGGTACTGTTTCTGGACAGTCCAGCATTCTATAAAATCTCAATTGACAGTTTGGGGTTTTTTTCTTATCACTTAGAAGCTGTCCTTTCATTATCCCCTACCTAATGCTTCTAAGGGAAGGCAAATACCATTCTTACTACACTGAGTCCACTGGCTCTGTGGGGAATGGGGGGTCGGGTCTCTGTGTGTTACTGTTTTTTTTTTTAATGGATGCTTTTTGGATTTTTATCCTCAGTTTCCAGTACTTAGAGTTCGATATACATTGGTGTAGTTTCCTTTAAAATTATCCTGCTTGGGTTTTATAAGAGTTTTTATTTTCTGAATTGTTGTTTTTCATCAACTTTCGGGTCCTCCATGCAATTACCAGCAGAATTACCAGACTAATGAGAATGGGGAAAGAATGAGGGATCAGAGAATGCTCCCAAAGGCAAGGCCCAACAGCTCCGACCCTGCCACTGGCGATGGTTCCCTCCTTACCACATGAGGACACCCTGTGGGCATGAACCACAGTATTCCAACCCTCCTGTGCAGGGAGAAATGATGAAGGGTGCCGACAACCAGGGTGCAGAACAAGACAGACCAGTGATGGAGAACAATTATCTGAGCAATAGACCACTATTCCACAAGTCCCCTTTTTACCAACAGCCTAGAGGTATGGCAATGAATAAGATAAGGAAAATTGAGGAGATGAGACCCAGTGCCAGCAACCACCTCAACTTGGTACTGCTGCAAAGGTCAATTACCAGCACAGAAACCCAGAAAACTCTGAAGTGCAAGATGGCAAAGAGATGAAAGTAGCTGATCCACCAGCTGAGAATTTGTTGTGGTGGTGGTTCTCCCTCTCCCCCTCCTTCACCTGTTGTAGTTAAACCTTAATGGCTTTTGGCACATCATAGTGGTAGGGCTTATGCCCCAGTCAGATGGGCTGCAAGGACTGCTATGACTACAGTGAAGGAGCTGTAGTGCAGGGGCCCACCCTATGGACCAGGACTGTTCTGCAGGGCACTGGTGCCCGATGAGTCTTCAGTATGTCACTTGTGGAGGTGGTTGGGTGGTGCTTCAGCATGTTCTGAAGCTGTCCACCAGTTGTGCTGGCTCTGGGGCCTCCTGGGAGCAACAGGGCAAGCTCATTTGCTGTCTGTGCCCTGCCTTGGGCCTTCCAGCATGAGCTACAAAGCATTCTGCAGATGGTTGCCACTTGTGCTGGGCTTGAAGGTGCCTGCATGGAGCCAAACTGCAAACCAAGGCTGGCAGCTGCTAGTGCTGAGCTTGGGGCTGCTTAGCAAGAGGTTCAAGGCATGTGGGGGCCAGATGCTGCTTGTTTGGGGTTTGTGGACCTTTGAGAGATTTTAGGAAAGTGCCTAGCATGAATCAGTTCAGAGTGTTCTTATGGAAACAGCACTGGAATCAGTTTGGGGGACCCACAAGTTTGGTGGGGCAAGGTCTCAAGGAACACTAGGGCAGGGTGAACTGGTTTTAGCTGGGTTGATGGAGACTCTGATACAGTACCCACTGGCTTTGAGTGGAATGTGGGGTGGGGGAGTGTCTCAGCAAAGGAACAATGGCCTATGCCAGCATGTCTTTCTGGGAGAAATCTGCCCCTAAATCCATATAATTCAATTCTCCCGGATGTCACTGTTGCTCCAGTGCTGGAGCTCAAAGTGAGTGAGTCAGGTAAGTGTATGTGTGGGCCCTTTAAGAAGAATGTCTGGGACTCCAGAAGCCCTCCATCTCACTCATCCACAATCTCGACTAGTTTTCACAGCCAGGAGTTACAGGGACTTATCTTGCTTGCACTGGAACCCTGGGCTTGGGAGACTACTGTGGGGCTAGGACTTCCCACTCCTCAGGGGGGCACCTCCACAGCTAACATATCCCTCCCAATTTTTAACCTCTGCACATGGGTGTGGGACTAGCCCCATTCAATGTCTTGCCCCTCCTACCAGTCTCCTTGTGACTTCTTCTGTATATCCTTAGTTGTAGGTCTTGTGTTTAGGTAGGCTTCAGGCTATTCTCAATGCTGGTGGTTCTGTAGTTCAGTTGTAATTTTCCTGTGGGAGAATGTGAGTAATGAGTACCACGTTTACCTACTCTGCTGGTTTGGCCAAAGTCTCCATATTCATTTTTTATAGCTGCATAGTATTCTGTTGTAAAGGTATACCAAATATTTAGCCATTCCTCTATTTACATTCTTCTGATCTTTTACTTGTAAAAACAGTGCTACAGGGAATAATATGATATATCATTTTGTGGAAAAGATACACAGTTTGTGTATCAGCAAGATAAATTACCAAAAGAGAGATCATTCTATTGTGTACAGTAGGTACATTTGTAACTGACAACAGTTGTTGAATCCCTTTCCAAAAAGGTTGTACTAACTTATACTCCAGCCAGCAATGTAGGAGATTGCATTACTACCAAATCATCAGTGAAGTTTTAACTTGCATATCTCTTATTATGGGTGAAGTTGAGCATATTTTTTTTTATGTGTCAAGAACTCATTCATTTTTTTTCTGATACACTGTTTTTAATTTTTGGATTTTGTATAACCACTAAGGATTTAACATTGTTGAGGCTATCCTCTGCAAATATTTTAAAGCCAAGCCAGACATAGTATAGAGGTTAAGATGAATGAACTCTGCAGTCTTAGGTTTATGTCTTGGCTTTTGCCACTTCCTGTGAGACTGTAGGGCAAATTACCTAACCTCATTGTCACAGCTTCATTATCTATAAAATTTTCAGAAAACTTTATGTATTAGATAATAAAATGAAGACCATTTACTGTACTTTCATTAAACACTGTGCCTCTCGCACAATAAGATCATAAGACTGTTAGCTATTGTTAGTTTTCATTTGTTCAATAAATGCTATACTTATATAAAAGTAGTGGTAAAAATCAAGAATTAGGCTAAATATTTTAATTAAGTAACTGGAGCTGGAAGAATTGTGGGTAATTTGTTTTACTTTAAATATTTTCTAGTAGCTTATTCTTCTGCAATGGGAATACATTTCATAATAGAAAAGTATAGTTATGTTTTTTATTTTTAGAAAAATTTTTTCAGGTTTCTTGAGATGTAGTTGACATGCAGTACTGTATAATTTTAAGGTGTACAGCATAATGACTTGATATACTATGAAATGATTACCACAATAAATTTAATTAATATCATTCATCACTCATAGAGTTCTAAAATAATTTTTGTTCTTTGTGATGAGTATTTTTAGGATCTACTCTTAGCAACTTTCAAATATACCGTATAGCAGTGGTAATTATAACTATCATGTTGTATATTATATCTCCAGTACTTATTTACCTTATGACTGTAAGTTTGTCCCTTTTGACCACCTTTATCCAATTCCTCTACCAATCTACTCCCTGACTCTGGTAACCACAAATTTGATTTCTCTTTCTATGTTTATTTGTTTTTTAGATTCTGTATACAGTATTTGTCTTTTCTCTGACTTATTTCATTTGGCATATAATGCTCTCAACATCCATCCTTAACTATTTTACTGAAATTCTCTTTCCCTTTTTTTCCATTATAGACAGAGAGTGCATGGGCTGAAGAATACTCTGAAAAGAAGAAAGGGTCTCACAAGCGTTCAGCATCCTGGGGCAGTACAGATCAACTTAAGGAGGTCAGGAAAATGATTCCAAGAAAGTGGGTGTGGAAATTTGACCCCTGTGTTCCTTGAAATTGTGGGCAGCAGGAATTTGTTAGTTTCCATTCTGTGTGCAGGGGCAGGTATTTTGTTGTTTTTGTTGTTGTTTTTAGTTTGTTTATTTGAGAAATAACAGAAAAACAGTTATGATAGTTGGATAAAGATTTGAATGGAGAAAGGTACACATTACTTATCTGAGAGTGTGTTTTCTGTCTTTTTATTGAGAGTCTGTGCCTCTTAATATAATGCAAATATCAGATATATAAACTTGTAGTGCTGTAACAAATTCACACTTACCATTTCTATTTATAATGGTAATGTTCTTGCAATTGAATAACCCTGTATGACCAAGTTGATTATGGCACTGTGCTATGATTACCATATTCTGTGCCTATAATTTTCACATTTGCACTTTACATATAATGTGGAAATAAAACTAAAATTTGGTCCAGGAATAATATCGGGTATTGATTAAAATTATATTATTTAAAGATTATATCTGTGAATGCATTTCATTTGAATTGATCTTTAAATACTCTTTATATTTTGGAGCTGTTGAAGTGAAGGTATTTGATAAAGAAATCTAAATCTAAATAAAATGTGATTCATAGGGGCAATGAGAGAATAATTATCATTATTTTTTAATTCTTTGTGAAAGCTGCTGTGATATACTTTATTTATTTATTTATTTATTTATTTTAGTTTTATTTTTAGACAGAGGGGAAGGGAGGGAGAAAGAGAAACATCAGTGTGTGGTTGCCTCTCACGCCAGCAACCCAGGCATGGGTTGCTGGGGACCTGGCCAGCAACCCAGGCATGTGCCCTCACTGGGAATCCAACCAGTGACCCCTCTGGTTTGCAGTCCTGTGCTCAGTCCCCTGAGCCACACCAGCCAGGGCTGTAATATAATTTATTCTAAATGCTGAAAACTTGGTTAGTACTTGGGAAGCAGGAAGGCTCAGAACCATATTGAAAAATAATTTTGTTTCTCTTTAAAATATACACTCTCTGCACCCCTGTATGAGTATATATGAAAATCGTGTACACTAAATCAGATTTTGTGATATGTTTTTAAAAATTCAAAACATTTTTAAGGCTGAATTTTACTGGTTCTTAATTAAGCTAAGATGTTTTATACAGTATGGATTACACTTGTTATTTTTCCCCTTTTTAGATTGCAAAATTACGCCAGCAACTGCAGAGAAGTAAACACAGCAGTCGGCATCACCGAGATAAAGAAAGACAGTCTCCATTCCATGGCAACCATTCGGCCATTAACCAGTGTCAGGTAGGAGCACAGATATTAGTAGTCCAAAGAAGGGATTTGTTGTTTTTCTGGTGATGTGTTATTTCATAGATAATTGTGTAGGATAAAATGTGCAAAAGCACATTTAAACTGATTAAATACTCTACTTGTGATTAAATGAATCACAGCCTTCATTTAAAAAAACTTAAGTTGAGAAAATGATATTTTCCTTAGGTGATCTGTGATATGATTTCTAGGAGACATAGCTAATTTTCCATATTTTGATTTACCTTATTTTTGTCTATCAATTTAGTATGTCAGAAGCAGAATAATAGAGAGAGGTAAGCACTTGGTATGAAACCAGACCTTGGACAAGTAACCTGTTTTGACTTTCAGCTGCCTCACCTGAAGATTGAGGATAGTAATGATAGTAGGGAAAATCTTTTAGCTGCTTTGATTCCTTAATAGAACGTTATGAACTACTCTTGATGGCTCATCCTGGGAGCATTTCTTTTTAACTGAATTGAAATTGGATAGGGTCCCTTCACATGTAGAAAGCAAGAAAAAGTTTGTTACTCCATTTTATGTATAGGTTGATAGCTTCTGATGATTGTCAAAGATATGTGGATTGTTTTCAAGAGAAGGTATGGGTAGACATATATATTTTTTAAAACTAATTTTGTCCTAAAATATTGTTGTATGGGTCATATTTGATCTCATAAATTTGTAGTTTGGTTGTAATCTCCAGTAGCTTATTTATATGTAAGATATTTAATTATAAATATGAATGTACACTAATACTATTAAACAGCCTAAGCTGGATTTCTATCTGGAGAAATAGAAAATGTAAAATTGACAAAATAAATGAACTATTTCTATACATTAATAATACCAACATTGTAATGCTAATTAAAAACCAAACTCCCTCATTCTCAAAAGTCTACAGACCCAGATGCTTTTACTGGTGAATTTGCCAACCTTACACTCCCTCTGATTTACCCATAAATACTTTATATGTATTCCTAAGAGATAAGGCTACTTTTTATTCTTAATCCATATTTTTACTTTGGGAGAATAGAATTTAAGATTGACTTTTATTGAATTAAGTGATGAGTTTTAGGAGTTTAAAAGTTTTTTTAAGTATATTTTATTGACTATATTATTATAGTTGTCCCATTCCTTTCTTTCCCCTTAATCCCACTCTCCCCTTAATCCCACTAATAAACTGGGATTACTGGAGTAATCCCAGTACCCCCCATTCCCTCCAGCATCCTCCCCCCACCCCTTTGTTCATGTCCATCAGGGTATATGTAAGTTCTTTGGCTTCTCCATTTCCTATACTATTCTTAACCTCCCCCAGTTTATTTTGTATCACCATTTATGCTATTTATTCCCTGTACCTTTCCTCCATTTCCCCACCCCCACCCCATTGATAACCCTCCATGTGATCTCCACTTCTGTGTTTCTGTTCCTGTTCTAGTTGTTTGCTTAGTTTGTTTTTATTTTTTTTAGGTTTAGTCATTGATAGTTGTGAGTGTGTTGTCATTTCAATGTTCATAGTTTTGATCTTCTTTTTCTTAGGTAAGTCCCTTTAACATTTCATATAGTAATAGTTTAGTGATGATGAAGTCCTTTAGCTTTACCTTTTCTGTGAAGTACTTTATCTGCTCTTCCATTCTAAAAGATAGTTTTGCTGGATAGACTAATCTTGGTTGTAGGTCTTTGCCTTTCATGAGTTTGAATACTTCTTTCCAGCCCCTTTTTGCCTGAAAGGTTTGTTTTGAGAAATCAGCTGATAATCTTATGGGAAGTCCTTTGTAGGGAACTCTCTGCTTTCTCTTTAACTTTGGCATTTTAATTATGATGTGTCTTGGTGTGGTCCTCTTTGGGTCCAACTTCTTTGGGACTCTGTACTTCCTGGACTTGTATGTCTGTTTTCTTTACCAAATTAGGGAAGTTTTCTTTCATTATTTTTTTTTAAATAAGTTTTCAGTTTCTTGCTTTTCCTCATCTCGTTCTGGCATTCCTATGATTCGGATGTTGGCACTTTTGAAAGATGTGTCAGTTGTCTTATTCTCTCATTTTTTTTGAATTCTTGTTTCTTCATTCTCTTCTGGTTGAATGTTTCTTTCTTCTTTATGTTCCAGATTGTTGATTTGAGTCCTGGTTTCCTTCCCTTCACTGTTGGTTCCCTATTGATTTTTCTTTATTTCACTTAGTGTAGCCTTCATTTCTCCCCTTATGCTGTAGCTGTACTCAGTGAGTTCTCTGAGCATCCTTATCAACCATGTTTTGAACTCTGCCCCTGCTAGGTTGGCTGTCTATTTCGTTTAGTTCTTTTTCTGGGGTTTTGTTCTGTTGTTTAGTTTGGGCCATATTTCCTTGTCTTCTCAATTTCTAATCCTCCTTATGTTTGTTTCTGTATACTAGGTAGAGTTGTTTTAACTCCCTGTCTTAGCACACCTGTTAAGTTACCACTTTGCAGTTCTTTGTGTGGGAGAGGGGTCAGAGAAGGGACAGAGCCACTGCCTGGCTGCTGGAGGCTTGCTCAGCACTCACCCCATTTCCAGTCACTTCACCCACTCCCCATATTCTGCTAGTGCCCTCCTACCTATTGCCCTGGTGATGGTTCCCTGAATGGATGAGATTGGGTAAGTTCTAGGATCTTGGGGGCCTTTTAAATGGGCTCTCCTGAGAGCCTGGAGTTTCTTCAGTGCCCCGATCCCTACTAGTTTTTACAGCCAGAAGTTATAAGACTTATATCACGAGCACTGGAACCCCGAACTTCAGGGTCTCACCTCGGGCTGGGATCATTTACTCCCAAGGTATCCTTCCAGATTTTTGTCTACCACTCATGAATGTGGGACCATCCATTCCTCTGGCTACTGCCCAGCCTCCCAGTCTCTGCTCTTCCTACCTGTCTGGAAGAATATGGCTTCTTTAATTCCTCAGTTGTTGAACTTCCATACAGTTTGATTTTTCTGGCAGTTCTTGGGTTTTTTTGTGTGTGTTTGTTTTGAGGTTAGTTGTGATCCTCCTTGTGGTTTTGCAAGGAGGTGAAGAATGTCTATGTATTCCTCTATCTTGACTTGAATTCCTCGATATTATTTTGTATTAGTTTCAGGTGTGCACGTAGTAGTTAGATAATCATATACTTTACAGAATATCCCCCAATATTTTGATTATCTACCTGGCACCATACACATAGTTATTGCAGTATTACTGACTATATTTCCAATGCTGTACTTTATATCCCCATGACTATTCTGTAACTGCCTATTTGTATTTCTTTTTTTAAAGATTTTATTTATTTTTAGAGAGAGAAGAAGGGAGACAGAATGAGAGGGAGCAAAACATCAGTGTGTGGTTGCCTCTCATGTGCCCCATACTAGGGACCTTGCCTGCAAACCAGACATGTGCACTGACTGGGAATCAAGCCAGTGACCCTTTGGTTCGCAGGCCAGTGCTCAATCCACTTAGCCACATCAGCCAGGGCCAATTTGTATTTCTTAATCACTTTACCCAGTCCTGCAACTTCCCTCTCATTGGTAACCATCAGTCTGTTCTCTGTGTTTGAGTCTTTTTGTTCTTTTATTTTCTTTAGATTCTGCATATAAGTGAAATCATATTGTGTTTGTCTTTCTGACTGACTTATCTCACTTAACACCCTCTAGAAGTTCATCCATGCTTTTGTAAGTAAATTGTAAGATTTTATTCTTTTTTATGGCTGAGTAATACTCCATTGCATATATGTGCCACCATCCATTGATGGGCACTTGGGTTGCTTCCATATTTTGGCTATTTAAATAACCCTGCAGTGAACCTAGGGGTGCACATATTCTTTTGAATTGTTGTTTTGGTGTTCTTCAGATATGTATACAGAAGTGGAGTCACTGGGCCATAATACAATTTCATTTTTAATTTTTTGAGAATCCTCCATACTCTTTGCTTAGTGACTGCACGAGCCTGCATTCTCACCAACAGTGCATGAGGATTCACTTTTCTTCACATCCTCACGAACACTTGTTTATGGATTTATTGATGATAGCCATTAACTTGTGTGAGGTGATACCTCATTATGATTTTATTTTATTTTTATTTTTTAATATATTTTATTGTTTATGCTATTACATACATTTGTCCCATTTTTTCCCCTTCACTCCCCTCCCACCTGCATATTCCTCCCCCTTTAGTTCATATCCATGGGTCATACATATAAGTTCTTTGGCTTCTACCTTTCTATACTATTCATACCCTCCCCCTTTCTATTCTATCTACCATCTATGCTACTTATTATCTGTACCTTTTCTCCCTCTCTCCCCTCCCCCTTCCCTGTTGCTAACCCTCCATGTGATCTCCATTTCTGTGGTTCTGTTCCTGTTCTAGCTGTTTGCTTGGTGTGTTTTTGTTTTTCTTTAGGTGTGGTTGTTAATAATTGTGAGTTTGCTGTCATTTTACTGTACATGTTTTTTTATCTTCTTTTTCTTAGATAAATCCCTTTAACATTTCATATACAAGGGCTTGGTGATGATGGACTCTTTGAACTTGACCTTATCTGAGAAGCACTTTATCTGCCCTTCCATTCTAAATGAAAGTTTTGTTGGATAGAGTAATCTTCGATGTAGGTCCTTGCCTTTCATGACTTGGAATACTTCTTTCCAGCTCCTTCTTGCCTGTAAGGTCTCTTGGGAAATCAGCTGACAGTCTTATGGGAACTCCTTCATAGGTAACTGTCCCCTTTTCTATTGCTGCTTCTAGTATTCTCTCCTTAATTTTAATGTTGGGTAGTGTAATTATGATGTGCCTTGGTGTGTTCCTCCTTGGGTTCAACTTCTTTGGGACTCTCTGAGCTTCCTGGAATTCCTGGAAGTGTATATCCTTTGCAGGATTGGGGAAGTTCTCCTTCATTATTTGTTCAAATAAGTTTTCAATTTGTTGTTCTTCCTTTTCTCCTTCTGGCACCCCTATGATTTGGATGTTGGAATGTTTAAAGATGTCCTGGAGGTTCCTAAGCCTCTGCTTATTTTTTTGAATTCTTTTTCTTCCTTCTTTTCTGGTTGGATGTTTCTTTTTTCCTTCTGGTCCGCTCCATTAATTTGAGTCCCAGTTTCCTTCTCATCCCTATTGATTCCCTGTACATTTCCCTTCATTTCACTTAGCGTAGCCTTCATTTTTTTCATCTAATTTGCAACCGAATTCAACCAATTCTGGGAGCATCCTGATTACCAGTGTTTTGAACTGTGCATCTGATAGGTTGGCTATCTCTTTATCGCTTAGTTGTATTTTTTTCTGGAGCTTTGATTTGTTCTTTTGTTTGGGCCATTTTTTTTTTTTTGTCTTGACGTGCCTGTTATGTAGTGACAGGTGTATCTTAGGTGTTCACCAGGGCAGGGTAACCCATGTCACTGGGTTGTGATGCTATTTGTGGGAGCGGGGTCTGAGAGGGAACAATGGAGATTGCTCCACTCTCTGCCAGATTTCAGTCACTTCCCCTGCTTCCCACAAGCCAATTGGGCCCTTCCGGTGCTGATTCCCATGTTCGTGGGTCTCTCCAATGAACTCTTCTGTGAGGCTGGGAGTTTTTCCTGCTGCTTCAACCCCCGCAGGTGTTTTCAATCAGTGGTTTAAGGCTTTATTTCCCCCAAGGTGGGGCCCTGAGTTGCGCAGTCCGCCACCTTTCTGGTCTGCCAGCGGCCACCTTGCCTGCCCCTGTCCTCCAGTCACCGCCTTGCAAGAGTCCTCTCTGCCCCCTGGCTGCCTGACTCTGTCCCTCTTGCCGGTCTCAATGAATGTGCCTTCGTTAACTGCTTGGTTGTCGGACTTCCGTACAGTTTGGTTTTCTGTCAGTTCTGGTTGTTTTTTGTTTTTAAATTGTTGTTGTCCTTGTTTTAGTTGTGCAAGGAGGCCCAGTATGTCTAACTATGCCTCCATCTTGGCCAGAAGTCGCTCATTGTGATTTTAATTTGCATTTCTCTCATGTTTAGTGGCGTTGAGAGTTTTTTTTTATGTCTATTGGCCATCGGTATGTCCTCTTTGGAGAAGTGTCTATTCAGGTCCTCTCCTCCTTTTTTTAATTGAATTGTCTATTTTGTTTGTGTTTTTGGTGTTGTAGCATCATTTTTTAAATAAAATTGGATATTAACATCTTATCAGATGTATCATTTACAAATATCTTCTTCCATTTAATAGGTTGTCCTTTTGCTTTACTGGTGGGTTTTTTTTCCCCCTGTACAAAAATGTTTTAATTTGGTATAATCCCATTTGTTTACTTTTTTGTTTGTTTCCTTTGAGGAGATACATCAGGAAAAATATTTTTTTAAAGATTTTATTTATTTTTAGGGAAGGGGGAAGGGAAGAAGAAAGTGAGGGAAGGAAACAGTAGTGTGTGGTTGTTACTTGCACACCCCCAGCCAGGGTCCTGACCCGTGACCCAGGCATGTGCCCTTACTTGGAATGCTACCTGCAACCCGTTTGTGTGGAGGCTGGTGCTCAATCCAGTGAGCCACGCCTGCCAGAGCAGGAAAAATACTGTTAAGAGCAATGCTGGAGATTTTACTGCCTATGTTTTCTTCTAGGAGTTTTATGGTTTCGAGCCTTACCATTGAAGTCTTTAATTTATTTTGTGTTAATTCTTATATATGGTGTAAGAAGGTGGTCTAGTGTTTTTTTGGCATCTATTTGTCTAGTTTTCCCAACAGCCTCTATTGAATAGACTGTCTTTACCTTGTTGTGTATTCTTGCTTCATTTGTCAAATATTAATTGAACACGTTGTCATAGGCTTACTTCGAAATTCTTTTCTGTTCCATAGATCTATATGTCTGCTTTCATGCCAGTACCATGCTGTTTTGAATACTATGGCCATATAGTTCAGATTGATATCAGGTAGTGTGACACCTCCAACTTTGTTGTCCATTTTCAAAATTGCTGAGGCTGTTCAGGTCTTTTAAGATTCCATGCAAAATTTTGGATTATTTGTTCTAGTTCTGTAAAATAGGCCATTGCTATTTTGATAGGAATTGTATTGATTTATAGATTGTTTTGGTTAGCATGGACATTTTAATGACGATAATTCTTCCTACCTATGAACCATGGTATATGCCTCCATTTACTTGTATCCTCTTCAATTTCTTTCTTAAGTATCTTACAATTTTTCAAGTCTAGGTCTTTTACTCCCTTGGTAATTTATTCCTAGATATTTTATTTTTTTGATGCAAGTTTAAGTGGGGTTGTTTTCTTAATTTCTCTCTGATAGTTCATTATTGGTGTACAAAATGCAACCAATTCCTGAATATTTATTTTGTATTCTGCTACTTCACTGAATTCATTGATCAGTTCTAGGAGTTTTTTGGTTGAATCTTTGAGTTCTCTGTATACAGTCTATGTCATCTGCAAATAATGACAGTTTTACTGTTTAATTTACTTTCCAGTTTTGATGCTTTTTTTACTTCTTCCTGTCTGATTGGTGTGGCTATGACTTGAAGTATTATGTTGAATAAAAGGGTGAAAGTGGACATCCTGTCTTGTTCCTAATATTAAGGGAAATGCTGTTAGTTTTTCTTTGTTGAGTGTGATGTTAGCTGTGGTTTGTCATATATGGCCTTTATTATGTTGAGTTATGTTACCTCTATTCTTACTGTGCCGAGTTTCTATCATAAATGGGTGCTGAATTTTGTCAGACACTTTTTTTTACTACTGTTGATACAGTCTTGTGGTTTTTATCCTTCATTTTGTTTATGTGGTGAATTACATGTACTGATGGGTGAATGTTGTACCAACCTTGCATTCCTGGAGTAGGTCCCACTTGATCATGGTATATGATCTTCTCACTGCACTGGTGTATTGTGTTTGCTAAATTTTTTTGAGGGTTTTAGCGTCTGTGTTCATCAGGGATATTGGCCTATAATTTTCTTTCTTTCTTTTTACCTGGCCTCAGAAAATAGCTTTGGGAGTCTTCCCTCCTCTTGAATTTTTTCAAGTAGTTTGACAAGGGTAGGTGTTAATTCTTCTTTGAATGTTTGGTAAAATTCACATGTGAAACCATTTGGTTCAGGACTTTGTTGGGAGTTTTTTTTATTACTGATTTGATTTAATTTGTTGTAATTGTTGTATTTCAGATTTTCATTTCTTCTTGATTCATTTTTGGAAGATTGTGTGAAATTTCTAGGTATTTATCCATTTAATCCAGATTGCCCAATTTGATGGTGTATAGTTGTTCATAATATTTTCTAAAAATATTTGTGTATCTGCAGTGTTAGTTGTTACTTCTCTTTCATTTCTGGTTTTATTTATTTGAACCATCTCTTTCTTTTTTATGAATCTGGCTAAAGGTTTATTAATCATGTCTATTTTGTTTATCAAAGAACCAACTCTTCGTTACATTGATCTTTTGTATTGCTTTTTTAGACTGTCTTTTGTTTACTTTCTCTCTGATATATATTATTCCCTTCCTTCTTCTTACTTGTGTTTTGTTTTGGTTTTTTGATAAATTTAGAGTGTCAGTGAGTTAAAGTTTTATTTTTCCAACTAGTTCTTGATCTATGATGCTGAAGTGCTTTAGGCACCAGCCTTGTTGGATGTAGAGTTGTTAGCACTTAACGAAAGCCAGAGGGGGTCTTAACCAGGACAAGTGTTCAGAGAAAATGAACTAGACTAGGAGAATAGATTTATTGATGTGGCAAAGATTTTCCTCAAAAACCAGTTTTGAAAATGGTATGTCATCAGTGCCCCACGATCTACTCTGTAGAGAATGACTCAAATATACGTATTTGAAAAAAAATTAATTTTATAAATTTTCTCTGTGAAACACCTATAGACTATCTAAACTTAAGATTTTTCGTATTCCTTCCTTTGGGAGGAGATACTGAGACTAGGAGAGGGGACAGAAAGAAGAGATGGAAGAGAAAAGGGATAAATAATATGAGAAGCCTGGGGGTGTTAGGAGAAGGATAGGGAACAGAGGGATTAAAAAGGGCAAAATTAGAAGACACTATATATAGGGAAAAATGATACTTGGAGAAATTTTTGAAAAGACAGCAAAGGATTATGTTAAGAATAAAATACATGATAGGAAAAACAAAGTAAAAATTGTAGCTACTATTTGCTGAGCATCCATCCATTATGGGCCAAGTCACTGTGCCACATGTCCTCTCATTTCATTCTCAGAACCACTCCCAGTAGGTGGTTGGTTCCCACGTTACATGTGAGAAAAGTGGGGCTCTCAGGGGCCCAACAACAAGCTATGAAGCCTTGGTGCTCTAGATTGAAGCTTTTTCTCACCAATTTCTTACCTTTTCCAAGGATTGTTATTGTGTTAATGCCTATTTTTAAAAATTTTCAATTTTATAAGTGAGAAGGAACAAAAGAGGACAAATACACATATAACAGTAAGTTCTGTATCAGATGATAGGGTTATCAATTGAATGAAACTAGTAATAGTTAATTAGAGGCCCTGTTACCTTTTCTTCTTGCTTACCTTCCTCAGGAAGGAAAGTTTTTCAAAGAAACCTCCAAATGAAGGATGAGTTAATCACATTTCTTTACCAGGCAGCAGGACAATGTACAAGATGATCTTCTGGTACATTATTGCTATTAAGTTTCATATTTTATTTTGAGTATTTTGTCAGGAAATTAAGTAATATACCATAATTATATAATTAGTTATTTTTTTTCAAAAGTAGTAGATGTCAGTGAAAAAAATGACAGTTTTTAAAAACTAGAGATAGGCTTTGGAAAAAAGAAAATGAATTATATAATTGTCTTTCCTGGAAAAAAAAGTATTTTTTTTTTTCAGGAAAGAAAATATCATTACAAGGGAAATATAAATAATTAAAATTTACAGGTATTTTATTCTCATTTCAGTCTTGCTGTGACTATAGTTAACTGTGGCACTAGGGGACGTTAAAGTTATATCTGAAATTTGAACTTTCTTAAAATCATAAAAGGATTTCTGAGACCTACATTATTTTAGTACTTTCCTTTATCCCTGTTCCCTTTACAGTATCTCACAGATGTAAATAAACTCAGAGTCTACCTCAATTGGGGTTTTGGTTTTACCATATTTTGCCATGTATAATGTGCACCATTTTGACCAAATTTTTGAGGGAAAAATAGAATGCACATTGTACGTGGGTAGTACCAATTCCTTATCTATATAAATGTTTGTAATCCTTTTATTTATGCTTATGTGTGAAAAGTATAACTGTAGAAAGCAATAATACCTGTATGCAAAGGGTACCCTGAAATACGATAATTGGTTTTGTTTCTAAATATAAATAAATGAATAATAGAATTAAAAAATTAAAATGAAAGATTTTTTTTCTCCTGAAAGTTTGGTCCAAAAGCATGGATGCATGTTATACACAAGAAAATATGGTATGTTGTATTTTGTGTATACTGAGGAGCAGGTTTGATTGCTCACATTTTTTGTGAGGCCTAAACTTTATTTTGATTTATTTTAGAGTTACTCATGTCAACTAGAAGTATGTTTTTTCAATCTAGAGAAATAAATATTCCATGCAGTGATATTTTCACTGATATGTCCCTTAGAGTAAGGGACACAAAAGAAAGAATAAACAAATGGGACTACATCAAAATACAAAACTTCTGCACAGCTAAAGAAAACATCAGCAAAATGAAAAGGAAACCAACCGTATGAGAAAACATATTTGCCAATGATACCTCGGACAAGGGTTTGATTTCCAAAATATATAAAGAACTCACACTATTTCACTCCAGGAAGATAAACAACCCAATTAAAAAATGGACAAAAGACCTGAATAGACACTTCTCCAAGGAGGACATACAGAGGGCCCAGAGACATATGAAAGAATGCTCAGCATCACTAGCCATCAGAGAGATGCACATTAAAACCACAATGAGATACCACTTCACACCAGTCAGAATGGCCAT
>CM052541.1:23841943-23872987 GCA_028533065.1 Trachops cirrhosus | reverse complement strand
CCCAATTAAAAAATGGACAAAGGACCTGAATAGACACTTCTCCAAGGAGGACATACAGAGGGCCCAGAGACATATGAAAGAATGCTCAGCATCACTAGCCATCAGAGAGATGCAAATTAAAACCACAATGAGATACCACTTCACACCAGTCAGAATGGCCATCATAAACAAGTAAACAAGTGCTGGTGAGGTTGTGGAGAAAAGGGAACTCTAGTACATTGTGGGTGGGAATGCAGACTGGTACAGTCACTATGGAAAACAGTGTGGAATTTCCTCAGAGAACTAAAAATGGAACTGCTTTTTGACCTGGCAGTTCCACTGCTGGGGTTATACCCTAAGAATCCTGAAACACCATTTCAAAAGAACCTATGCACCCCAATGTTCATAGCATCACAATTTACAATAGTCAAGTGCTGGAAGCAACCTAAGTGCCCATTAGTAAACAAGTGGATCAAAAAATTGTGTACATTTACACAATGGAATACTACACAGCAGAAAAAAGGAGCTTCTACCCTTTGTGACAGCGTGCATGGGTGTGGAGAACATTATGCTAAATGAAATAAGCCAGGCAATGAAAGACAAATACTACATGATCTCACCTATAAGTGGAACCTAATCAACACAGCAAGCAAACAAAATGTAACCAGAGTCATTAAAATAAAGAACAAACTGATAGTAACTAGAGGGGTGAAGGGATGGGATAACTGGAGGGAAAAGGGGAAGGAACATGCATAAAGGATACATGGGCAAAGACAAAGAGGGGG
The DNA here is from genome assembly GCA_028533065.1 of Trachops cirrhosus. Taxonomy (NCBI): domain Eukaryota; kingdom Metazoa; phylum Chordata; class Mammalia; order Chiroptera; family Phyllostomidae; genus Trachops; species Trachops cirrhosus. The sequence goes on along the minus strand of CM052541.1, from coordinate 23,872,223 downwards.
TAGGATCGAGGATGGGCGGGGTGCAAGGGAGTAGTGGGGGGAAATGGAAACAACTGTGTTTGAACAGTTTGAAAATGCTGTTAAAAAAAGAGTGAGAGAGTAGTAAAATGTGGTATTAAATCTCTCTTCTCCCCCTTTACCACTTCTTCTCAAGGCTCCTGTTCAAAAGAGTACACTTATTCCAGTAATTCCCATCACCAAATCAACAGGCTCCCGGTTCCGGAACAGTGTGGAAGGATTGAATCAGGAGATTGAAATAATAATTAAAGAGACTGGGGAAAAGGAAGAACAACTTATAGTAAGTATCCTTACACATTAACTCTTCTAATTATTAAAAAATTTACAATTTTGTTTTCCATATTTACTTAAGTGTACTCTTGTTGAGTGAGAATGAAAACTTTTCATTTCTTGAATCTCATAGAAACAGTTGATGTGACTTAAATTTGGATTCTTCAATAGAAACTATTCTTTGCTTATCTGTATTTAAAAATCACTAGACAGGCATAGTATGTTTCTAATTGCTGTAACTCCATTTAACAAAAATTTAGCTTACTGATAGGTTGGGGAGGGAGGCATATGATACCAGATCCTTTCTAAACATGAATCTACCTGTTTCTTATTGTTTGTCACTTAATATTTGGTTAACTATAACATCAGCTCTGCCTACCTATCATGCATATAAGAATGTACATTGTTCTACTAACTATAATACACGTAAGAATGATTCACATGTAAGACACAGTGAGAAAATTTTCCATCTATGTTTAAAACCATGACACGGTTTTAAAGCTTTTTTCATCAGTGAAAGAAAAAATAGAAGAGTTCGAAGTAGTATTTGATTGATACTTAAGATTAAAGGTTGATTTATGTTAGAGAACCCTTAAAATTAAAGGTTGATTTAGATTAGAGAAAACACCACTCCACACACCCTCTCCTCCATACTGCATGACAGAGGAACCTTTCCTTGATGTAATAAAGGTAAATGAGCCAGAGGGGAACATAGAGCTGGTTTCCTTGGTAAATGTGCCCCACAAGCTTTTTTCAGATTGCTCTCCTTGATTCCCCCCTATAATTAGCACTGTCATGATTAACCTTTTCCTCATGTAGGAAGGTTTCATTGAAAACACTCTTTCAGGAAGAGTTGGCGGGGGAGAAGGTAACAGGGCCTAACATTTTCTTCTAATACAGAACCTAATGTTAAACCTAGATTTCTCACTTTACCATGGCCCTTCTTTATAATTTTTAAAGTAATATTTAGCTCATGATAAGTAATTTAGTACAATTTATCATTCAGCAAGCCTTGACCACCTGTCAAGTGCCAGACCCATGCTGCTCGGGTCTAGTGGGGCAGTCAGACTAGACAGGGATGTCACTGATGGAGCAACACAAAGGCGTCGTTCTCATTAGACCTACTAAGTCAGGGATTTCTGACTTATGAGTCTTCTGGAACAACGGGAAGGTCAACACTGGGGACATTTCTGCATGAATTTCAAAATCAGTGATAATTATACATATATTTAAAAATTTTATAGCCACAAGATATTCCAGATGGCCATCGTGCACCTCCCCCCCTTGTACAGAGAAGTAGCAGCACACGCAGCATCGACACACAGACCCCCGGCGGGGCAGACAGGGGAAGCAACAACAGCAGCCGCTCTCAGTCTGTGTCCCCCACGTCATTCCTCACCATCTCCAATGAAGGTAGCGAAGAGAGCCCTTGTTCAGCTGATGACCTGCTTGTTGATCCCAGAGATAAAGGTACAACGCAGGAGGAATTTGTTACCAGATAAGGGAATACCACCTATTTTATCTTTTATCCTGTTTATTTTCTAGCAAAACACACATTTAAGACTACTAAGGTAATTGCTCCAAGATATTTCAAAACGTAGATTTAAAAAAATTGGAGTACAGCACTGACCAGTATAGCTCAGTGGGTTGAGTGTCATTCCACAATGTGAAGGGTCGGCAATTTGATTCTCAGTCAGGGCATATGGCTGGGCTGTGGACCAGGTCCCTGATTGAGGGAGTGCAACCGATTGATGTTTCTCTCCCTCTCTTTCTCCCTCCCTTTCCCTCTCTCTAAAAATAAATTTAAAAAAATTTTTTAAATAGGAGTACAGAACAGTAGGTTTTTACTGTAGTGTGCTCAAATGATGGTCCAGGTGGGTGGGGTTATGGGCTTTTATTTGTTCCTTTCTTTTTTTGCACCCGTTAATACAATTTCCTTATTAGTGAGAAACATTTTTTTTTGGTATGAGATGAACATTTGTCCTGAAAAGCCATTTATTCTCTCTGTCTCCTTAGTAGTCACGTTTTTATTACCTATTATACTAAGTTAGAGTTTTTTAGGATCTATATTTGTGATATTTCTAACAAGAACCAAGCTGATTTATATCAATGCAAAATGAGGATTCAAGGGAAACCTGGAGTAAAAGGTTGGAGGGCTAGAGTATTAAACTACTTAAGCAACTTGAAAAACTTGGAGACCTAAGCAGTTTGAATTACTAATTACTAATTAATTAATTAAATTACTAATATTCTTACCTTTTACAACAAATAAGACCTTTCGTTTGTCTTTTTGAGGGTGCTATTTTGTTAGCCTATCCTAGTTACTGCATGTGCTTCAGAGCAATAACAGGATACTTATTTGTAAATTCTACAGCTCAGTTCCATAGTCATTTAGTTAGGACCTGCTATTCATAGTGTATTGAATATACTAAAATGTTTTATTGCTACAACTAGCCATTTCTACCTGTCACCTAAATTATTGAAACTATAGCATGTCCAGAGAACATAAGATTTTCTGAAGAAGTCACTTCAGACTATGGCCATTATAAAATGTTATTATTTGGACCCTTTTTCCCAGCTTCTAGGTTAAATAAAACACAGCTGTTCAAGGCCAGTACTCCAGACCAGTTAAATCACAGTCCCTGGAAGCTGTAGGACATAAGCACTAGAGATGCTCCAGTGATTTCAGTGTGTATACGAGTTTGACACCCAGTCAGTTAAACACTTCGATTAGGCACTGTGTTTCTTGTTAGGAATCTGCATGATTAACTACTTCCTTTATTTATTGTGAGGATTTAAAAGGGCAGTGAATGCAAACCTTTTAGCTCAGCTCCTGGTACTTAGCTTAGTGCTCAGTCAAGTGTACCCCCCAAAATTTTAAAAACCATGGTTAGTAAAATCTGCCCTTTGATAGCATGTCATACATTTTGTGTCCTGCTGTATTTGATTTTAAGAGCTTAGTGACTGATGAGTTTCTCTGATAAGAAAACAGAGCCACAGTGCTGCTCTGTGCAAGGAATTTGTAGCTTACCTAACACAGACTGAAAATTCAGAATACATATGTAACATATCAAGATGTTTCAAGTTAATAGAGTATAAACTGAGGACCTCAGTACTGAACAGGAATACCAGAGTAAAAAGTTTTCCCTTTGGTATAGTTACAATTTGGGAAGATTTCAGAAACTTTGTGCCAGACATTGAAGACAGTTTTGGAAACTAACAGAGAAGGATCTCTTAGGTATGGAGAATGATAGGCAAAAGGAGGTCTTTGGCATACAGTGCATATATGGATCTGACTACCTGGAGCAGAGAGTGTAACCTGTGTAGCTAAGAAGTCAAACTGAGAAATTCTGAAGGGTAGCACAGGAGTGAAATACCAACAGTCAGTGAAGAACCATTTCAGTTACTTGTACTGAGAAGAGTAGAAGTGCCATTGGAGTCTGTTTGCTCTGTATAGAATAAAAATAAATCAGTGAGAGAGGCCTAGGCTGTGGTCATTATAAGTGGAAAAGAAATAGGACTCTTTTATTTGTTTATGCATTTATTTAACAAACTTTATCTCCTTTTTACCAGGAATTGTGTTATACATTGGGATGATGTTGATGAGTACAACACTGTTTCTACCCTCAAGTAGTTTATGGTGTTGGGGGAGAGCAAGAACAATTAAATACAGTATGACTATGCATTTATGTAGTAGTATTTCTTAGTAATCCAGCATGTCATTTATTGTAGAGAATGGGAACAACTCTCCTTTGCCCAAATACGCAACCTCACCAAAACCTAACAACAGCTATATGTTCAAAAGGGAACCTCCGGAGGGCTGCGAAAGGGTCAAAGTCTTTGAGGAATGCTCGTAAGTATCCCCCCTTCACTCCCCCCCTCCAAAACCCAAAAGCTTTTATTATGAGAATTTTCACAGAAGTTAAATAATAATACAGTGTTCACCTATATAACCACCACTTAGGTTCTGTCATAACATTTTGTTGTATTTGCTTTGTGTGTGGCAGTGTTTTTGCTAAAGTGTTTGAAAGTAAGTTGCAGACATCGTGACACTTAACCTTAAGAACAATTTAATATTTGTTTCCTAAAAGTAACCACAGTATTCCTACATAACCACAGTACCATTAACACTCTAAAGAAAATTAACAGTAATACTTAATATCAACTAATAACCATTTGTTGTTACTCACATTTTCTCAGTTCTTTCCAACATATCATCTGTGGCTGTTATTTTTGGACCTGTATACAGTCAACATCACACTTTGAATCTAGCAGTATATGTATTTGAGATAGACCATAGTTCTCACCCAGTGTGGTTTCCTGCTTCCAAGGATTGAATTCTCTTTGGGGTTTTTTTTTTTATCTACTTTTGGTCTTCATTTCTTTAAACAATTTTTAAAAAATATTTTGTCTGCCAATACAGGAAACATAATTCTATTACTTTGCTGAATCATGTTACTGTGATGAAGATAGAAGTAGAATTTTGAAGTGGTGCACTTGATGTGTGCTCTCCTATGCTCATGTACTTCTGTTGTCTGGTTCTAGTCAAGTAGTCCAATTTTACACTCCAAAAGTTGCTCAGAAAGTATTACAGCCTTGGGTTTTCGGTAGTTGTGACTTCTTGCTTTATAAGCGACGACTACAGGGTTCTAAGTGTGTGTGAGACTGAGCAAATTAGGTGATGAACATTATTTGGAAATATGGTGATAGCACTTAGCCTTCACCTTCTAATCTCACTATGGCTGCTAGTCTAAGAGCCATCCTTGTGGCTTTTTCTCACTTTGAAACCCAAAATACAATGTGGATATTATCCAGTCTTGTCCATTTCACGTAATTTATGTTTTTCCTCCATTGTGAATATCTTAGAATCATTTTGAAATATGGTGTCCCTTTATTCCTTTTTGTGCCCCTCCTGTCTATGCTTCTTTTAACCTAAATTCTTCATAATTTGCCACACAAAGAGCATTGTATTTCAGTTCCTTCAACTCCTCTGCTAGGAACTCCCAGCTGTCAGTCTCTTACCTGTTCTTGTGATAGTAATTGAAAACTTTTAGCAACTGCTTATTTAGTTTTTCACTATGTGAGCCTAAAAGCTTGGCTGGTGCCAACTAAGAGTTTATCTGTTTCTTGGATCCCTGAAATTATCTGGGGTATTAGTTGAAACCACAGATTCCCAGGCCCCACCCTGGCCTAGAAAGTAAATATGGAGATAGGACCTGGATTGTGCATCTTTAACAAATACGTCATATGATTTTTATGTGCAGTTTCAAAATGCTGGCTTAGACTTTTTCATGAGAGTTCTTAAAAATAGTTGTTCTATTAATTAAAAATCAGATGGTCCAAATGGATCTTTTTGAATTTGAGCTCTTTGATTTACTCATTAGTAGTTAAGATTTGCCTAAGTGCAGAGAAATGGTTGATTGACTTAAAAGCAATTTGAATTTCTTTTATCAATGACTTTGAGTGAATATTTGTTATGTGGGTTGGTGTCCTGTGGTATCTGCCTTAGACTGTTACATTTGGAAATTTTCACAAGACTCCACATGTGAGATATAGATATAGATACACACACACTATTTGTATGTAAAGGAGGAAAGAAGCACAGGGCTGTGTGTTTGTGGATGGATGGAAAAATGTAGATAGACGAATAAAACATAAAGTCAACCCTAACATATTATGTTTTATGTTATATTCATCTGTTAATAGAAGGTAAGCCTAATCTTTTTTAAATGTACATAGTTAATTACAAATTTTACTAATATAAAGGATATGTAGCAGACAAAAACCTATTCATTTTCAAAATTTTTCATTACTTTCCAAAAACAAATTAACAGCAGTAACCCAAGAGTGGATTACTTAGAGGTAATTTTAATATGTTAATCAATAACACAAATAACTCTTAAATTTAAAAATTAGTCTCTTTTTGCACTAGCTATGCTAAAGTTAGAGCAAAACCCATTGGATTCAATGGCATTAAAGCAAAGGCTGATTATTGGCCCTAATTAAAAACTTTTTGCTCATTTAATCATTCTTTAGATAATACTTTTTTCTCTAAGTCTTACTTTTGGTTTAAGGGAAGTAACTCTGACTTGAATTAGAGGTTAGAGTGAGTTGAGGGTTGATATTTGGTTTCTAGAAATGTATATTCATTTACCTGAAAGAAAATGGGTAGTTGGATTTGGTCCAGAAAGCCCAAGACCAGATATTGCACTTTTTTCTGTTCTTCGTTCTGTTTGATACACACATACCATGGCATAACAAGTGGAAGGACCACTTGGTCCTTCTCAATGAAGTCAGACATGCTGTTTCCTGATCCCAGCTAATGAACTCAATCTTAGTTACCTTAGATTCCTAGGTATTATGACCTCTTTGCAGTATACAGGTATTTTTTTTAATACTGCATAAACCCATCCTTTCTGCCTCTCTCTCTCCCTCCTTCACATTGTAAATAATTTTGACTTACCATTTTCTTTTTTTTTTTTTTTGACTTACCATTTTCTATGCTGATAATTTATGAAAGGAAAAAAAATCGCAAAAGCCTTCTAAAAATACCAAAGAAGTCCTTGCATCATTATGAAAACCTGTAATTGTCCAGTCTGTTCATCCATTTTTCAGAAAGGCAGCTAGCAAACAGTTTTCTCTATTTAGATATATAATCCTTTCAGAATAACTTTTTAAGAAAAAATAAAATTTTAAAACTATTTCTGAGAGTGTTTTTTTTTTTGTTTGTTTGTTTGTTTTTGGTAGTTAACGGTTCTTAAGTTGAAGAAAACCTTGATAATGTTTGTTGGGTTGGCCAAAAAGTTCATTTAGTTTTTTTCCATAAGATGGCTCTAGTAATGAGCGCTTAGTTGTCTTTAACTTCATTTGAAACAGTTTTGTTAGATTGTATTGTGACAGCTGTCATATCATTTTTTTTAAATTCTCAAAATAGGTTAATTTTTGTGTAGCCATTTTAATGTTGAGGATGGAAGAAAGCACACAACATTTTGGGCATATTGTGCTTTATTATTTCAAGAAAGGTAAAAATGCATCTGAAACACAGGAAAAGATTTGTGCAGTGTATGGAGAAGGTGCCGTGATTGATTGAACTAGTCAGAAGTGGCTTGCAAAGTTCCATGCTGGAGATTCCTCGCTGGGACAGTGCTCCATGGTCAGATAGACCAGTTGACATTCATAGAGATCAAATTGAGACATTTGGAACATTCAGCATTACACCATGTTGGAAATAGCCGACATACTCAAAATACCCAATTCAGTAAAAAATGAAAAATGTGTCTTTTATTTTACAAAAAAAACTAACTGAACTTTTTGACAAACTCAGTTAATATTAGTTTGTGCAGCTTCTATCAGCATAAGTCTTACACCACAGAGGCAGGTAGTGTTTTCTTGGGTAATATTCTTCTAGAAGTTAAATGTTAGAGGTCAGGAATCATTCCTCTTAGTGGGAAAAGTAGTGACCAAAAGATGGCACAAGAGTAGTGACTAAAAGACAACACAAGGAGGGTTTTCTTAGTGCTTTTTACTCTTAATGTTCTGTTTCTTGATCTGGGTGCTAGTTACACAAAGTTACTGTTTATATTATTTTGTATAAACATTTTCTTAAGTCTTTTCATGAAAGCAACAAGGAAATTAAACTCTTGAGATTTTCTAACTTAAAAATACCAGTCAAAAAGTTCATTTGTATTTCAGAAATGTAAGGTTTCATTCTCAAGATCTATTAGTAGCTACATGTATTAAGTAATTTTTAAGACGATAACCTCAAACAAGTTAATTACCTAGGTTAAAAACCTAGGATTCATTGGGAGGAGGATGTAAAAATTGATTAGCTTCCCCCACCCCCAGTATTCGAAAGTTATCTCTAATAATTCTCTCTTCAAAAGAAAAGTAAGGCCCTGGCTGGTATGGGTTAGTGGATTGAGCATCGATCGGCCTACTAACTGAAAGGCTGCTGATTGGTTTCTGGTCAGGGCACATGCCTGGGTTGTGGACCAGGTCCCCAGTTGGAAGTGTGCAAGAGGCAGCCAGTTGATGTTTCTCTCCCTTTCTTTCTCCCTCCCTTCTCTCTAAAAATAAGTAAATGAAATCATTAAAAAAGAAAACTCAGGCATATTCACTTCCTATCTTCTTTAACCAATTAAAAACCATACTCTCAGATAGTAAAATAGAGGAGTGTGTCCTCTTATCAGCAATATACCCAGATACATTTGTGGGCCTAAAAGTACTTGACGAGTTAAGTTTCTATTGTATTCAAGAAAAAATAGTGTACAAATCAATTTAAATGATGTAATTTTTAAAAATGTAATAATATATTTTATGTAACCCAGTGTACCAAACATATTGTCATTTCAACATGTAATCATTATAAAAACATTATTCATACAATATTTTACATCCCTTTTATTGTACCAGGTTGTCAGAATCTGGTGTGTATTCCACACTGATATCACATAGCAATTTCGACAGGCCGCATTTCCAGTGTTCAATAGCCACATGGGGTTTATGACTGCCCTGATGGACTGTGCAGATCTGGAGCCTTCCAAGGCGAGGTCTGGGGCTAGTATCTGCATAGATCCCACGTGGGGCACTGAGATTTATCTCATTAAGTCCCCACAAGGCTGGGAGGTACGGGATGTTCAATCCCTCTCAGAGCTGAGACAACTGAGGCTCAGGGAGGTTAAGTGGCTGGGACCAAGGTCTGCTGCTCCAGGCTTCTGCTGTCACAGCCCTCAGGTGGAGGTTCAGGCTGCGAGCAGATCAGCAAGGTGTCAGCTGGAACTGGGCCTGTCCATGTGAGCCTACTCCCTCATGTAATTTCTTATTCTTAAATTACTGTATTTGTCAAAACTATTGATGGGTAGTATTCCCTATTAATTGATAATATCTGCCTACCCAAAGTACTGTCTACATGAAACTATTTTTTGTTTTAGCACCCACTCCCCATATCTGTTGTTTATTCATTCTTTAAAACCCAGCTGAGATGTGACTTCCTTTGGAGCCTTCTTCCTCCACACTCTCCCTCTTCCTTTGTGCCACAGGTTATCCACACTCCCTTGTGCTACTTCTAAACCTTTCATACCACACTGTGAGATCCTCTTGCAGCAGTTCTTAACCTTTTTTGTGCAGTGGACACCTTTGGCAAGCCTGGTAATGCTTATGGATGCTTTGAATTAATCTAGAACTTCTCTGAATAATGTTTTTCAGATGCATTAAACACATAGGATTACAAAGGAGACTAATTATATTGAAATATAGTTCTGTCCTTAGTCTCTCCCTCCCTCCAATATCTGTGTATTTAGTCTATCCATTGTAGATTGTTTCATCTTTGGGTCCCCAGAATTTAGTGCAGACTTGGCACACTCGGATTTTGTTGTTTATTAGGAGATGAGTACCATACTTTTATAATATGATCATATTACCTTTTTTAACCTGAATCTTGTTTTATTTAAGTTCTCCCACCTCAATTTATGTTTAATTTTGTGGCATTTCTTGTTATTTTAGCAATTTTTTTTAATTTTCATAGAATACATTAATACTAATATCCTTTCCCAACTATTTGAGTAAATTTTCAGGAGCACCTGGGGACAGGGAAGGATTTGGCTTGAATAAAAGTTTCAGAGCAAGGGACTGCCATGGGTTTTATTTTGATTTTACATTTCTATTATGTTCCTCAGAAAACCATCATGGTTAACTCAAAGAATTGTTTCAGTCAAAGAGATTTTTAAGTGCACTTGAAGAGAAAATTTAGGCCTACCAGATTTTAGTCATGCCATGGTGGAACTTAGCAAAAGGTGAACATTGTATGTCATTTCTTTGCCCTCTCCCTTCAAAATAGTACAGACTTGGAAAATCATGGTAGTGGAACAAATTTTGTCTTTAAACATTTAGAATTTCTTTTACTTTAGGAAATTCTTTATTCACACTGGCTGTCTCAGATCTGTGTCCAGATGCAGTGGTCATCAGCCTGAGCTACTTGTGTGGTAGGTACACGGGGCTCGCCAGGGCACTGAAAGCCGCGGCGTGAATGGTGCGTCTGGCATTCTGACATACATATTTAGAATCGTGTCTAATTCCACTTTCGTCCATAGCATTCGAAGCTTTTGATGTAGCTTGAGTTTTGTATTCCTTTTACGTATCTATAAGTTATCTGTTTTTAAAAAGTAATAAAAGACTTCATTTCCAGTATTTGTGACTTAAAAGTATTGGGTTGTCTGTTTGATGTCTAGGCCAAAACAACTTCACGAAATCCCAGCCTTTTACTGTCCTGACAAAAACAAGGTGAATTTCATCCCTAAGAGCGGCTCTGCTTTCTGCCTCGTCAGCATCCTCAAGCCACTCCTTCCCACACCAGATCTTACCCTCAAGGGCTCTGGCCACAGCCTGACAGTCACCACTGGTATGACAACCACTCTGCTGCAGCCGATTGCTGTGGCCTCCCTGTCTACAAACACGGAGCAAGACCGAGTCTCTCGAGGAACAAGTACAGTCATGCCATCGGCCTCTCTTCTCACACCACCAGAACCAATCGAGGAAGCTGAAGGATAGGTCCCAGTGCTGTGTAGCCATTGTTCCCTCAGATCTCTTGACTGTGATGGCATCATGAGCTCCCCGTTGGCTATGACGTGTTCCACCTTTCCACAGTGACACGTCACGGTACAGCTTCTGGAAGGAAGCAGCCCTCCCATGGCTTTGCTCACTGTGAAGACCAGCCCTCAGTGCTTAGCCTGATTTTCCAAAAGTGCTGGTTGAAACAAAAAGGTCTCATTCCTTACTTTTGGAGGGCTGATATCACACTGTTTTTTGTTTTCAAATTAAACTTCTCTATAAACAAAAAAACAGAACAAAAAACTGACCCCTGTAAACATGATTCCTGGAGACGTGAATGATGCTGCAAGAACCATCTTTTATATGAAAAATGACTATTTTCTAATACCAATGTTACATTTTCTGAAACGTAGCAAGCAGATGTTCAAAAGATTCTTTGGTGGCCTCTGTTTCTTGTTTCCTTTTCTAGATGTGTGCTTTTCTCAGCTGTTTTCAGCTTTGGGACCAAAGGGATTATTGACATTTTCCCAGCAATCTTAATCTCATGACTATGTTTTTCTCCCAGACAAGAATTGATAGGTAAATGCATTGAACAAGTATATGTAAAAAGAAATAAAAAGCAATATTAGTACATTACGTGATTTATGTTTTTTGATGTCAGAAGTTTGTGCTTTGGGTGAAATATTTGTAAAACTGCTGTTTTTTTCACTATTCCTGTACACATTTCACCATGTGGTCCGAAAAGTTGTAGTCTGGATACGAGTGCTTAATATGTTCTCTCCATCATTGGAAGTTGTTGGTTTAAAAGTCAGTGAGCCCAAAGGAAGCTACCCAGTGTTGACTGCTAGCTAGGAGTAAGGGTCCCCTTTGGTTTTCTGCGCAGTATTTGTCACATGGTCTCCCTTTACCACAGGTGTTATTCTACCTTTAATCATCACTGTATCATAGTCCCAAGAGATCCTAAAATGACTGTGCATGGATTTCCTCCTTTGCTTTTGTGATGTTGTCTTGTGGATTTGGTCAGGGTTAGTAGTTTGTCAGGAGTGTATTCCATTGAATAGCAATCCGTAGTCACAGAATATTGCAGCTGACATTTTCTTTATGGTAGTTGGCACTGAGATACTACCTACAGGTTTCGCTAGTTGTCCCTCCAACATTCCACACAGTGGGGAAAGCAGGCAAAGGAGAGCTCCAAAGCATAAACAACAGGGACCTTAGAAAAATCCATCCAGTTTTGGATTTAGGCTCATCCTAATACAGCCACTCCTAATACACATGTCAACAGTATTTCATGCCTGGTCTATGGTAGTAAAATTAAGGAGCAGCTCTTTTAAAAAGGAAGTTTCAGGAAACTTGATAAGAAAATATCCTTCTAAGGTCTTCATATATTACCTTTTGATGCAATAATTTAATGTTCTTACACATATAAAAGGGAAAAATTTTAAATACTTGTAAAAGGGATACAGTTCAGAGGGTTACTATGTCAGTTTATCCAGCACATATCCCATCAGAGAAAACCTAGTGGTAGCATAAGTCTTCTAAAAGGACTTCTTATACTCATGCACCTTTAAAACATCTAATAATAAAAAATATGCCCTGTTAAAGTTAAAATGGAGATGTATTTAAGGAAGGTAGATAAATTCAAACATAAAAGTCTTATCAGGTTAGTTGGTGAGACTGATGAATTTTGGTATCTTTTTGTGGGAAACTAATTTCCTTGGAATAGTACATTGTGGCTTCTAAATCAGTGAAAGCCCAGTTATTCAGAATCTAAACTTTCTGGTTGGTTTATTGAGAACCCTGATTTTTTGCCTTTGACTTTACCATTTCACCACAGAGGACTGCTCTATCAGAAGTGCATAAAAAGTAAAACTGAAGTCAGATGAGTTAGTTTGAATGGTAGGGAGAAGTTAAAACAGGTTACAAAAAGCACCTCAGTTTTTAGATTACCTGAGTTCTGTTAAATCCATGTTCCTTCTTTGCTTCACACTTAACTTTCTTCTGTCTCCATCCCTACCAGTTACAAGGGTATTTTACACCTAAAATGCCACTTTGTTAAGTTTTTCCTTTTACTCTGTTGTGCATGTTTGTCTAATTTCACATTTTTCTGTTTTCACATTAGAGTTTCATATATCCTTAATCTAAACTAAAGTAATTTAAATAGGAATGGGAGAACAAGTTTAAGATTTATTATTCACATAGTCTTATAAATGGAACTTGTGATGTTTGGTTGTAAGGAGAATGTGAACTTGTAGGTAAATGAATTGTATGGCAAACAAACATATACCTTGGATTTGGGAGAAATAGAGCCTGAGATTTGAAGGAAAAAAAAAAAAGGTACAAACAACTCTAACTGCCAGTGCCAAAGGGCTGATATTTAAACATAGGAGCTTTATTGCAGTCTTAAAAAAATATTAACCATAGGTCCATTCAGCTTTATTTAACCCTTAGTTCACAGTTGATTTTTTTAATGGGTCTCCTTAGAATGCATAATAATTGTTTTCTAAAACTACATTCCATAATTATTATTATTATACAGAAAACTGTATAAGAAGTAAATAAATTAGAATAACTTCAATGGGAATGTAATTGAAATTTTTTAAATTTTAAATAAGTTTATTTCTATTGCAGTAAAAGAAATGGGTGGCGGCATATATATATATATATTTCAGCAAAAAGGAGCTTTTCTCTGGTTATTTACTTTGTCATTCTTAAGTTATTTTTTTTTACCCTTAATTTCTTTTGGTGATTAAAACATGTAAATTTACTGTTTTTAATCATAACTAAGTCTATTGCTTGTCATGGTTTTTGTGAGCAATTATATTTTTAAAATACCTGTGTTGGGGGTTTTTTTGGTTAACATTGTGAGCATGGATGCCAAAATTATTTTTTATCTAGATTCTTCATTTTGTTTAAAATATTTCTTATACTTATGACAAGCCAGATTGGCCTTTTAGAAGGTGCTGTTGCTGCCTGTGGAATAACTGGCAATAAGAAAGCTTTTTTGTTTTTAATGGTTAGCTTTTACTCGAAGGTGTAAAGAAATGGCAGAATTTATACTCTGTGTATGTCCAAGATTAGGACTGGGATGTCAAGATTTTCTTTTGTTAAAGGAACTAAAAAAAAATTGCCACTACTGAATTTAACTTTACCATTCTAAACTTAAGATTCATTTCTCAGTGCTTGGAATTTTGATGTCTCAAAACCGGACCAGTGGAAGTGCTCAGTCTGCATTAAGCTAAGAATCCTTAGCTCCGCACTTTAAGTTGTACTCTGCCTAAATTAATGATAAGCAGAGTAGCCCTGAACAATACTTTGTTTATACAATCCTGTTGAAGAATATAATTTATGTTTTTTTAAAGTCTGTATTTTTCATCTCTGTTGAAGCTGTATAAATCTTTTCTAAAGGCAATTTTTAAAATTTTGTTTTTCTAACAAAATTCACCCCAAAACAGCATTTCCAATATGATAAATATTGTTATTATGTACTTATGTATTCCCTGTATCTGAACACTTGTTGCTGCCTCACAAGAAAATAGAACTTTTATGTTAAAAATAAAGTCTGTTTACTTGAGAGTTTTTCCTGTGTACTTTTTTTTATGAGTACTGCCTCAAATTCCTATTTTCTTTCCATATACTACTGGCCTGAATTAAATGATAAATAATATATTCTTTTTCACAAATTAATAGAAAAATGAGTGTGTTAAATGGGGTATATAATATTGTCAATTGTTACTTCCTTGCTTCTCCCTTACTTGCTCTAGATTTTAAAGTGCCTGGTCTTCGTGGTAAATGCTAAGCAAACATTAAATATAAGCAAGTTCAGAGAAGCCTATATGTTTGCAACTAATTTAGTACTGCACAGTTTTAAGAGAATTTAGCTGGGGCAGTCACTTAATTTCTTTCTGAAATATACATAGGAGGGTTTTTCTTTCTTTCTTTTTTTGGCAATTCATTCTTGCTAAACCAGCCTAATCCTTCCCTGTGACAGTGGGCTGGGCGGAACAGTTTAGGCTGTTTGCACACAATACGACTAGTCAGATATGCTCCAGGGAGGACTGAATGCTGTATAACAACACACTTAGAAAGCATGGACAACTTTAAGTGAAGTTTAAAATGTCACCTAAAAAGTGGCCACCAAATTACTTTGTAAAAAAAATTATTTTTGGTGGGAAAAGTTAACCAGAGTTTTGGGATAACTAGTGTGTATGTGTATGTGTAGCTATATTATATGTAACATAACATCAAATGCAGAGAATCTCAAAATAGCTCAGGCTTTCTCCCACTTTTTTCCTGTCTTTTTCCTCCATCTTCAAAGAGGTTGAAAGGAGTAAATTTAGATCTCAAGCAAGGTGGTCCCCTTTAAACCCATTTATTTAATTATTTTTGTTTGATTCATTGGTATTAAATATACAAAAAAAAGTTTATGGCTATAGTGATCCTTTGAATTGGTTTTAAGTAGTTGAGTGTGAAATACTGTATACTCTGCATAGCAGTGTTCTGGCATGTGCAGTAAGTCCTCACTTAACATCATTGATGGCTCCTGCGACTTTAAATGAAATGACTTATAACAATACCAGTTTTACCACAGGTATATAAATTGATATAAACAAGTGTTAAGTTACTACAGCATCTCATCAATGTTATAATAAAATGATGTTTTCAAGGACCTCCTGGATATCAATATCAGTTTTTTTCTTGCTAAGATTAGGTATATTTTTTAAATAACTTAAACTTCTAATAGAGTGTGGTATGATAAGACAAATAGCCTTTGTATCTCTTCTGTTCAGTGTTTTTAAAACTGTTTGGTTCTTGAAATGAATTAAATGGGTCCAACCAAAATTTTTTTAATGAAGTAGAATAGAAAGCAAGTACTTTCACACATAAGGAGAGTAGTATTTGTGTGTTGAGTTTTTGCTGGAGATAGTCTGGTGATGCCTAACAACAGGCCACATATATGGTGGTGGTCCCATAAGATTATAATGGAGCTGAAAAAGTCCTGTCACCTGGTGGCATCTGAGCAGTCATAATGTCGCAGCACAATGCATTACTTGTGTTTGTGTAAATCTGTGCTACCGGTTGTATAAAAGTTTAACACATAAAGTTATGTACAGTACATAGTAATTGATCATGAAAAATGACTGTTCCTGGTTTATGTATTTCATATACTTATAATTTCATGTACTTTCTACTTATAAAAAGTTTTCTATAAAACCGTACACTATGTTACATGCACATCTGTAACTGAGCCTTGAACATCTGTTTACTGAGTTTTTGGTTGCATCATTTTCTCAAGCTTGGTTTAATCTCATGTTTTTTATAAATTTGGTGCAGCCTAAGTGTACAGTGTATATAAAGTCTGCAGTAGTGTTCAGGAATTTTAGGCCTCTGCGTTCACTTACCACTCACTCACTGACTCACCCAGAGCAACTTCAGTCCTGCCAGCTCCATTCATGGTAAGTGCCCTACACAGGTATAGTATTTTTAATCTTTTATCGTTTTTTACTGTACCTTTTCAATGATTAGATATGTTTAGATACACAAATACTTTCCATTATGCTATAATTGCCTACAGTACTCAGTATATCAACATGATGTATAGGTTTGTAACCTAGGTGCCAGGCTATAACCATGTAGTCTAGGTGTGTAGTAGGTTATAATATACAAGTTTGTGTAAGCTTACTCTATGATGTTTGCATGATGACAAAAACCACCTAACAACACATTTCCCAGAATGTATCCCCATCATTAAGTGGTGCATGACTACATACATATTAAGTTATCAAATAAGATATATTTTACTGTGTGGAATGTAAACACAATGGTTGAAAAGTGTTACAGAGCAAAATGGGATTTGGCCACCTGCCACCATATACAACCATAAAATGGATTGGTGGGGGAGGAAAAAGGTTTTTATTAACAGGGTGCCCAGTTTGGGAGAGCTGGGAGCTCCCCTGCCCCAAGCCATTCTCTTCTGTAAAACATAAATCCCCGCTCCCCAAAAGACTGAAATCCAAATCCATGCCCAGAGAGCCCCTCTCCATTTCTATCTGTAGTCCAAGGCTGCTACACAGGTGGGTCTCCGTCTGTCCATCCCCAGGGTCTCTGGAGTGCACACCTGTGAGACCAGTGTCTCCATTGCCTCACTGCAGCCAGTCGTTCAAGGGGCTCCAACTCCTGGGCCCTGGGTCCAGGGCTGCTTGTGCTCTTGGGGCCAGGGAAACATTCCTGGCCTTCACACCTGTGTGTGGCTCTCAGGGTGAGAGAGTGGGAGCAGTCCAGGACCTGTGCTGTGTGGCCCAGGTCCACAGTGTCCTGCTTGAGCCTGGCGCTGGCAAGCACAAGCCTGCCCCAGATTGTGAGCAGGGCAACACAAGAGCTGTGATTCGGCACACGTGCTTTACATCTGTGCGAGGGGAACACAAAAAGGGAAGGGCTTCTGTATGCCCTCCGTTTTAAATATTTCCCCCCCAAATCCTATGTGCTGCAGGAGGATCCAATTTGTTAGCTAGTTCAGGCAGGCTAATGTCCACTGCCCATCAGCTCAAAATTTGTCCCTGCCCCTCCTCCTGCTTCCATGATCCAGAAGCAGGTTAGGAGTGTTTTTTGGCTGCCCAGGTGCACCAGATCTCTGCCAGGAATGGGGCATCACCTTGTTACACCTGTGTTGTGACCTTTTCAGCCCTGTGCAGGCTCTGTGCAAGCTGTCTCTGGCTCTGGGTCACATGGGTGCTGCTTGGTTGCTGGGGCAATGCATGGTTGCTGGCTGGCGCTGTGCTCACTTTTTTGCTGTTGCCCAAAGGTGTGGAAAGGCTGTCAAGGCTGCAATTTCAATCAGCGCTTCCTCACACCTCCCGGGGGTCCCTCCAGGGAGTGCAGGCTCTTGTACCTTCTGGGGTTCTCCTCTCTGCTCTCCAGCTCCCCAGCGATCTGGCCAGATGTCTCTGTTACAAAAATACTGTTAGGTACAGGTTTTCTGTGTGAGCCTTTGGGTTGGTCTGATAGCAGATAAGAGGCTGGAGTCTTTAAAACATTGTTTCTACATCCCTTTAATAAGTATTTTCACACTGGTGGTTTTAAAAAAAAGAGAAAGAAAAAATAACTTTTCAAAAGTTTGCATCTTGCTCAAACTGAGAATGTATCTCCATATACTCAACTTTGTTTGATTTTATACACTAACATGGATTAGTCCTGCTAAACATTATGTTTAAAAAACCAGGAGGATAAGCATTCACCTCAATTCCAGGCACTAAGCAGTTATTTTTTAGATTATGGGGATGCTTTAGAGGAGATGCAGAAAAGCCCTGGACTTAGGGCATAATTTGGATACTAGTTCTGGTTCTGCAGATTAATAGCCATGGGGTATCTCTTTTAACCTCAGTTTTCCTGTTTATGTGATGAAGGAAATGTCGATGATTGCACTGTCAGTTATATAGGCAGTGAACGTGAAAACAGCCTCGCTTACAGAACTAAAAGCAAACATTTGTGTCCTTATTTTGTTAGGTAAGCTTATTCATTCATTAGGAAAGTGGGAAGTTTTTGGTCATAGAAAATGGTCCTTAGAATTCATATCACCTTGTAAAGGACAACATAGCCAAGGCTATTGAGCTGAAATCATAAAAACAGGTAGTGCTGATAGTTTACAAGTAGTAGGCACTTTATATGTTACTGTTTACCATAATCTTTATAATAACCCTACGAACAGGTACTGCTCTTTTTACCACCATATCGATATAATTAGGATTAGAGTAGGTAATTTATTATCCATGGTAATACATCGGGGAAATGTCAAAGTCTGGCCTGGAACCAAGACTGACTGCAGGACCCAAACTTAACCACAGAGCCTTCCTGTTGTGTTCTCCTATAACAGTGATGCTAATAAAACAAAGGTTGTTAGGGCCACTGCCGTTTGTCCTTTGTGGACAGCACTGCTGGCAGCTTGGCTCAGAGGGTGAATACAAAGCAAGCTGGGGAGACACCAGTTCCTGACCCAGCAAGTCAGTGAGTGACACGAATCCTCAAGCTTTCTGGCTTTTAATGTTGCCATAGCTGTAAAAAGTAAAGAGAAACATTTGGAGCACATCTTTTAGAGATGCAGAAATAGACTCCAGTCATATTTTTGGTGTACTTTTTAAACCTTTTTAAAGAAAAGACAAAAGTAGTTTCATCAGTGTGAGTAACTTTGTATGCCCATTTCAGATGGAGAAAACAACAGAAACGTCACTATCGCAATTTAAATTATATGTGAGCTCAAAGACAATATAAAGTAAATAATGTTAACAATAGGTATTCTGGATGGTAGGACTGTGGAAGATTTCTTTACCTTTTACCTTTTAGTATTTTTCAGACTTTTGGGTATTACTTTGGCAAACAGGAACAAGGAAACAACTTTCTTTAAAAACAATGCACTTTAAAATCCTACCTGTTAACACCATCCAGACCTTTATCTATATAGGCCTTTTATATTTACACTTTGGACGCTGAACGGTTAATTTTTACACCACCAAGTCAAAACCACGTCTTCACTTTAAATGCCAAGGACAGTTCTTACTGTGCTGTTTTCTTGTACTGTCTCCCTGTACCTGACACATAAGAGGTGGAAGATATTTTATGCTGGGCTTATGGATATACCCCATCCGGACCAACAAATATTTTTCTTCCCATACTGTTACATAGGTTTTCTTTACTTATGTAAACAACTTACGCATTGTATGTTTTAAATGCATTAATGCATTACTTTCAATGCTGCTGAGTTCATTGATATTTAAAAGTTTGTATTTCCTTCCTAGTTAAATTTCTCTCAGAAAATTCTGGGGCTGCTTTATTGTTCAAGGTAAGGAAATGCACTGGAGGGGATCATTCTTGCTTCTTCCTGCCTTCAGGAAATGGGGTTAAACATGATGGTTTATGTTTATTTCATTGGTTATTGCTTCTGGGCCCAAATTTTTGATATTTGATAGTTTGTGTTTTCTTACTGAGAGTATGTATATGAAGAACACATTGTTATTTCCCATATTATACAGTGTCCCTTTTGTAAGAAGTGAATTAGAATCAGTCTCACAAGGATATTAATTGCTCTGCTTTTATTTTCATTCTCTGGTGTGTGTGTATGTATGTGTGCATATATATATATATATATATTTTTTTTTTTTTTTCAATTGGGTTTTTCCTGTGGTAAAACCCAAGCTTTGAAATAGGGAAAAACAATGATTGGATTTGTATTGAGTACTTTAGGAAATAAAGCTTTTTTTTGCTTATGCCATCTTGTAATCTTTATTAAAATGAGTCAGAAAAATAGAGCACATCCAAAGTTCACTTGTTCTTGGGCTGTAAGACTCCACATTTATTTCCAGATGGTCCACAAAGATAGTTATAGGAAATAATATCCATAGTTGAAATATAAACTATATATTCTGCAAGTACTGAGACTTATTTAGTTAAAATACAGTTTATTTCTCACCATATCAGGGCTAAGTTTTACAATTGATGAAAGGTTTCAAAAAATATAAAGTTGCACCTATCTAACCTTAATATGCCCTGGTATTCCTGTCTTTCTTGTAAAGTGGTTGTAGAAACATTAGGCAAATTTTAGTTCTGGTTTTTGTCTAAGGTTCAATGCATTCTGATTTGGTATAAAAGGTAGAAGATAGGTATTTTCCCCATTTAATATAAAAAGTCACCATTTATTCTGAAAGAGCTGTTCTCAGCCTGCCTGTGATTAAGATGGGCTCTGGTTCGATCACTGGTCTGGATTCAGACAAACAGTGGCTGTTCTGTGATGTTTGCTGTGTCCTTTCCTTCACACCTTACTGAGCATACAGTTGTTTTCTTCATTAGCAACCCAGTTACCACAACAACCTCGTTTCTGTTTCTGCTCTCTAATGAATGAGCTTCAGATAACTAATCTTGAGAAAATATGAATGGTTACCTTAATTTTAATGACAAAGTTTTCAGTGTGCTCTTTAAAAATGGAGTTAAAACTTGCTAAAGTTGTAACTAGACTTGCTAAAGCAGTTCATGTTGCATTTGGGTTAAGTGGACAACGACATACTCTGTGTTGAAAGAAGATGTTAGAGACACAAGAACTGAATAAGAAAAATCCCTTGTATGTTTTTTTGTTTGTTTTTGAGAACCTTTGCTCCTGGGAAATTAAGGGCAGTATCCCTTCACATTCATAGTCTGGGATTCAGGCTTCTGCCTTGGAGGAACTAGTGATTTTCCTGCGTGTTATGATATGTGTGTCTGCATGTGAAGGAGACAAATATATTGGAACTAATGCATTAGTGAAATAAATCAGTAAAATAAAAAGGACACAAACCAAGGACATAAAGTCAGCATTTTCTGGGGTACTCAAAGGTGACTGAATCTTGGCAGAACAAAGACAGTATTGCATTGTGGGGGATTTCACTGAATAAAAAAGAAGAGTTAAAAAATACTTCCGAAGGGATAACCAAATAAAGAAATAGGACTATGCATGTGAAAAGATTTTAAGGAAAGACTTAACTTTTCCCTGGGTCCATTTTTCTGACCCTCAGATAAGGTCTTTCCAGCCTGTGCAGTACTTGGCCACAGTGGTGGGTTTTTCAGGAGCTCGTGAGCAATTCAGAACTTGGGCCAGACTCCCATGGATGAGAGGTGGGCTGCATTTCACCTACTTTGGTCCATACAGTGACTCAGATGTTGCAAGCAATTCTCTTGTAAATAATAAATAAGCCTCTTTAGAACTAAGAGCACATTGAAACTGCTGTGAACAGTTAAGTTAAAATGTTTTCCTACGGGAATGCAATGGTCTGGATGACAAAAATAACACACCTGAGAACTGCCTCAACACTAAAGAGTGGGCAAGAAATTGACCAGGAAACTGAGTGATTGGTGTGTGTACACAGTGGCTGTTTTCATTAATTTACACTAATTTGAATTAAATATCCTTCCTTCTAGGACTTATATTCAGAACCCTCCCAGGGGGTACATCTTTTCCTTAGTTATCTATCAACTAGAGCTTTGGATGATGTCTCCCAATTAAAGGGGAAAGTAGAAAAATAAGATACTTATCAATCAGCTTTCTATAACTCTGGTAGGAAGTATTCTGTGTTAAAACACGTCAAGAAATGTGTAAGTATGCAAATATGTATAAGGATGCGGTGGTAGTTTCTCCCCCATTCAGAGAAGTTTAGGTTATTTCAGGAATGCTGTGGTCAGTCGCTCAGGGAGCGTCCTCCCCTTCTTTTCAGGAAGAGGGTGCACACCGTGTGTTACGGCCGCTGTGTGTTTGGACATTCTTGCGGTTTGTGATGTGGGAAGACATTTTTCTGTTTCTACAGAGGATGAACTAACAAGTAAATCTTCCTACTCCTTTCCCATGAAAGTTTGATAGTGGATTGAGGTGTGTCCATGATTTTCCAAGAAGGTAAAAAGGTAATACTAGATTTTCGTGTCTAAGTGGAAAAAGCAAGCACCAAGTTTCTCTGTGATTTCACTGAAGCAAACTGAGTTCTTAAATCTTATCCTGCCTTTCTAGTAAAGTCAAAACTGGTCTGGTTCTGGTGCTATTTTCCATAACAGAAAATTCTCCTTGCTACTGTTCTATTTAAAAACCAACCCTAAATCACAATCCAGTTTACACTCTGTCTTTGATCCACATAAAGAATTCTCGCAGCCAGCAAGGCAACTTGTTCATTAAAGGCTTTCCAAAGAATAAGCCCAACTCATTGACAGAATTCTTACTAGTTGTTATTTCAAAATAAGTTTTGTTAACCATCTCAAACTGAATGGTTTTGAGTATTTCCAACATATTTTCACAGCTGCAAATCCAAGATATTAAAGACAGAAGTCAATTTAAACATGGTCTTTACCATCTGTCTAAAGTTGCCTGATGAGTGTTATATTCACAGACACAGTGCTTTTGTGTGTGGATCACAATATAAACTCCTTTACATAAAGGCAATATGTTGCAAAATCGATGTTTCAAGACCATGGATGAGACATCATAACTTGAGTCAAGCATTAAGAAGTTCATCATCTGAGTGTCCAGTAGCATCTGGGTTTGCAAGTGGATCCATGTCTGCAAATAGATGGAACCAGGCTGACATGTCTTGGTTACCATTGTTGGGAGCTATTAAAAGAAGCATACACACATTAACGAGTCTCAGATTTTTGAAATCACATTACTGTGCCACTTTTATGATTTTGAAGGGAATGCTTTTTTGATTCAAAAAAAGACAACTGACAAGAATAAACTATCATATCTTCATAAGGATAATTATGAAAAACTAATGCAGACACCAATACTTGGCTGAGGCTCTTACATCTAAGTGATTGCATGTTGCTCTGAGAAAAGAGCTGATTAAAAGGGAAGCAGTAGTGAAGTTTTCTGAGGATCACTAAGATCATTTATACCAGGCTCTCAGATGAGTTAAAAATTCAAAGTAATCTTTGTTCCTACAAAGATTATATTGTTACAATGTAATGCTCCATTGATATTTGTTTTTGTTTTTGTGACAGTACCATACTCTTGAATATTATAACTTTGTAGTATAGTTTGAAAGCAGTGTATGATACCTCAAACTTCATTCTTTCTTAAAATTGCTTTGGCTATTCGTGGTCTTTTATGGTTCCATATGCATTTTAGGGCTATTCTAGTTCTGAGAAGAATGTCATTGGTATTTTGATAGGAATTGTATTGAATGTGTAGAACATTACACTGTAAACTTTGTACTTAAAGTATTTATTATAAAAGCAATACTAAAATATCAACATAAGAGAAGAAAATCCCCCTAACCCTATCACGTTAACACACCCAACAGTTATTTTGGTTTATAGTTGTTTCATTTGTCTTTTCCATGTGTACTTTAAAGATTTTTAATATATTTTTTAATTTACTTTTTTAATTATAGTTTATATACAATACTGTACTGCTTTCAGGTATACAACATAGTGATTATACATTTATATAACTTGTGAAGGGATGATCCCAATAAGTCTCATACTCATCTGACACCATACACAGTTACTACAATATTACTAAGTATACTCCCTATGCTGTACTTACACCCCTGTGACTATTTTTATATGAGAAAGAGAAATTAAGAAAATCTCACCATTGCATCAAGAGAATGAAATATCTATGAATAAATTTAACCAAGAGGATAAAGGATCTATGGTCTGAAAACTAAAAGACATTGAGGAAATAATTTGAAGTCACAGATAAATGCAAGGATACACCGTGCTCATGATTGGAAATATTAATATCGTTTAAAAGTCCATACCACCCAAAGTAGTCTACACATTCAATACAATTCCTATCAAAATACTGACATTCTTCTCAGAACTAGAATAACCCTAAAATGTATATGGAACCATAAAAGACCATAAATAGCCAAAGCAATTTTAAGAAAGAAAGTTTGAGGTATCATACACTGCTTTCAAAGCTATAATATTCAAACTAGTATGATACTGTCACAAAAACAAATACAAATATCAATGGAACAGAACAGAGAGTCCAGAAATAAATCCTCCTTATGTGGTCAACTAATAGACAAGTAAGGAGGTAAGAATATACAATGGAGTAACAACTGTCTCTTTAACAAACTTTGGGAAAACTAGACAGACACAAAAAAATCAAAACTGGACTGCTTTCTTACGTGATGTACAAAAATAAACTCAATATTGGTTAAAGATTTAAATGTAAGGCCTGAAACCATAAAACCCCCAGAAGAAAATATAGGTACTAAATATTTTACATCAGTTTGAGTAATGTTTTTTTGGATACATCTTCTCGAACAAGGGAAACAAAAGCAAAAATAAACATATGGGTCATCGTTAAACTAAATAGCTCTGCCCAATGAAGGAAACCACCAACAAAAAACACCTACTGAACGGGAGAAGATGTTCATCAATGATATGTCCAATAAGGGTTTGATATCCAAAATATACAAGGAACTCATACAACTCAATAACAACAACAACAAAAAAATCCGATTAAAAATGGATGGAGGACATGAAAAGACATTTCTCCAAAGAAGACATACAAATGGCCAAAAGGTGCTCAAGATCACTAAGGATTGGTAAATGCAAATCAGAACCACAAAGAGATCACCTGGTCCCAGTCAGGATGGCTATTCTCTAAAAGTAAACAAACGTCCTGGAGAAGATGTGGAGAAAACGGAACCTCTGTGCACTGCTGGAGTGGCTGCAGATGGGTGCGACCTCTGTGGAAAACAGTATTCCTCAAAAAGCTAAAAACAGCTCTGCCATATGACAGCAATTCCACTTCTGGTAGTGATCCAAAGGACACAAACACTGATTCAAAAGTTATATGCCTGCCTATGTTCATTGCAGCATTATTTACAATAGTCAAGGCATGGAAGCAATCTAGGTGTCCATGGGTAAAGATGTTATTTAGATACACAAACACACACAATGGGATATTATGCAGCCATGAAAAAGAATAAAATCTTGACATTTGTAACAACATAGATGGACCTAGAAGGTGTTGTGCTGAGTGAAATAAGTCAGAGAAAGACAAATACCATATGGTTTCACCTGCATGTGGAATGTAAAGATACATAACAAAACAAAAACAGACTCATAGAAACAGAGACCAAAAGGATTCTTACCAGAAAGGAAGAGGTAGGTGGATGGATAAAAAAAGATGAAGAGGAATACAGTAATAATACTGTGATAAGTTTGCACGGTAACAGATGGTCACTAGAATAAGTGGGGTGATGACACCATAAGGTATAAAAATGTGAGTCACTATATTGTACACCTGAAACTAATATATACCAACTGTAAATTAATTAAAATTTAATAAAAATTAAATGCAAGAAAGAATGAATACCTGACTTTAATCACATGGAGACCTCAGCTAAGTTGAAATAAGTAGCATCTCAGTAAAAACAAGAAACAGTAGAACAGAGGGACTATATTCTATTAAAAAGTCCATATCCAAAAAAATTTTAATTTTTTAAAAAATGCATCAGATTAAATGGCTAAAGAGATATGGCAAGTAAATATAATACCTACCCGTAGACTTGCTGCACCAGCAGGGAAAGTGCTAGAAATTTCCTAAAGTTCACAGTCATACTGTGATCATGTAAGTGACTATACTTGTTCTCAGGAAACAAACTACAGTATTTAGGGTTAAAGGGTCATGATGTATGTAACTTACCCTCAATGGGTTCAGAAATAACACTGAGACCTCCATAAAGCAAATGTGCTAAAACACTGTACTAGGTGAATCTGAGTAATGGGTATACAGATGTTTTTATGTGGTATTTTCATTTATGCACAATTTCTGTACATTTGAAATTCCAATTTTAAAAGCTTTTAAAAAACATCAGTGACGAAGATTAATGTGTATGTAAAGTTCTGTAAGACAGAGTGTGTCTATTTTCTATGTATACCCTGCATGGAAATTACAACACGGACCAGCTCTGCTGACAACAGTACGGTAAGTACTCAGTATGTTAGCAATTACTGTGTCCCAGGCCCTATGCTAGTGCGTGCAAGAATGCATTATTCATCAGTAGGCATCTGGTAATCAGAGGGCATCTCCTATCCCCCGTGGTATTATCCATTGTGACAAACCTTAGCACAAAATATTAAGGGTTAAAGTACAGAATTTAGTTTACTAGGACGAGCTCGCCAGTTTCTATTCAATGCTTTCTATGGAGACGGATAGCCAGGTACAGCTTTCATTCTAATTCACTGCTTCTAAAATATTTTTATGGGTAGTATGAGGTGAACACTAAAATGATCCCTTTCTACATTTATCTGAATTTGGCTGATTGCTAATATGATAGCAAAGAATATAAATAAATAAATAACTTACATTTTGTTAATTTCTTTGGACTCTGTGAAGGCACTGGTTTGTTAACAGTGTGTGAAAGAGGAAGTTCTAATCCCCCTTTGGAGGCCCAGCCTGCGGGGAGGGGGAGAGAAGTGATGAGTTATCCACTGTTAATCAGGTAGGAAGTAGCATCAAGTAGCACCCTAGAAACAAGACAAGGTAAAAGTATCTAATAAGTCTTCCTACCAGGGTAACAGTTCAAAGAACTAAAGGAAAGTAAGGAGGTGAGGTGATAGATGTATTAATGAACTAGATGGGGAGACTCTTTTCACAATGTATACGTAGATCATGTCCACACAATGTAGTACTTTGAGTATCTTACAATTTGATTTATCAATTACATCAATAAAGCTGGAAAAAAATTTAAAAAGCAATATTTAAAAAAGTATAGAAAAGTATTACGACAATGTTGCATCAAACAGAGAATGTCAATAAAGAGAGATCACAAAAAAGAATCAAATAGCAATACTGAAATTGAAAAGTACAATAACTGAAATGAAAAATCCACTACAGTGGATCAACAATAGATCCAAACTAGCATGAAAAAGAATTAGCTAACTTCAGGATGGACTGGTAGAGATTAGCAATCCAAAAACAGAGAGGAGAAAAAAGAATAAAGGGAAATGAACAGATTTTGAGAGAAATGGTGGGCCAACACCAAAGGCACCAGTATACACTGCCCTGGCCAGGTGGCTCAGTTCGTTGGAGCATTGCTCTGTATGCCAAAGGGCTGCAGGTTTGCTTCCCAGTCAGAGCACATACCTAGGCTGTGGGTCAGGGTATGTACAGGAGGCAACCAAGGGATGTTTCTCTCTCACTTTGATTTCTCCTCTCCTCTCCTCTCCTCTCCTCTCCTCTCCTCTCCTCTCCTCTCCTCTCCCATCCTCTCCTCTCTTCCCCCCACCCCCCTAAAATCAATAAAAATATCCTTAGGTGAGGATTAGGGGAAAAAAGTACCAATATACACATAATAAGTCTCAAAAGTATGGGAGGGAGACTTTGAAGAAATAAGAGATGAAATGTTCCAACTTTGTTGAAAACATCAACCTGCTCATCCAACAAGCTTAAGAAACCCAAATAGAATCAATACAAAGAAATCCTTATGTAGCTATATCAGACAAACTATTGAAACCCAAAGGTAAAATCTCCACATTCATGGATTTGAAGGACCAATATTGTCCACATGGTAACTAACTCCAAATTGATGTATGAATTCAGGTTTTTTGTAGTAATTGACAAGCTGATTATAAAATTTATATAGAAATGCAAAGGGATTAGAATAGCAAAAAAATTTTTGATGAAAGAACAGTGTTATGTACTTACACTACCTAATTTTAAAATTTATTATAAAGCCATGGTAATTAAAATAGTATGGAACAGAACTCAAAATAGAGAAATACACCCTTACATTTTTTGGTCACTTGATCTCAACAAAAATGCCAGGAAAAGTCAATGGAAAGAGGAGAAACTTTTTAACAGATGGTGCTGGAACAACTGGGTAAACATATGCAACAAAAACAAAAAACCTGAGATAGCTCACATCACACACAACAATTAACTCAAAAAGATCATAGTCCTACATGTAAGAGCAAAAATTACCATGTTACTAGAAGAAAACTTGGAAGGAAAATCTTTGTGACCTTGGGTTAGGCAACGTTCTTACATATGACACCCCCCAAAAAAAATCCAGGAAAAATGGTAAATTGGACTTCATAAAATTTTTAAACTGTTTAATGGATATACAATGAAAAGAGTTACTGAGATACATGGTAGTAATAGTTGTACAACATTATGAATATATTTAATGCCATTAAATAGTACCCTTAAAAATGGTTAAGATGGTAAATATTATGTGTATTTTACTATATTCAAAAATTATGGGGGAAAAGTAATGAACTATTGCTATATACAACAACACTGAAGAATCTAACAAAATATTATGGTTAATGAAAGACACAAAAATCCAGAAAAAAAAGGACTAGCTTTTGTATGATTTCATTTATATGAAATGTCCAGTGAAAGGAACTTTATAGGAACAGAAATGAGATCAGAGATTTCCTAGGGAAGGAAATGGGAGCAAGGATTACACACACAAAACTCAGACAGACAACAGTATGGTCTTTACAAGAGGGAAACTGGAGTTGGAGGAAGCAGGAGAGGGTTAAGGGGGGATAAATGGTAATGGAAGGAGACATGACTTGGGGTGGTGAACACACAATACAATATACAGATGATGTATTATAGAATTGAATGCCTTAAACCTATGTAATTTTATTAACCAATGTAATGCAAATAAGTACAATAAAATTTAAAAACAAAGAAAACGTTATCTTAAGTGTTGTATAGAACAGTGGGTTTGGGGGCCATTTTCTTTATTTTCTCTATGAGCAAAGAGGAAGGAGAAGAATATTTGAATTCATGCCTCATGCATTGGATGCATGCCTCCAGGCTGTATTTCTTCTCATTTATGAAATTAGAATACTCAGGCTCTGAGAGTTAAGTAATTCAGTATTTCAGAGAATTACTAAATGCATGATTTCAATTCATATCTATTTAGTTTCAAGGCCTGTGTTTTAAACATCTTGTGAAGTATTATGTAGTATAATTTAGCCAAAATTGAATGTCTAGTAGAAATAGATGTCATACCAGTAAGCTTGAATGGTTTGAAAGAACACAAAAATAAGGCGTATTACATACCAGAAGTTTCCCCTTTCTTCTAGTTGGAGGAGTGTGTAGTAACATCTCTAAGAATGTATGGTGTAAGATTGTATTTTAGTCTTAAGGGAAGCATAGAGAATACATACACTCATAAATCAACAGACAGAGTGATATGGAAAAACTGGTAGAATAGATTGGAAAAGAGGCACATTAAGTAGAAATATTTTCTGCTTTTTAAACCAACATCTTGATTTGGTAAACAAATACTATACTACAATGTTAGAAATTTCAAAGCATACATAATTTCAGAAATAACAAAGCAGTCATAATACTAAGAGAAAAAATTTTAATTGTTAAGAAATACAATCCTTTTCTATATCAATCATGGAATATCAGTGTGGATGGGTCTGCTTGCTTGCCAAGAGGCTTGTCATTCCCACATAGTGTGGAGATCTGTGAGTTTTCTATTTATGGAAATTTCTGTTTTTATTGCCTGAAGTGCAATAAAAGCTATCAGCCTTTAAATAATCAAGGAAGGATCAAGTTTGCCTCTTTGGGGGTGAGGTGAACCAGAAGATGTGCCCCGCCCCAGAAACTGTACAGACTGTGTATTTTTTTGAATGTTAATTTATTAACTGAATCAAGCTTAAATTACAGAAACTTTCCTTGGAGATATTTTGGTCAAGAGGGAACATTAAGAGAAATGTTCCTCACATTGTATCAAATGGAATTTTTAGTCTTGTCATTGTGAAAGTATTTCCTTAAATCTTCAGAAAAATACCAGATGAGTTTGCTTTTTGTGTGTGTGAAATCTTCATGTTTGAATGCTTTATTGGATCAAAAATGAAGAAATATTAAAACCAGTTTGTTTTATCCAATATTTATTTTCTTTGTTTGCTTGAGGTAGTATTTTTCTAGACTCTTGGTTGCAAATGGCAA
>CM052541.1:23789451-23841443 GCA_028533065.1 Trachops cirrhosus | reverse complement strand
ATATGGGGGTCTCACTAAAAAGATGATATTTGACCAAACACCTAAAGGAAGTTAGAGAGCCTGCTGTGCAGATATGCCTAACAGGAAGATCAGTATGGCTACAGAGGAGAGAGTTTTAGGAAATGAGTGGTAACCAGGTTCAGAGAGGTAGCCCCGTGCAGTAGGCCATTGCAACTAAAGAGAGAGAAGAGATCCAAAAATTTAGTTCCAATTTGAAGAGGTCGAGCAGAGAGAAGAACCCAGCAAGCAAAAGCAGGATACTAAGAAGGAATGACCAGTAGGAAGAAATCCAGGAAAGTATGGTGCCTGGGAGCCAAGCCAAGAGAAGGAGAGAATAATCAACTGTGTTAAGTAATGTGATGAATCAAGTAAGGAGGGAGAATTGGTCATTGGGTTCAGCTCTTCATGATTATGACAAGAGCAATTGGGTGGACGGATGGGGATGAAAAGTTAACTGGAGAGAGTACAAAAGAAAGTGGAAGGACAGGAATAAAGACTGGGCATACAGCCCTGGCCAGCTAGCTCAGTTGGTGAGAATGTCATCCTGACATGCCGCAGTCATGGGTTCCATCCCTGGTCCAGGCACATACAAGAATCAACCAATGAATGCATAAATGAGTGGAAAAACAAATTGTTTTTCCCTCTTTCTCCTTATAAAATCAATTTTTAAAAAAGACTGTGCTTATCGAAAATTATGTCAAAATTTCCTGTTAAAGGAGCAGAGGAATGGCATGGCAACTACAAGGGCAACTGGGGGGTCAAGAGAGAGTTTTTAAGTGATGGAAGCAAATCCAGTTAAGATTCTGGGCAATAAAACTAAACTTAGCAAAATGAATCTGTCAGAGGACACTGGGAACTTTGAGAATAGTTCACTGTAAATATTCATACGTTGTCATAAGAAACTACTCACAAAACAGTTCAATAAACTATTTTTATATTATACATTTCATTCAAATATTTATATTAAATGGGAATTATAGGACATATATCTATGATTTCATACCATTGAGTTTTAGCTGATATTTCTCAACTATCTTCAGGAGTTCAGTGCATGTCTCTTGAATGGAGTGAAAAACCTTTGAAATATAAATTTTATTAGGACAATTTATAGAACCATAAACAAATACAAAATATCTGTTATAAACAGTTCAAAAGCAGAACATTTTCTTGTATGTATCATGTCTATTTTTTCCTGGACTGTGATGTACTTCAGTTTTGGTTTTATTTCTGATATAGAAAGCACATTTAGATTTCTCCCATGATGTTTGGAAAAAATTGTGATAAATACATGGGAGCTAATAAAAATTTATAACTGTAGAGTTTGTCCTCTCCTCAGCTTCAAGCTGTCTAAAGAGCAAAAGGGTAAATCCAACATAAACTGCATCAAGCATTGCCAACCACAGATGAAGAGTATAGACAACCTTAGAAAATTAACTCTGACTCTGGCTTTTCTCCAGTATTGGTCTAAGCAAAAGAGGTCAGTGAATTCACCATAAAAATTAAATAATGTATTATAATATCAAAAATAAGTTACTTGTAAATTATTTTTGTTTAAACATTTCCATGTAATTCCTGTATTACTACTATTGCTAATAGCTAATAGAAAAATCAGTTATCCAGTACACACCCATTTCAAAGTAAGAACATGAAAATTTGAGATTAGGATACATACCCATGAGGTAGCTCTTCATACATGTCTATAAATTTAAGTTTTCCCAGAGAAATGGCTGATGTAGGTTTTAGGGTTCAGACCTTCTTCTAACAAACTCCTATGCTGAAGAATTGCTACGAAACTTTAGTTCAAAAAGACCTTGGCACTGTGATATATTAAGTCCTAATCCTATGATTATCAAATCAATTTTTTGCCCTGGCTGGTGTGGCCCAGTGGATTGAGCACTGGATTGCGAACCCCAAGGGGTTGCTGGCTCCATTCCTC
Source organism: Trachops cirrhosus (assembly GCA_028533065.1). NCBI lineage: Eukaryota > Metazoa > Chordata > Mammalia > Chiroptera > Phyllostomidae > Trachops > Trachops cirrhosus. The sequence goes on along the minus strand of CM052541.1, from coordinate 23,839,507 downwards.
CCAGTCAGGGCACAAGCCTGGGTTGTGGGCCAGGTCCCCAGTAGGGGACACTCGAAAGACAACCACACACTGATGTTTCTTTCCCTCTCTTTCTCTCTCACTTCCCCTCTCTAAAAATAAATAAATAAAATCTTTTAAAAAATAAATAAATTTTCCAATATCACCATTAAGCCTGATCATCCTATCTCTGAAGCACTTTTGCTACTACTTTGATGTTTGGTTAGGACTAAGGAAGATTGATAACAGATACTAAAATCTAAATGGAGAGCAACCATCAATTTTCCATGTAAGTTTAGATATGTTTCAACTGAACTTGGTATGTGCATTTGGCAACTTAAAAAGCTGTTCTAAATCCATGTGGAAGAAGACTAGAGAAGAATACAAAAAATGATAGCAGTACTATGAGAAAGTGATTATGGCTGATTTTTTCCATGCTCCTTGAAAGATTTATATGCTATTGCTATTAATTTTTACAATGAAAATATTTGTTTTAGTTTTAGTGAAGCATAATTTCACAAATAAGATTTTATTTATTTATTTTAAAAATATTTTATTTATTCATTTTTAGAGAACAGGGAAGGGAGGGAGAAAGAGAAAAAGAAATATCAATGTGCATTTAAAGTATATAACATAATGATTGATATAAGCATACAAACAATGAAAATATTTCTCGTTCTTAAAAAAAATAGTACAAATGTGGGAGAAAGTTCTTGGTTGATTCAAAATATTTGTCTAATGAACAAGCATAACACTAAAATATAAACTATGTCACCCACAGATTGCCTAATGATGTAAAACAATATAAAAATATCTACTTCTGGGGAATATGGGAAGACACAGTGAAGAGTTCCCTTAGTGTTAAAACATAAAATACTTATTTTAAAATACTTAAAATAAAGTCCTTTATTTTCCGAACATTTGTCATTGAATCCTAAGAGGAATACTTTTCAAATAATTTATCTACTTCCATATGTGTTAGAGCAATGACACAATTTACTTACTATGAATGAAAATACTTAGTAGATTAAGCCCTATTTAATTAGACCTTTATTTAAAAAAATTTTTTTACCCTCACCTGTGAACATTTTTTCATTGCTTTTAGAGAGAAAGGAAGGGAAAGGGAAAAGGAGGGAGAGAAACATTGATATGAGAGAGAAACATTGATTGGTTGCCTCCATAGGCACCACAACCGGGGATCAAACCCGCAACCCAAGCATGTGCTCTGATGGGAATCAAATACGCAATTTTTTGGTTCTTGGGATGATGCTCCAACTAACTGGGCCACACCAACCAGGTGACCTTTATTTTTAAGAATCCCAACAAATGATTATATTTCAAGCATAACAGAGCATCTGCTTGGAAATATTTGTGTAAGTTATCTTAAAATAGTACATGTACATGTAATTAGTAAATCTGCATTTAAATATCCAGACCTTTGCCCTAGCCAAGTAGTTCAGTTTGTTGGAGCATCATTCCATACACCTAAAGGTTGCAGGTTCAATCCCCGGTCAGGGTGTGTATGGGAGGCAACCAATTGATATTTCTCTCTCATTTAGATGTTTCTCTCTCCTTTCCCCTCCCTTCCTCTCTCTCTCTAAAAATCAGTAAACATGTACTTAGGTGGGGATTTAATTAATTAATTAAAATCCAGACCTTTCATTAATATACTTGAGACATTTCTTCTAATCAGCTTAACTACTTATAAGTTTAAAGTTGTTTCATGGTAATTATTCTATTTCATCCTTCTAATTAAGATGAAAAACAGCCAAAAATGCATTGTGAAATACTTCAATAACTCTCTTAATAATTAAAAAAAATTCTACTTATTTCTGTGAGATGTAAGGCTTCACATAAATGTAGTAAAACTATTATGACATGATATATAATGAGTATATGGCATCAGTTAGAAATATAATTAATTCATTAACATTTAGCTTAAAAAACTATACTACTTATACCAGAAAAATTAATTCATGACTTATTTAATTTGTGAACACCAGTTCTGTCAGTTCTCAATTTCTGAGAATTATGACCTCCTATCCAGAAGATCTAAGAGATGGAAATATTCTATTATCAAATTTGCAATTATCCCAATAAGTTAGTTCTTCAGTGTAAAAACTTGTCATAATCCTCCTTGTAGTCCCAAATAATAACCACTAATATGAAATACACAGAATCCTCACATTTACCTCAAGTTTAGCATCTAGTTCTGCATCAGATGCCACCACATGCTCATCCTCCTTCTTTCCAGTGGCTTTGATGAAGATCTGTTTAGTTCTCCAGTATTTTTTTTGCATTCTGCTGACCACAGACTGGTCATCTTCTGCTCTAGGCTGCCCGAAGGAATCCATGGAGTGACTATAAGGAACAGACTAGAAGTTATGCTAAGTGAAATAAGCCAGTCAGAAAAGGACAAATACAATATCATTTCACTCATACGTGGAATCTAATGAGCAAACGGAACTACCCAGCACACTAGAGACAGACTTAGGTAGATAGCAAGCTGACAGCTCTGGGGGATGGGGGTAGTTAGTGGGGATAGGGATTGAGCAAAAAGGAAAAATGACTCATGGACATTGACAACAGTGTGGTGATTGCTGGGGAGAGGGGGACATAAGGGGGATAAATGGTAATGGAAAAATACAATAAAAAATATTTCCAATAACAAATATCTGCTTAGTCAACATTTAATCTATTTAAAAACTAAAAAGATGCTAAATAGTATATAAATGTTAATAGCTAAGCATGCTAATATTTGCTCTATATGATATACTGGTAATAATTATAACCTGCACAAGTAACAGGCAAAAAGATTAATGATACTTAATTTCAGTTAGGTGACAAAGGTAACAAAACTGTTAATGACTTTGCAATAATGGCTGGAAATAATTTTATTTTATCTGACCACTTTCTATTTGTAGACATTTATTAGTTTCTAATTTTTGCTTTTGTAATAATGCTGCAAAATGAATGTGTACACACATCTTTGCATACCACTATCATTTCCTTAGGAAAACTTCCTGTAGTCATAACTGCTATGTCAAAAGAATACACATTTAATAAATACTCTCAGATATGCAAAGATTCAAATACACTCTCTTTAAAAATCACTCAGAAAATTACTTTAGTATCCAAAAAATAAAATCTTAGGTATGGGGGGATCTGTTATAAAGAAATAGAGATGGAAATTGTAACCTGTAAGCTTAAAGATTAATGTCAAAGTGATTGTTCTTAACAAGGTTAACATAACTATATAAGGAAAGGCAACTGTGAAAAGTGTTCCTTAAGGAGAAGTAAAAGAAAGAAATAATAATAGTTTTAAAAGCTCAAAGTACTCCAATAAATGGGAGATAGGAACAAAGGGAAGTACTACAGTATGTGACTCATTCATCATTTCCAGGGAAATCAATAGATACTAATATATTCTTAATGTTGGTAAAGAAATAGAGATTCATTTTCTTTTTATTTTAAAGTAACTACTAATTAAATAAAAATAGGATGTCTAATTTATAAATTACTAGGGGATAAACAAGAAAAAAAGCAAAAGGGTGGGAAAAACAGGAGTAATGCAACATAAAAAACAGTATAAACTCAGATGACAGAGTAAGAACAATTATACTATTTAGTATGATAAGTGCAAATTTCCTCTTAAACACAAAGAAACTCGAATCATAGAAAACAGAAAACTACATCCAATGGTATCCTGTTTGGGATCCACCTAAAACGACAAACGGCATTATACTGTTCTGACACATAGTCTTGAGGAAAAACTTGCAGTTCATCTTTCTGCTTCAATTTCTTTCCTCCTTTGGTTGCTCTTGATTTGCTTTTGTTTAGTCTCCCTGCCCCTAGATTGTTATTAGTGTGAGGGTCAGCTGAATTGTATGACAAAGTACTGATCTCTTCCACTATGTTGACTGCAGGCTTAGGCCCAATCATTTACAAGAACAAAACCTAGGAAGTATGAGGAGAGAGCATCTATTCCCTACCTCGACTCCCATGCTGCTGTAGCTCAAACAGTACTCTCCTGGCTTCGTTCCACTCCCTCACTGTTACAGGGTGCAGCCAACAGGGGGATCCCAGACAGGGATTTGGAATGGGGCCCAGAACTCGAGGTGTCCAGGAAATATTAGGATGTCTTAATCCGCCCCCTCCACAGGTGTGGGTTGGGGGAAGGGACAAATGGAGCAGGGCCATTAAGAGCTGTTTTGCATAGCAACAGCTTTGCAGCTAACCTCTGGTGTGGTTATTTAACATATCTATAACCTTTAACTGGTTGCATAGATATGTTAAATAGCTGTGGCCATGCTCTGAGCCAGGGGCATGCCACTAACACCCCCCAAGATGTTGGGGGGGGCGGGTCCCTCAAGTTACAGCGCCTGCATGAAAACTTGGCGATGACTGGCTTCAGGACATGGGGCCGTGCAGCAAGTGTAGCCGATGGTGGAAGGAGTCGGAAATGGGGCTGCAGAGGAAGATTGGCGCGAGGATTTAAACACAGATGTGGCAGCCATTGCAGGGAGAACCCTGTGGTTTTAGCAGAGGGAGGACCACAGCCCTGTGAGAGAGAGTCACCATGCGGCTTTAGCAGAGAACCACCACTCGGCTTTGGCAGAGATCCCAGCGACACAGCTGATGGTGCTGGGAACTGAGGGAGGCCTACCGGCAGAGACGGATTGCTGGGAAGAACCGGGGCTCCCTAAACCACAGACCTCAATTTCTTTTCCTGAGATACGGCACCCCAGACTGGGCAAAGTGGGGAAGGAAGGACTGTGTGTGTTTGTGGGCATTTTAAGGGACTTTGGGATTTTGGTGAGACATTAGGTCACTACTTTAAGTCTGTACAGCACTAAATAAACATTTCCTTTCCTTTTCACGAATCTCTGGCATTGAGAGATGCCTTTCCTATAAGGCAGTGGACATAACGAACCTGGGGGGCTCCTTTCGGTAATCGTATATTGCCCTTTGGCCCCCCCCCCATGGCCCCTTGTGTTCTGTAACATCACCATCTGCTTTGTGGGGGGACACAGTAAGTTATCTGACTGGATTTGAGAGTAATAAAGTTCTTCTTTTTCCTCTCTGGAGGCTATCCTACCAGCAGAGTGCACAACATTCCTAGCAAGAGGAGGACAGTAGCTGGGTGGGTAAATCTGCAAAAAGTGAGATTTGCACAATTTGGGGTTTCTGACTGAGGGCAGTGCTAAATCTGCTTCCACTGTGGGTAGGTTGAGCAGAAAGCCAAATGGTGTGAGATATTAGATGATAGAGTTCAAGGCTAGAAACTACCAGAAATTTAGGAAAAATATTCTGGAAGGGAGGCAAAGAGGAAGGGATCCCCAAAATCCAAATACAAAATCCTCCTAAGAACTGTGCTGATTATGAGGTGAAGGAGGGGATCCCAAGGGTCCTGGCAGAAAATTTAGCCACTGAAAACTGAAGTAATACCTGATAAAACAAAACTATACTACAAGGCCACTGTAATCAAAACAGCCTGGTATTGGCATAAGAACAGGCACAAAGATCAATGGAACAGAATAGAGAGCCCAGAAATAAACCCATGTTTCTGTGGTCAATTAATACTTGACAAAGGGATCACGAACATACAATGGAGAAAAACAGCCTCTTCAATAAATGGTGTTGTGAGAACTGGACTGGTACATGCAAAAAAAAAATGAAACTTGACCACCAACTTAAACTAGAATAAACTCAAAATGGATAAAATACAAGTATAAGTCATGAAGCCTACTGAAATTATTAGGGACAACGGATATAAAAGACAGACTATCAAGTCATGGATTGAGAACCTGTCCCTAAGGAAAAAGGACTCATGGACAACAGTGAGGTGACTGCTTTGGGGAGGGGTACTAAATGGTAATGGGAAAAAATACAATAAAGATTAAATTAAAAAAAAGAGAACATGCTCCTCAAATTGCTCTAAAGGATATATTCTATAAATTATCAGCTGTAATATTAGGCTAGAATCACATCCAGGTTATAAACATGAATCCTTTCAGATAGGTGACCTTAATTGTTGTTTAGCCAGACATGGTTTGGCTACTGGGTTGTTACTGAGATACTAGAACCATTACAGGACTAGAGTAGTTAAACTTTAAAAATACACTGAGACAGCAGAACTAGTGCAGAACTAAATTAGCTGAAATTTCCAAACAGTCCCAGTAAGAAAGTCAGTTTTGTGCACATATTAAATAAATGCCAACTTTGTCTTAAGTGCTTTACTTGGCACTATAATCATATACCAATAAGACACCGATACAATAAAATTAAATGCACACCTGTGTTTATCTACAACAGAAAGACTATGGTAATTACCACCATCCTATTATAGACCCAAAAATCTTCGACTAAGCAGGTAAGTTGCCTGCAGAGAGGTTACTCCCTTGATTTATTATTCTCATAAATGGACTAAAGCTTAATCATTTTTCAAAAAGATTTCAAAAGTACATGAAAGGTAAAGTCTTAAAGAGGGCTTAAGATATTTAAAAGTTCCTGATAATCTTAGTACTACTACTTACTAACATAATTATATTATACTTGTAGTACCCTTGACAGTTTTAAAAACGTTTTTACACATTTTATTTCCTTTGATCCTTATAATAACCCTGAAAGCTAGAAATGGCAGATTTTATTATTCCAGTTTTATAGAAGACATTGCTGAGGTTCTGTAAAATTAAGGTAAATTTCTCAAGGATGCACATACATTAGGAACCCCTTGATGCTTAGCACACATCCAGGTCTTCTGACTCCACAGGCAGTGTTCTTTTTCATTGTCAAGGTGGTAAAAGTGTGATTAAAGTTGTCTTCTGTTTTATAGTCAGTTTACTTAAAGATACAATATTAGTTTTCTAATTTTAACCCATGGGTTTTTTAGAATTAGGTACATAAAAAGGGTATTACTTATAAGAAAATAATAAAGAGAAGTCATTAACAAAGTTAATGTCTACATTGCAAACCACATTTGAATTTCACGTTAAAATAAGATTCATTTTTATATAAGTAAGTTTATAATTTTAGTAGCATAATTTTAGTCTGTAAAGAAGACAAGTATAAAGAAGACAAATTAGATTTTTCCCCCCAAATTATATGGTTTAATTATATGGTTATGGGTTATCAACTACTTTTCAGACTTTTTGACAGATTTAAGAATTTACTATGGAAATATAATTAATTTACTTATACCACTTTAGTCATATTATTTCATAAAGAATACAAGGTCTATCCAGAATGTATCCAGTCATTATAATATGAAAAATAGAGACGTTTACTGGAGAAAATACAAGATACAAGAAACACTGTACATAGGAAAATGGTGCCTCAGTCCCCTTCAGAGTAGGCACCTTGGGACATCACATAGTTCTCCCAATGGCCACCAGCTGCCCCCTCGTATTCTCCTGAATCTCATCAACAGTTCAAATTCTCTATCCTTTCAAAGGTGATTTTAGTTTTGGGAAAAGCCAGAAGTCACAGGGCACCAAATCTAGTCTGTAGAGGGGCTGAGTCATCTGGGTGATTTGATGTTTCACCAAAAAACTCTACATGAGACATGAGCTGGCGTGTTGTGATGAAGCTGCCAATCACCAGTTGCTCATAGCTGCAGCCTTCTGAATCATATAAATAATTTCCATGGAGAAATGCTCAAGCTTAATGCAAAATTCAATGCACATTCGTTGCTCTACTCACTCAGTCACTTTGAATGTGATAGCCACACAGTACGCACACTCACTCAACTGTGTCTGCTGCCCCCACTGACCAGTACAGTAAAGTCATCATTGTTTATGCATGCTCACTCCAGTCCATTCTCCTTGGCTGCCAGGTTACATCGATGTCAAACCAACCATTCTTACTATATTAACAATGGCTGGACTTTTTCCAGATAGACCTCATATATGAGTAGCATATAAAATAGATTATTAAAAAATAAGACTTGAAAAATGTTGAAGAAAATCAGTAAGACCATTCAAAATATAAACGACGTATTAGGAACTTGACAGGTGTGGCTCAGTGGGCTGGGTGTCATTCCTCAAACCAAAAGGCTGCAGGTTCGATTCCCTGTTAGGACACATGCCTGGGTAGCAGGCTTGGTCCCTGGTTGTGGATGTGTGAGAGGCAACCAATCAATGTCTTTCTCTCACAACATCAGTGTTTCTCTCCCTCTTTCTTCCCCCCTTCCTCCTCTCTCTAAAAATAAATAAATACAATCTTTTTTAAAATCCTTTAAAAAGTTTTTTAAAAAATGTATTGGGAAGTAAACTAGAGAAGAAAATATTATATTATCTTTTTGAAAGTGGCTGAAAAAATGTATTTCAAATGTTTTTGATACTTTAAGATAGCAAATACTAAATATTTATGTTAAAATGATATTAAAACTAACTCCCCATGAAACTTTAGAATGATATTTCTGACTTTATTGCAAATTTCAGGCCAGTACCTCTCCCAATCCTCTGCCATACCCAATGTACTCAAGTGCAAAGCCAGTCATATTTTTAGGATCAAATGGGATAGTGTGCAAAATTGCTCTGAAAAATATAAAGTCATATACAAGATATTATTTTTTAATTGTATTACTTATAGCCTACAAATAAGTAAGAATGTATAGGTTATAAATTTTAAAATCTAAGGCTCAATATTGAGAATAACCTGGAAGAGAAAGAACTTGCCCTTTCAGGTATTAAAGTACATTACAAGAGTGCCCTATTGAAAATGTGGATTGACCACATGCACTTACCAGATTTTCCTTCTCAAACCCACTAAAATAACAGTAAAGGTAAAAAGTAATCAAACAGGACAGACAGAATAAGTATACTGAAGTATACGGACAAAAGCAAATGAAAGACTTCAATAACTTTTTGAAGACAGCACATGAAATAGTAACCTAAGGAACTAATACAGAAATGCTAATAAGAAGTGAGTCATTACTCCTTGGAATATCTGAAAGACTCACCATTTGGAAGTAGAAGGAGGATTCATCGACATTTACGTAAAGCTGGCTGGAACCTGAGGCCCTTCCCAAATATGTGTCACTCAATGGAGGTTGAAGAAATTGAATCGGGAAAGCTCTGGACTTGGCCCACCAACACAGCAGAGGGCCTGGCCTGAAGACAAAATGATTAAGTGAAAGTCTAATGTCTAGCTCTTTTTTGCTCACCAGTAGCAAAGCATTCACACACACACACACACACACACACACACACAGCCTACACTTCTCAGAAAAGACTGGAACATTCTTTTCTCTGAAAAATACTAAAAGCTCCAGAGAAAAGGAGTATGTCCTTTGGACATTCTAAATAGTGATTTTCAACCTTTTTCATCTCAGGGCATACAAGAACTAATTACTAATATTCTGTTGCACACCAAAAAATATATTTTCTGCCAGTCTGACAAAAAAAAAATAGGTATAGTTTTGATTCATTCACACCAGATGGCTATAGTTGTGTTGGCAGTTGTCATTTTCTTATTTGACTGTCTAAGGGAAAAGAGGTCAGTGCCCCTGAATGAATAGTGAGGTATTGAATGTTTAAAATTTTTTGCAGCACACAAGTTGAAATTTGCTGTCCTAAAAGGATGAATTCTTGCCCTGGACAGTGTGGCTCACTTGGTTGGAGCATTGTTCTGTAATGTCATTGCTCCAACCAAGCGTAGGTTCAGCTCCTAGTGAGAGCATATGCCTGGGTTGCAGGTTCGGTCCTGGTCGGGGTACATACGAGAGGCAACCAATCAATGTTTGTCTCTCGAATCCATGTTTCTCTCCCTCTCTCCCCCTTGGGTGAAGATAAAAGATAACAAAAATAAAATAAAAATAAATGGATGAATCCTTGCCTATTCACAGTAGAGCAAAACTCACCAGTAGACAAGCTCACTCATACACACAAAGCTTCCAATTAGCTTTTTGTAGTCTTATATTGAGACCCAAAGATCACCAAATATCTGAGGAAAGAATCCACTCTGAACTAAACCAACAAATAGAAGAAATAATAGTTGAAAGGAAACAAAGACAATATAGGGAGCAAAACAAAACATAACCCTCTAACTAATATCCTCAGAGGGATAAGTAAACACACTGCTTCTGTAGGGGGAAAAAACAGATTATCAATTAGAAAGCAATAAAAAAAGAATAAGAAAGAACCTTTGGGCAAAAAATAGTATAGCTGACATTTAAAAAATTTAAATAAAAGAGTTGAAAAAAAAAAAAACTCAGAAAGTAGAACCACAAAAAGGGTAAGAGAATAAGAGATGATCAAAGAAGTCCAATATCTAACTAAAGATTGCCTAAGGGAAGAAGTAATTGAAATAACTAAAGGACGCAAATCTTTATATAAAAAGATCATGAAAGTTTTAAGAGAAAAAGATCACAAACAGAGCTTTGGGAGTCAGAATAAAAGCAGATCTCTCAGATAGAAGACAAAAACCAGCCCGGAAGAGCAAAGAAAGAAGGCGCAAGATGACTGCTGCGCAGAGCAAGCTGCCCACATTCAGGCAGAAGATGAAAGAGTCTGGAAAGGAGATCTCCAGGAAACATAACTGGTACAGTTATGAGCACAATTGTGAGCACATTACTCATAATCACATGGCAGAAATGTGAGAACAGTAAGGAAAAATGGTATTCAGGAAATTAAGTTATAGTAACTTCAATAAAAATGAAGAGCTAGGATGTCAAAAAAGGAGCAATGGTTATAGGGCACTATTCACTAAGTTGTTTCAATACTTAATAGTTCACAGTAACAGACATTTGATTTAATAAAAACTGTAATATAGCTATTTGGGGAAGGACACGTGGTACAGAAGGATAGCTAAGTCCTCATTTACCATATGGGAAGTAAGCAGGTGATGCCTTAAGTTAATCAAAGAGCAGCAAATACACATTATGTATAAGAATAGCAGAAAATAAGAGGAAACAGAAGGCTTAAAGGTAGGTGCCACTGGAGATTGGAGTTGGGACATGAATGCTTTTGTGCATTATAAACCTTTAATATTGGACTTTAAAAATCGTGTATATGTACAAATTTAATAAAATAATGATAATTTTGAAAAATCAACCTGAATATGAACCTTACTAATTAAAACAGAATGGTACACCAAAACAGATAGAGCAGTGAAACAAGCAGAAAAAAATCCACAGAGAGCAAAAGAATATAAAAGAATTTAGTATATGATCAAGTCATACTACAAATTGCCACAAACTTGGTGGTTTAAAATGACAGGAATGCAGTCTTCCACATTTCTGGAACCCGGAAGTCTGAAATCGGGTGTTAGCAGGGCTGCGGTCTCTGGGAGGCTCGCGGGGAGAAAACTTCTTTCCCTCTTCTGGCTTCTGGCGGCTGCTGGTCGTCCTCCTCTAGTGGTGAAGAAACTCCAGTCTCTGCCTCTGTGTTCACTTCACCTCCTCCTCCTCTGTGCATCTGTGTAATCTCCCTCTGCCTCTGTCTAAAATGAGGACACCCATGTTGGCATTTAGGACCCTCCCAGTTAATACAGAATAATCTATGTCAAGATCCATTACCTCAATTACACCTACAAAAACTTAACCACACGAGGTAACGTTCACAGACTTCAGGAATTAGGACCTATTATCTTTGGGGGTCACATTCAACTCACTACAACCAATGTAGGACGTCAAATCAGTTAACTATCTATTTGAAAAAAATGTTTGATTCTTAGTCAATGTAAGGATGGTTCAAAATTTAAATATTAAAACCTTACAACATTACCATGTGAAAATATAGATGAATGATTTATAATTTGGGATCAAGAACCTTTCTAACATGGTACCATTCGTGAAAATCATGTAGATAGTAGAAATTTTAAATTTATATAACAAAATTGACCATAAGCAAAATTTGAAAAGAAATAACTGGGTAAGACATGAGGAAGAAAATTTAATATTTTTAATATTTTTAAGTTAGAGAATTCATAACTATATAGTGAAAATACAAATCTACCAATTGAAAAATAAGGGTAGCCCTGGCTGGTGTGGCTCAGTGGATTCAGTGCTGGCCTGAAAACCAAAGGGTGGCTGGTTTGATTCCCAGTCAGGGCACATGCCTGGGTTGCAGGCCAGGTCCCCAGTGGGGGTGTGTGTGAGAGGCAACCACCTACTGATGTTCTCTTTCTCTTTCTCCCTCCCTCCTCCCATCTAAAAATAAATAAAATCTTTAAAAAAAAGGACAAAACAAGAATAGGCAATTTATACACACAAATACTTCAAAAGTCCAGTGAATACACAAAAATGTTATTTAATCTCTTGTAACTAAATATGTACAAATGCACAAATGAAAAAAAATACTTTCATCTGTCAGATGAGTAATGATTAAAAATGTTAACAGCTTGTGGGAAAGATGAGGGAATGAGTGCATGTTTGCATAATTCCTTCCCCTGACCAAAATTAGAGAAGGGAACTCCTGTGCACACTGGCTATATCTGTTAGTACTACTGTCAATGAATCAATGTCAGTACAATGAAATTTGAAGCATAAAGAGGATGTCCAGTCATGATGAGGTAGCTTAGTTGGTTAGAATGTCATCCCAATACGCCACGGTTGAGGGTTTGATCCCCAGTCAGGGCATGCACAAGAATCAACCAATGAATGCATAAATAAGTGGAACAACAAATAGATGTTTCTCTCTCTCAAAAAAATCAATAAACTTTTAAAAAGTTAAAGAGGTCTAAATCTGATAAGCATCTCCTCTAATCTCAGTTTGGCAAATTCAGTGGGTCCTAACCTGCCAACATGAGTCCTTAAAGCCATAGCAGCGAGACTTATGGAAGAAGTAGACAGCATTCCACTTGGTGGCTATCTCCCTATCACAGGCTAGCAAAGAAGACTACTCAAGAAGGGATCGTGATGTTTAAGGTGGAGAGTGCTTCTTTTCAACTCTTCTGGTTTTCATGAGGATGGATTTTTCCATAAATATTCCCAGCCTCTTGCCCTTATTCCCTGAAGTAAGAAATCTGACTGATGAGTTTACCATTTACATTTCTTGACTGGATAGAGCTAATTTATCAAAAGTCTAAAATTTAAGGAATTTAATCCCTTTTTGAAAAAACCTCTTAATCACCACTTGTGGCCTAATCAGTTTGAGGCAAAAGTCTCCCGTAAGTTGTCTTTTATGAAGACTCAAACTTTTCCTTGGGTGGGCAGTTCTAGATCTGAAGTATTAGAACACCACTGATACCGTACAAACATGCCTTCTAACAGCTCTCTCAAGAATAAAGCTGATATTTTTATCACCATCTGCTTTGTTTCTCCAACTACAGCTAAATTGGTTCCAATCTCAGGAGGAAACAAAAAAGGCAATTAGTATTATATATTGGGCTCCCTAAAACCTACGGTGGCCAGAATGTTTTTTATTTTCCCTGCCAAGAGGCAAGACATAGCTGTAGAGAAACAGAAACAGCAGGCTGGTAGTCAATCTTGCACAGCTGACTAAAGTAGACTAGTAAGAGATACATGTTAGCATTGACCTGCCTCTGAAACCAATGACTAGTACATGCTGTGTGAAACTGCTCAGAGAGAGAGAGAGCATATGAAAACTGTCTCCAAGCAGCCAACTAAAGAAGAGAGATCACAATAATGTATCCAGTCTCCTATCCCAGCCTCTAAGGCAGTTATTTTAATGGCCCCTGGAAGGGGGTTTTCATGCATTTACACAACTGCATGAAAATAAAAAGAAGGGGCCATAATGTGAAAAAGAAAAAATATAAACATTTGAAAAACTGCTTCATAAAATATCAAAGGAAAAACTGCTCTGAATGCTGACATATAAAACATAGCTCCATAAAACAGATAATTTAAAATAGCTGAATGAAGCAAAAGATATTTAAAAAGAGGGAAAAATACACAAAACTGAAACCACATTAGAAACAACTCCGAGTAGAACAGATAATTCAGAAAACCAGGTTAATAACATGGATGACAAGCCTGGGAAATCATTCAGAATGGAGATTACATGATAAAGGTGCCTAGATTCAAACAAACTGTATAGATAGAACAAAGATGATAGATTTGGAAGAGAAACAACTGAGATCTAACATAATAATATTCTTGAACAGAGAGAGACAAACACATAAAACAGCCAAAACATTCAAAGAGCTAAAGCTAAAAATTGAAAGGGCTCATTATGTCCCAGGAAAATTAATAGGGAATGATTAAGACCAAGATATATTATAGAATATTGCTGAATTTCAAGGATAAATAAAGAAGGGTATTGCCATCAAGACAGAAGAAACAGGGCAACCTACAAATTAAATAATTTAGGCTGGCCTCAGACATCTCCTCAGCAACAGTGACATTAGATAATGGATAAAAGTGAGTACGGTGCTAAGAGAAAGGGAATATTACATGGAATTTTCTACTTAGCTAAAATACAATTTCAATGGATATAAAGCTTTCCACTGTATGGATGTGATATAATTTATTTAACTAGCCGATCATTGAGGAATGTTTAGATTGTTTTCAGAATTTTATTATTTTAAACCATGCTGCAATGAATAAACATATATGTATTATTTGCAAGTATACCTATAAGATAAATTTCTGGAAGTATAATGGCTGAATCAAAAGACATATGTATTTTCACTTTTTTCCATTTTGCTAAACTGGCCTCCATAGAGATTTCACCATTTTTTAGGCCCACCAGTAATGCAAGAAAATGTTTGTTCACTAGAACTGACCAACACACTGTGTTATTATTAAATTTTCTGATATTTTAGCTTATAGATAAAAATTATTTTTGGTAAAGTAATGATTTGCAATTATCTTACCATATTTCATCAATTGAAGGCACCATCATTTGAAAGGGGCATCATTATTTTATGTATCTCTGTATAAGAGCTACAGAGTCAACCATGCTTTTAAATCATAAATTGTCAGATACATAAAAGTTCAGATATCAGAAATTATTTCAGAGATGTGAACTATGAACAGGTGCTTCTTAGGATCAATCAAATATGGTATTTGAGTAAGACTGAATACCTAGAAAGGTTTTTTAAGATATGCAGTAATCAGCCCTGGCTGGTGTGGCTCAGTGGATTGAGTGCCAACCTGTGAACCAAAGGGTCGCTGGTTCAATTCCCAGTCAGGGCACATGCCTGGGTTGCCCGCCAGGTCCCCAGTAGGCGGTGTGTGAGAGGCAACTGGTTGATGTATTAGTGTTTCTGTCCCCTGCTTTCCCCCTCTATTCCCTCTAAAAATAAATAAATAAAATATCTTCCCCAAGGGTAATTGGAACATTCACCAAAATAGACCATAAGCTAGACAGAAAAAAATCAATAAATGTAAATGTACTGAAATAATACAGAGTATGTTCTATGACAACATGAGTAATTTAGAAATAATTATGCTCTATCTAGGAAATTCCCAAATATTTGGAAATAAAATAAAACATCTAAATAAATAACGGAACAAAGAAATTACAGAGCAATGTTAAAATATTTTAAACTAAAGGATAATGAAAACACCCAACTTTGTAGGGTACAACTAAAGTATGCTTAGAAGAGAACTTATAGCTTTACAATGCCTATATGAAAGGAAAAAGGTATAAAGTCAATTATTTATGCTTCTAACTTAAATGATAAAATTAGACCCAAAGTAGAATAAATACAATAAAAAATAAGTATGGCAATCAGTGAAATATTAGAAAACAGGCAACAAAGAGAGAAAATCAACAGTCAAAAGTTGGTTTATTAAAAAATTAATAAAATGATAAGCTTCCAGCAAGACTGATCAAGCAAAAAAGAAAGAAAAATATGAATAAGCCATATCAGGTGGGAAGAAAGAGAATGGTAATGGTAGAAAAAGAACTTCACCTTTATTGGAAATGTTTTATTTCTTTATTCAAAAAATACTTGAAAAATATGACAGTGTTAGCAACAGTTCATGTTGCTACTGTAAATATGTGTAGTAATTTACTCTTTGTTTTAAAATAATAACAATAATGATAATTGCCCTGACTGGCTCAGTGGATTGAATGATGGTCTGTGAACCAAAGAGTCGCTGGTTTCATTCCCAGTGAGGGCATATGTGTGGGTTGTGGGGGCCCACAACCCAGGTCCCCCGTTGGGGCTGTGTGAGAGGCAACCACACATTGATGTTTCACTCCCTTTCTCCTTCCCTTCCCCTCTCTCTAAAAATAAATAAATAGAATCTTTAAAAAATAAAAATAAAATAATGACAATAATGATAATAACAAATTATATAGAAAAGTGACTACCTTTTAATGGTTAATATTGGATCCAAGCAGAATTTTGAAAAGTTTGACTTCAGAAAAAAGGAGAAACTTAAAGGTTGAATGAAAAACTGACAAAACAGACAAATGCAAGAAGGGAATAAGGATATTATTAAATAACAAAAGCCACTTCCCATGAGGAAATATTTACAGTTATACATATTTAAAAGTCACACATCTCAACTGTTATTGTTAGAGAATATAAAAAGATAAAATTTTAAAGAGCTACAGTGAGTACTAAAAAAGGTAAACTATAAAAATAAATTTTAAATATAAGATGTATCACAAAATGAAATCACAAGTTTGACAGTATAGAACAAAACAATACATTACCTGTTTTATATCTGATAATTAATATTTTGTCCTAGTCCAGTCATTGGTATAAATACTATTTTATTGTTTTATAATAAATGTTTGTAATAAAAACGTGGCTTTCTCAGGCAGTGAAAGACAAATACCATATGATCTCACCTTTAACAGGAACCTAATCAACAAAGCAAAACAAACAAGCAAACAAACAAACAAGCAAAATATAACCAAAGATACTGAAATTGAGAACAGGCTGACAGTGACCAGAGGGGAGAGGGAGGGAATTTCAGGGGAAAGGCGAAAGGGTTTGCAGGAACAATTAGAAAGGACACAGGGACAACAACAAGGGCGGGGGAATGGGAGGGAGGTGGGGAGGGCTGCGGGGGTGGGGTAAAAGACAGAAAACTGTACCTGAACAACTAAAATTTAAAAAAATGCTGTTTAAAAAACCCCCAAAACGTGGCTTTCTAGTTTTTCCATCAGCCTGTTTTCAGCTTTTGCACTTTGGACTGGTTGATCTCTGAGCACTCACCTAACTCTGAAATTTTGATGGTTTGTCTGGAAATCATAATTACTTGTAATGAGAACAATATCTTGCATATAATTGTTTCAATGGCTAGATGTGCACTAATTTTTCACTATTAAATACATACAGAAATTTCAGAGAATACTGGGTATGTTAGGCACAGACAACATATATAAAAGGATTAAAACTTTGTCAAATAAAAATATATAATAATAGATGATTACTTAGCCAACAAATGCATAATTAAGTCCTACTAAAGCCTGAGGCACTTGTGGCTACTCCATAAATATTCATGTAAAAATGACTAAAGTAATATCATCTTACAGTACATTGTCTGAATCAGAACCAAATGAGGAAACCAAAAACCAGGGATAAACGTTATCTTCCCAATAACTTATTTCACAGGGACCTATAGTTTATAATAGTTTGTCTGCTCTGTGCATCATGATCATCTATTACATGAAAAATAATCCCACCCCTTCTATTGGTAAACCCACAGTATCACGGATTGGTTGCCAGGATGGATTCCCCCTCCCCCAACCCCATCCCCCCCACCTTTCTTGGGAGGCAGGAATCTGATCCATGACATCATCTGGACACCTGCTCAAATGATCGGTGTTTCCACAAGCGGATCCGTGCGTGCGGCTGGGTTCAAGGCCCCAGCCCCAGTATTTGCGCGTGGAACCCCACCGGAGCTCGTGCACCCCGCTGTTTGCCGTAAACCGTACATTTACTTTTGTTTTTACCCACCGCTCTCCACTTAGTTTCTAAAGAAGACATTCCCATTTCAAAATAATGACATAAGAATAAACACACCAAAGGAGGTCAGCAGGAAGGCACCTAAAGACTGTGAGCACTGGCCTCTAAGGGAAGGATCTTCACTTGTAGGGAAATCACTCAAACCAGCCTCAGCCCGCGCAAGCGTGGGTGGGAGCTCCTTTCGTCTGGGAGGACCCTGCCAGGGCTCTGCCCGGAGGATCTCGGATAAGGAGGGAGGGCCACAGGGGCCTGGGACCCCGAGAGACCGTGTGTGCGTGGGGGCGCCTCCCGCTGTGTCTCCACTTTGGGGTGTCACCATGGAAACCATGGGTCGGCCGCTGGGCCCTGGTAGACGAGGTGGATGCCTTCGGACGGCCAAAGGGAGTGAGGTGGAGCGGCGGGGAGGCCAGAGACACTCACCAGGACGCCGTAGCCTGGACTGGCTGGTCCGCCCTCGATGGGGTCGCGCCCTGCCACGCGGAGGTAGTCTCAGCACCCGTTCCGCTGCAGCTCGTGAGCCCCGCGCTGCCGCCCAGGCGCTCCTGCAGCCCCTGCCCCTCCACAACGGTGCGCGGAGGTGTCGCCCCGGGCGCGGGAGGCGGGAGATTTAAACCCAGCAGCCTGGCGCCCCCGTGCGGCTGTCCGCGTCCACTGCCACCTTGCCCTCCGCTAACTCACCGGGCCCTGGCTCTCAGTCCGTCCTTCGACAAACTCAGGACTGTCTCTGTTCTTCCTTTCCGAGCTCTTTTAATGAAGTGAAAGGAATGACTGTAAGCTGAGCCCTGGACCTTCCCGAATCCTCGAGAGCTTCTCAGTCCCAGTGCCAGGATGCAGGACATGCTCACGTGCTATATTGAACTCTTGTTTTAAAAGTTAAAGAAGATTAAGTTAAAAACTGTTAATAACTGACCTTGAATGTACATAATTTATTACCATATATGAGGCTTCAAGAGCAAAAGGTAAAGTTTGAGCCTAAAAACCTCAGGAAAAAAAATTGGAAATAAAGCAAAAGAAGAACCACATTACTGGTGGAAAATAATTAAATTTCATACTGCTTTATTATTTTTTTAATGTTTTTGGGATTTCTTTATTGTTAGTCTATTACAGTTGTCCAAATTTCTCCCCTTTGGCCTCCTCCACCCAGCCCGCCCAGTCAGTCCCCACACCGTGTCCATGGCCGTGAGCCAGTGGGCCGTTCATACGTGCTCTGTGACTAGTCCCTTCCCCTTCTTTCCACCATTATCCCTCTCCCCTCCCTTCTGGCTGCTGTCAGTCTGTTCCATGTTTCCTGTCTCTGGTTCTATTTTGCTCCTTAGTTTATTTTGCTCATTAGATTCCTCTCATAAGTGAGATCATAATGGTATTTTTCTTTTACCTCCTGACTTATTTCACTCCACATAATATTCTCCAGTTCCACCCATGCTGTCGCAAAGGGCAGGAGCTCCTTCTTTCTTTCTGCTGTGTATTACTCCATTGTGTAAATGAACCACAGTTTTTTGATCCATTCATTTACTAATGGGCACCTAGGTTGCTTCCAGCACTTGGGTATTGTAAATAGCACTGCTATGAACATTGGGGTGCATAGGTTCTTTTGGATGGGTGTTTCAGGGTTCTTAAGGTATAATCTCAGCAGTGGAATTGCTGGGTCAAAAGCCAGTTCCATTTTTAGTTTTTTGAGGAAATTCCATACTTTTTTCCACAGCGGCTGCACTCGTCTGCATTCTCACCAACAATGCACTAGGTTCCCTTTTCTCTACATCCCAACCAACATGTGGTGTTTGTTGATTTATTGATGATGGCCATTATGACCAATGTGAAGTGATATTGCATTGTGGTTTTAATTTGCATCTCTCTGATGGCTAATGATGCTGAGCATGTTTTCATATGTCTCTGGGCCTTCTGTATGTCCTCCTTGGAGAATCTATTCAGGTCCTTTGCCCATTTTTTAATTGGATTGTCTGTCTTCCTGGTGTTGAGTTGCATGGGTTCTTTACATATTTTGGAGATTAAACCCTTGTCTGAGGTATCATTGGCAAATATGCTGTCCCATACAGTCGGTTCCCTCTTCATTTTAATGATGGTTTCTTTAGTCGTGCAGATTATTTTTAATTTGATATAGTCCCATTTGTTTATTTTTTCCTTTATTTCCCTAGCCCTAGAAGATAAAATATCAGCAAAAATATTGCTACATGGGATGTCTAAAATTTTACTGTTTTCTGCTCTGATTTTTATAGTATCACAACTTATATTTAAGTCTTTTATCCATTTTGAGTTTATTCTGGTGTATAGTGTAAGTTGGTGGTCTAGTTTCATTTTTCTTTTGCATGTACCAGTCCAGTTCTTGCAACACCACTTATTGAACAGACTGTTTTTACTCCAGTGTATGCTTGTGCCCCCTTTGTTGAATATTAACTGACCATAGAGGCATGGGTTTAGTTCTGGGCTCTCAATTCTGTTCCATTGATCTTTGTGCCTGTTCTTATGCCAGTACCAGGCTGTTTTGATTACAGTGGCCTTGTAATATAGTTTTTTTTTGGTTTTTTAATCAAGTATTGTGATCCCTCCCACTTTGCTCTTCCTTCTCAAGATTGCTGTGGCTATTTGGGGTCTTTTTAGGTTCTATATAAATTTTTGGAGTATTTTTTAAAAGATTTTATTTATTTATTTTTAGAGAGGGGAAGAGAGGGAGAAAGAGAGGGAGAGAAACATCAATGTGTGGTTGCCTCTTGCATGCCCACCACTGGGGACCTGGCCAGCAACCCAGGCATGTACCCTGACTGGGAATCAAACCTCAACCCTTTGGTACACAGTCTGGTGCTCAGTCCACTGAACCACTACAGCCAGGGCTGGAGTATTGGTTTTAGATCTGTGAAATATGCCAATGCTATTTTAACAGGGATTGCGTTGAATCTATGGATTGCTTTGGGGAGTATGGGCATTTTAATGATGTTAATTCTTCCAATCCATAAACAGGGTATATATGCTTCCATTTATTTGTATCTTCCTCAGTTTCTCTCTTCAGTGCTCTGTAGTTTTCCGAGTATAGGTCTTTTACTTCCTCGGTTAAATTTATTCCTAGGTAATTTATTTTTCTTGTTGCTATAGTAAGTGGGATTTTTTTCCTAGTTTCTTTTTCTGATAGTTCATTGGCGTATAAAAATGCCATCTATTTCTGAATATTGTATCCTGCTACTTTGACAAATTCACCTATTAGGTCAAGTAGTTTTTTTGGTGGAGAGTATAGGGTTTTCTATGTACACTATCATGTTGTCTGCACACAGTGACAGTTTTACTTCTTCCTTCCAAATTTGAATGCCTTTTATTTATTTTTCTTGTCTGATGGCTGTGGCTAGAATGTCCAGTACTATGTTGAATAAAAATGGTGAGAATGGACACCCTTGTCTCATTCCTGATCGCAAAGGAAAAGCTTTTAGTTTTTGCCCATTGAGTATGATGCTGGCAGTAGGTTTCTCATATATGGACCTTATGATGTGGAGGTATGCTCCCTCTATTCCCACTTTGCTAATTGTTATCATAAATGGGGCCTGGAGTTTATGAAATGCTTTTTCAGGATCTATTGGTATGATCATGTGTTTTTGTCCTTCATTTTGTTTATGTGGTATATAACACATAGTGCTTTCTTTTTAAAATGACCAAAAATATCAGCTGTCCTAAAACTTTACAAAATATGAATTAATTACAACTATGACACATAGGCTAGCAAGGGAATAAAGCTCGTGTAACCGAAGTCTGTAATATCATGAAAGACAAGATGGGGCGTCATTTAGAATATTATTACAAAGTACTTACCTTAGAAACCTGAAAAACATGTTTTAGAATGGGAAATGTTTAGGCTATTTATACCACAGAATTATTTGGGCTGAAAATATTAAAATGTCTTTAGATTAGGAATTCTTACCCTGAGATATATGGGATTGATTTCAAGGAATGGGTAGATAATTGAATATTCAAAATTTTAGTTTTTGTTTGTTTTTTAAAGAATCCACAGCTTCCCTCAGATTCTCCTTAAAAAGGTAAGAATTTGCATTTGACAAATATGATGATTGTTGTTCTTCCTCGGATCTTTCTTGACTTATTCCTGCTAAATCTGGCCTCCCTCCTAAGGGCAGCTCCCTCCTCTCAACAGCTGTCCTGCACTGTAATTATTAACCTGCCTGTGTTCCTATCAGAGGCTGAGCACCTCCAAAGTGAAAATTGTATGCATTTCTGTAGCCTTATCTAACCCAGTGACTAATACATCCTAGGTTGGGGATGAATGTTTATTCAATCAATAAATGAACAGAAACAAAGATAGTAATTGACAACTGAAGAAGACAGTATAAAATATCTAAAAAAAACTAAACATCTTTCTCCCCAAAGAAAAAATGGTAAGCAAAATGACTGAAAATGTTACCACTCACTATCGCAAGTTTCTTGGGATATTTTAGAAAATGCTTGTTCCAACAGGTTGAAGTTTAACTCAAGAGGATATTAAACAAATACCTTCTTCAGCTCAATCTGAAGCTGAGAAAGACCCGGAGAGGAACACCAGGAAGTAAGAGTAGTGACTCTGGGCCAGGTCTGTTAGTTTTGTTCACTTAACTGGGAAAATTACCAAAAGATACACAGTGTTTCCAAGTCACCATAAAATGTAGCATTTACACACAATCCCTTTTCCTCTGTTGTGAAATTGGAAAGGTTTGTATTCTTGCTGCCTGTCACTACTAGAACAAATAAGCAGAGACAGGGATTGAATTTTTATGAGCGCTTTATTCAGATGGCTGGCAATCTGAGAAGGCAGTGGGTTATGTATGTGAACAGACCATCTTCCCTTGAGCTTTTAAAAGCAAATTTATATGGGGAAATGTGGGAATTTGGGAGGAGGAAATTCCTAAGGGGAGCACATAGGTGCAGACACACTGTTTCTCTTGGGAGGACAGCTGACAGGGGAGTCACATAGCTTCTTCCCAAAGTAGTTTGCTTCGTTCTAGAGTTACCTGCGTTTGCATTAGCATTCCTTTCTTCCCAGGACACCTGTGGTTTATGGCTAGGGAGGCTATGTATTCTCTGGTTAAGGAGGAAAGGTATAAACCATTTGCTCTCCAGTGTCCTTAGTTAAAGGAGATGAGGTCTTGCAATTCACCAGCTGGTTGTAGGTTGCTCAAACTGTTAGGCCTTGTTTGATATTATTGTCTGAGTTTCCCTTTCCACTTGCCCAGGAATTTTCCTAGCTTCTTACTATCCTATCTAAGCAGGTCACTAAGAAAAGTGTGCAAGTTGGGACACAGTATAGGAATGGTTTCAGGAAACAAGGTAGAGCTACTGACACTTCTCCTGGGTAGGAATCAGGTCTTCTTACTCATGGTATTTGATAACTGTTTGTTGGATTGATAAGGAAACATTTAAATAGCTTACACTACTAGTCCCTTATCATATGAGGCACCCAGAATAGTTAAAATTTAGTGTTTCATAAAAAACTATTTTAGAAAACAAAAGTATTTAACACCACATAAGTACCTTTTTATGGATTAATTTTATTTAGAAGTATAAACATTTATAGAACTGTTACTTAATTTTCTATCAACATAGTAACAGATTTATCCTACTATAAAGTGTTTTCCTCCATTATAGCCTTCTATATGGTAACTAGAAAAGGAGACCACTAGATGGCTTGGGATGTGGGGCTCCACAAAGGACATTAGGACTCAACCTGGAGTCCTAATGTCCTTAGGGAGCAATGATCTTTACTTTTGTTTTTGTACTATCAAGCAAACCTCTGATTAACTGCCCAAATAAAACCTGAGTTGATATTATAAAACATATTCAGAATTCTACTCTTTTGCTCTGTTTTACTTTTATAAGGATTAGGGGGTCTACTGAATCCGATGTCATGGAGATAGTTGCATTTCCTCATGGTGTTCCACTTTTTTTGCAATCTGTTTGATTTTATCAAGGAAGTCAGAAGGAATGGGTCAGTGGCAGTCCTGTTGTGCGTGCATGCATATAGATTCTGCATGGAGAGTTACCTTCCTAGATGCCCACACTAGTAGTTACTTACATATGGCAAGCTAAGCATGCTCTCTCTCCCATACTTCAGTTTTGTTTGTTCAAGTAGGGCTAGATTAGAGACAGTGTTATTAAAATGAATTTTTAATGTGAAATGTTACAGATATATTAAAAAAAGTATTTCCACCCCCTGAAACAACCATTGAACTTAACTTGGTATTATTAAGTCTCAGGCATGTTCTTTATACTTTTACTAACTATACGTAGAATTATTTGACATGTTTCCAGACTTTCTATCAGTATCTGTAGATACAGTATCTGTTATTACTTAGAGGCAAGTCTCCCTGTCTCCTTCACTAATCCTATACCTTCACACTAGGTATTTAACCTGCCTGGGTTGTGGTTTCCTTCCATAACATGAACAACACAATTCAAGTGATACAAATAACAGGACTATTTCTGAAGTTCCTTTTTGCTCATATACAGTTCCTATATGAAGATACAGAAATGGAT
The DNA here is from genome assembly GCA_028533065.1 of Trachops cirrhosus. NCBI lineage: Eukaryota > Metazoa > Chordata > Mammalia > Chiroptera > Phyllostomidae > Trachops > Trachops cirrhosus. The sequence continues at coordinate 23,815,156 of CM052541.1, read as the reverse complement.
CTTTAAGCTATACATTTACACATTACACTAACACAGTTAGTGGATACTAAAATTAATTGTAAAGGCAAACACACGCAAGGCTGAACATAACTTATGGGAATTTGGTACCAGCAAATACCACTTTAACTTATATATAACTTTTCTCTCATGCAGGTGAAGACATTTTTCACCTATTCTTTGCACTTACAAAAACGATTGTTCTTTTCATGACTTTCAGAGTTGGCAAAATACATACTAGTTGCATTCTAGTTGCTTCAGCACTAGAATCAGATAAATGCAAATTCAAATCCTGACTGTTTACTGGCTGCATGAAATCAGCTCAAATAACTTGTTATGGGGGGATAGTTTTTTGCCATCTTTATAAATACTGCCAAAAAATAATTTATGTCCTCAAACCTGCAAATCAGTAAAACTAATACTGTAACAAAGCCAATCTAATTCTATTAAACAAAAAAAAACTTAAAAAAAATATTTTCCCCTTACCAGAGGATATGTTTATTGAGTTTAGAAAGAGGGGAAGGGAGGGAGAAACAGATTCATCAATGTGAAAGAGAAACATCATTCAGTTGCCTCTTCTATGTGCCCCAAGTGGGGGTGGTGCCCACAACCCAAACATGTGCCCTGACCAGGAATAGAACCGTGACTTTTCAGTTTATGGGATAAGACTCCAACCAGCTGAGCCACACTGGCCAGGAAAAATACCTTTTCTAAGGTATTTGGGTTTATATAACAAAATAATAATTAACATTGCTAATATGTTTGATACTAGAAGTCAATTATAGTAAAAATATGTCAATATTAAAGTGACTAAAATTTGTTCTGGCTGTTTTTATACCTGGTAGTTTCTAATTAGCAACATTTGAATATCACTTGCCTAATGAAATCTGATTCCAATTAGTGGCTTTTTAAAATAAAAGATATTAATTGAATATCTCTTACATATACATAATCTTTAAATCTCATTTTTTCCTTTAAGAATAGAAGCTATGATAGTATATACCAAAGATTAATATTTTCCTTTATATTTGCCTTATATAAGTTCTTTTTCAAAAGTAGAATACATCAAAAGAATTTTGTGAACAGATTTCAAAGTTATCAGAAATTCCCAGATTGCATTTGTTTTGTTTTGCAGGGTTGTTTAATTATGTGTATTTTATATTAATTTAAACTTTCATTTGTCTTCCTCTTGATAGATAATGCTAGGAAGCATTTCAATATGAGGGGTGACCCCTCAAAATCTGGAATTTATTTATAAAAAATTGTATATTTTTTCTCACATATTTAAACTTCCCAGTCACCTTCCAAGTACTATTTGATACACCTATTGAGATGTTTTTTCTACTGCTCAAAACAGGTTTTGAACTCGTAGATTTTGATGCCTTTTAGTGCTTCTGTTGGTTTTTTTGTTTCACCTCTTCCATATCAGCAAAGTGTTTCTCTTTGAGGACGCTTTTTCACTGGGAAAACAAACAAACAAACAAAAAAGGTTGCCTGGGGCGAGATTGGGTGACTAGGGAGGGTGGAGCATAGGGGTCCTGCTGTTTTTGGTCAAAAACTGCTGAACACTCAATGCAGTGTGGGCAGGTGCACTCCTAAATCACCCATCATGAAATGGGCAACTGCATTGAAAAACTCTTCAAAAAAATTAACTGAAGCCAAATGCAGCCTCTCACAACAACACTAGTTGGTACACTGATACAGATGGGTTCTTAGAACACTCACCTAGCAGGAGAAGCCTATACTACAAGGGGCCCACCCTCCAGAATGTAATTCCATTTCTCAGGCCCCCCCTCATATATTATTATGCATTGGTAACAGTAGTTCCAAAATGGTCATTCTAAATTCAAACGAAAAGGATATGATAAAGCAAATACTGGTCATCTACTCATAGAAAAGCTACTATAATGTTTTTCTGCATTCTACATAGAATAAATAAATAACTAAAGTTTCTACCCTAATAATCTCTAGGTAGTCATCACAGTAAGATTTTAATTGTAGTTTCCAATATAAAAAGAACATCATGTCTTAGGTAAGTTCTGGAAGGCAGCTTTATTTTTATATTTTATTTTTTAAGATTTTATTTATTAAGTTTTAGAGAGAGGGGAAGGGAGGGAGAAAGAGAGGAAAAGAAACATCAGTGTGTGTTTGCCTCTCACTTGGACCCCACTGGGGACCTGACCTGCAACCCAAGCATGTGCCCTGACTGGGAATTGAACTAGTGACCCTTTGGTTTGCAGCCCATGCTCAATCCACTGAGCTACACCAGCTGGGGGTGGAAGACAACTTTATTTAAAAAAGGAAGACAAAATTAAACTTCTTAGCATATGAAGAAATATTATGCTCATCTTCCTTTCTCACAATATTTTTCAGCTGTCATTTCTGCTCCTTCTGTGGTGCTCCCTTGCCAGAAATAACCTGCACCTCCACCTCCCCAATCAATTATCTGTCCACATCTGACTCAAATGTCACTTTACAATGCCTTTTTTGACAGCCAGGTTGCTGCCCTCAAAGCTAATAGCTCCCCTCTCTATGCTATCCTTCTACCTTACATTTACATTTTTCTTTGCACTTAAAACACTGTTGTAATTAAATTTTTTTAAAGAATTATTTTTAGAGAGGGATAGAAACTGATTGGTTGCCTCTTGCACACCCCAACTGGGCACTTGGCCAGCACCCCAGGCATATGCTCTGACCTGGAATCAAACCTGGGACCTTTGGATTCACAGGCTGGTGCTCAATCCACGGAGACAGGGCTTTTTTCTTTCTTTTTTTTAAAAAAACTTATTAATTTGAAAGAGATACGCAATTTGTTGTTCTACTCATTTATAAATTCACTGGTTGATTCTTGTACATGCCCTGACTGGGGATCAAACCCACAACCTTGGGGTATTGGGATGATGCTCTAACCAACTGAGCTACCTGGTCAGAGCTGTAACTAATTTTTAAGAGTCTCTCCCATGTGAGTGTGAAGGCACTCTTTTTGAAGGCAGTGTCTGTGTCTTGTGGTTTTCTTCCCCCTTTCATCCACCCTGTCTCAAACCCTGGTACATGGTGGAAGTTCAGGATTTTTCTTTAAACTGACTTATTCGACAATGAGATATAACTTGAGCCTAATTTTAAATTAGGACATTTATTGTTAAATGGTAAGAAAAGGAATTCTTTAAACTCTATTTGATGAAGTAAGAGCAAATATCAATGTTTATGAACTGCATTACTATGGCAAGACAGCATAAATAGCACTGTAAAGGCCTGCAGGTCCTGGACAATGCACTTTCTGGTTCCTAACTTAACCCAGTACTAGGATAGCAGCTTCACTTATTTCTCCAAGAGAGTCTTAGGATAAATTGATCCATTTAATGCACTGTCTCTGGTGTAATTAAATGTAGCAAAATGGATCATTGACAAGGAGGCTTAGTTTTGAAGAAAAGGTGGAGCATGAGAAGGAGAAAGTTTTAAGAGGACTAAGTCTTTAGGCTTCTGTGGGTCTCATACGTTCTTCCTGTTGTGGAATAAATCTAACCACTTGAGTTACACAAGGTGCGAGTTTGGCAGAGATCACATAGTCCTTCTCCGAGAGACTTGGTAGCTGGTATTATATCCATCCCAAGGAACAGTGCCTGACCCAGCATTATATTCTGCCTTAAAACCAAAATTGAGAGTAGGTAATGGACCTGTACTTGCTGCCACTTTCTTCTTTGTCCTTTGTCTCTTTAGGCCCCTTTACTTTTACTTTAACCACCTAGTGTATGCATACCCCATTTAAACAACCCAGGTTGGGTGAGTAAAATATTTTCAGTAACTCTGTCTGTAAGGCACATTCAGGGATCATCTGAAACAGGAATATAAATTTCTTTCTGTCCCATGAAAATTAAGATTCCCAGGAACTACAGATGATGAAATTTACACCAATCTGCACTAAATAAGAAAAACAAAGACTTTGGGTATGAATTTCCCAGTTACCTTTATTCACTTTTTAGGCATTAAAATGTACTGTCACTAAGAAATGATGGAGGGACCCATCAAGATGGGCCATGTTCACACAAAGACTGTGAAGGTGACCTGGGTCATCATCAAGAAGTACTACACGTGCCTGGGCAATGACTTCCACACCAACAAGTGCATGTGCAAGATCACCATTATCCCCAGCAAGAAGCTCCAAAACAAGATAGCGGCCTGTCACACACCTGATAAAATGGTTTTATCCATGTGTCCTTTATTCATGTTCCTGAAACCCTTCCTCCTTTACCCCCATTATCCCCTCTCACCTCCTCACTGGTTACTGTCAGTTTGTTCTTAATTTCAATGTCTCTGGTTATTATTGTGCTTGCTTGTTTTGTTGATTAGGTTCCACTTAAAGGTGAGATCAGATGGTATTTGTCTTTCACTGTCTGGCTTATTTCACTTAGTATAATGCTCTCCAGTTCCATCCATTCTGTCACAAAGGGTAGGAGCTTTCTTTCTTTCTGCTGCATAGTATTCCATTGTGTAAATGTACTGTAGTTTTTCGAACCATTCATTTACTGATGGGCACTTAGGTTGCATCCAGCACTTGGCTATTGTAAATGGTGCTGCCATGAACATTGGGTTGCATAGGTTCTTTTGGATTGATTCAGGATTCTTAGGTTATAATCTCAGCAGTGGAATCAGTGGGTCCAAAGGCAGTTCCATTTTTAGTTTTCTGAGGAAATTCTATACTGTTTTCCACAGTAGAAGCCTGCATCAGCCTGCATTCTCACCAACAACAGTGCACTAGGGTTCCCTTTTCTTCACAACCTCTCCAACATTTGTTGTTGCTTTGTTTATGATGGCCATTCTCAATAGTGTGAAGTGGTATCTCATTGTGACTTTAATTTGCATCTCTCTGATGGGTAGTGATGCTGAGCATCTTTTCATAGGTCTCTGGGCCCTCTGTATGTCCTCCTTGGAGAAGTGTCTGTTCAAGTCCTTTGCCCATTTTTTAATTGGGTTGTGTCTTCCCGGTATTGAGTTGTATGAGTTATGTATTTTGGAGATCAAACCCTTATCTGAGGTATCACTGGCCAATGTTTTCCCATGCAGTTGGTTCTCTTTATTTTAATGTTGTTTTCTTTGTGCAGATTTTTATTTTGATGAGACCCCATTTTTTTATTCTTTCGTTTATGTCCCTTGCTCTGGGGCACCTATCAGTGAAAATATTTCTGCATGGAATACCTGTGATTTTCTTGCCTACGTTCTCCTCTAGGACTCTTATGGTGTCACGATTTCTATTTAAGTCCTTTATCCACCTTGATTTTATTTTTGTGTAAGTTGGTTGTCATTTTTCTTGCCATGTAGCTATCCAGATCTCCCAACACCATTTGTTAAAGAGGCTATTTTTACTCCCATTGTATGCTTGTGCCCCTTTGTCAAATATTGACCATAGACTTATTACTGGGCTCTCTAATCTGTTCCATTGGTCTATGTGCCTGTTCTTATGCCAGTACCAGGCTGTTTTGATTACAGTGGCCTTGTAATATAGTTTGATACCAGGTATTGTGATCTCTCCCACTTTGTTCTTTCTCAAAATTGCTGCAGCTATTCAGGATTGTTTATGGTTCCATATAAATTTTTGAAATGTTTGTTCTGTGTCAGTGAAATATGCCATTGGTACTTTAATAGGGATTGCATTGAATCTGTAAATTGCTTTGGGTAATATGGACATTTTGATGATGTTAATTCTTCTAATCCATGAACATGGTGAACGCTTCCATTTGTTTGTGTCTTCCTTAATTTCTTTCTTCAGTGTTGTGTAGTTTTCTGAGTACAGGTCTTTTACCTCCTTGGTTAGGTTTATTCCTGCGTACTTTACTTTTCTTGTTGCTATATCAAGTGGGATTTTTTTCTGTTTCTGATATTTTACTGTTGGTGTACAAAATGCCTTTGGTTTCTGAATATTGACTTTATACCCCACTGTTTTACCAAATTCACTTATTAGGTCTAGAAGTTTTTTGGTGGGGTCTATAGGATTTTCAAAATACATTAGTTTTTTTTAGATGCCTTTTAAAACAGCTAACTTTAAAGTTTCTTCATCAGAAATGAAAAAACCTTGACAAGCACTGAGTTTTTAATAAACACTTTTATAGCATTTCAAAAGCAAATCTTAATTCAAACCAATACCTTTAAAAAGAAATAAACAGTTTAATTTCAAGAGTTTGCACACGGTAGAGAATGCAGGTCACATTTTATATTTTATAAATGCAAACTGTTACATAATAAATACAGAATAAAAAGACAGTAATAACTATTTATCAAGGACGATCTGCATTGATGTCATTTGAGTATTCTCTATCTATAAATCACATTTATAGGAAGAATCTCTTGGTCAAACTTATTCATGCCCCAACATGGGATGTAGTAGGTGAATATCTATAGGAATACAATTTATTGTCCGCTCCTCCACTCAGAAGTAACTGCATAAAAGGAGAGGAAAAAAAACACAAACAGAAGAGTTATTTCATATGATGGTAAACCTAATAATGGTGATTTTGATTACAAAGCAATTAAGATGAGCAGTTAACTTCCATTAAGAAATAACACTTAAATGTACTGATACCTCAATTTTAATACAACATTATAATACAATATATTAAAACTTTTACAGTGATCATTTAAATTTGGTTAAGGTATAATATGCTATTGTACTTTCTTATGAAGCATTTCCTAAGAAATGTAATAAAAAGTGTGAACTGTAATATAGTTTTTCGCATTTATGAAAATTAAGTTTTTAAAGGACAGCACGTTGCTTGCAGGTAAATGAGTATTATAAATTATTCAAGTAAGCCCTAAGGCCTATAGATTTGAAAAGAATTCTTAGGCAATAAGATCTTACGTATATATGTAAACATTCAATTGTAATTCTTTAAGCACATTTTAAGTCTAGATTTATTACATAAGATTTTTGTAAATGAGAAGTATTTTGACCCATTTAGTCTAAAGTACCAAGTTTATTGACTTGAAACCTTTCAATAAATGAAAAAAAAACTGCTTCAAAATTTTTAAATTTTACTATACCTAATATTAAAGGACAAATTTGTTTCTTCTTTGAATGAGGTATGAGATTTTATGAATAATGTTAATGGAAACTTAGAATACAGAATTATAAATATCAGATATATTGAAATTATTAAATCCATAAACACAAACACCGTATTTATTCTCATGTATTTCTTCTTCACCAAGTAACTACTACTGTCTTACCCCTGTGTCTGTCCAGTCTACACTCAGAACTTTGTCTTCATGAGCAGCCAAATCATAGAGAGGAGCCTTACAACTAAAAGATGAAAATGCTGACGTTATATGCTTTTAATGGTATTAAAACAAACAAACAAACATACGAACAATCACTTATACTTTCCTGAAAACTTTAGAGTTCACCATCCTAGCCTCTGTAACACTTAGAATTAAAATTCTGGGTATTTACTTGACCACTTCTCCTGATTTTCCCGTCTCATTAGCAAATGACCAATATTTACTCCAACAAAAATATTCAGGAAAAATGCTATTTATTTATAAAAACTTCTGACTAGGCCCATTTTTACATTTCCTTGACTATTTCACTTTTACCCCCAAATCATGGTTTTATATACCCTTTATCTATCTATATACTGATAACTCCCAAATTTATGTATTAGCCAAACTTTTCCACTGAGTGGTTTGTATATCCCAACTGGCTGATGGCAGACTGTCTTATGGGCACTACAAATTTAAAACAACCAAAAGCTCTTGATTTTCCTTCATAAACTGCTTTTTCTACTTTTCCCCATTATAGCAAGTGGCACCAATAATCACCCAACCACTGAGTATAAAATACAAGCATTATCCTAGATTCCTACCTATACATGAGCCAATCCTGCCAAACAGCTATCTTCAAAATATACCTAAAATCCAACCAACCACTTATCTAATGCTACCCCTGTAGTCCAAATCACCATTCTCTGTCTCTTGAATTGTATTAGCCTCTCTGCTTTCATTCTTGCTCTCCTGCTCAAAAAACCTCTAAAGCCTGCACACTTAGAATGACACCCAAATTCCTTACTGAGACCTACAGGGTCCAGCTCAATATAACCACTTCCTGCTTCATGTACTGCCATTCTCCTTATTACTCCATCAACACTGGCTCTCTTGCTATTTTGTCAATATGCACAGATTTTCCCCACCTTATCTACTTTTCCCTCTGCCATGATCTGTGCATGGCTCATACCTACACATTATTTGATTCACTATTAGGATTCTACCTTCAAAGAGAGGACTTCCCCAAAGATGTGTCCCTTTTGATATATTTATCATTTCATTTTCTCTGTATACAACAGGCAGTTGATGTATTTCTTTTGTGGACCATAAATAGCATTTACCTTCTTGTATCCCACAGCTTGACAATGTTATCTAAAGAACCTGAAATCAGCTGCTGCTCATGGGTAGGAGACCACTTTACTGCTGTGACCCAGCCTGTATGTGAGGTTAGGGACAGTGACACCAAAGAACCATCTGAACAAAATAAAAAAAGGTAAAAATTACTAAATTTTAGAAGTAGGCAGAAAAATCTAAAAATATATATGTAGAGCCCTGGCTGTTGTGGCTTAGTGGATTGAGCGCTGGCCTGCGAACCAAAGGGTGACCAGTTCAATTCCTAGTCAGGGCACATGCCTGGGTTGTGGGCCAGGTCCCCAGTAGGGGGTGTATGAGAGGCAACCACACATTGATGCTTCTCTCCCTCTCTTTCTCCCTCCCTTCCCCTCTCTAAAGTGAATAAATCAAATTTTAAAATATAGAAAATTATCTTTTTATATACATCTCTAGTGAGAAGAAGAAGTGATGGTATTTACATGTCTTTTTCCTCCAGTGGTTTACATGACTTACCTTTAGTTCGGGGATCCCACAGTCTGATATGCCTATCTGTACTTCCAGATGCTAAACGTTTACAAAGTGGAGAATAGGAGATACAATTAAATACTTTATTTCCTGTCTGTAAAAAAAGGGAAAGGATACTGAACCATGGTGGTTTAAAAGTAATCATCTCTAGAAGCTTATCACTTAAAAGCTCAAAGTTAATCAGAGTACCACTGAATTTACATGTCTTACCAAAGTTGACTTAAGACTGCCAGACTCAACATCCCACACTCTAATTGTGTGGTCCCAGGATGCACTGCAGATTTCTTCAGCATCTGACCACAGAACTGAGGAAATTGCTTCCTTGTGGCCAGAGAGGGTCACTATCGGTGTCTAGAAATGAAAGATACCCAAAAGGGAAAGTATTTTCAGTTCAAAGTAACTGAAACAGTAATAGTAGTTAGTACTTCTGAAGCCCATATTACAGATATTTTGTCATGTGCTTGGCTTTCATATCCTGCCTTATTTTTTCTTTACCACAACCCTCCAAGACAGACAATTAATTTTGTAGATGGAGAGACTAAAGCTAAGAAAGATAACTTGCCCAAGATCATACAGTTTATAAAGGGCAGATTTAAATTCCAACCCAAATATTATTCCAAAGTTTGTAGTCTTTCCCCTATATTCTGCTGCCTCCCCATCTATTCTGCTTCTCATTAAAAAAAAAACCAAAACATTTTATTTATTTATTTTTTAGAGAGAGGGGAAAGGAGGGAGAAATAGAGGGGGAGAGAAATATCAATGTGCGGTTGCCTCTCACACGCCCACAACTGGGGACCTGGCCCACAACCCAGGCATGTGCCCTAGACTAGGAACCGAACTGGTGATCCTTTGGTTTGCAGGCTGGCACTCAATCCACTGAGTCACATCAGCCAGGGCTACATTTCATTTTAAGGACTATTAATATTAACACTAACTTCTTTCAGTTGTCAAATATACTACATGTAGAAGACAGGAGAGAAAGCTCTGGGGTTAGATCTAGGTTTGAGTCAAGGTGCTGCAATTTTCTACATGTCTCTTCCAAGTTAAATTAATCTAAATAGGTTATTCTTACCTGCTTTAATTTCCTCAGTATCCAACCTTTAAATAATGTCTATGGCTCATTAGTATTATAAAACCTCTACTTACTTTCTCAAATTACAACCCCCAAATTAGGTATAGTGTCTATCTTAAAGAACATGTGAAAGAGGGGGAAATATTCTGAAATAAGGCAGTTAATCTAATTTTGTAACTTTGTTACATTTAGCCTCCTTCAATTTTATTACCTCTTCTGTAATACCAGGGAGTTATGCTGAATCAGAGATCAGCCAAGTTTTTTGGTAAAGTCCAGAAATAAAGTTTTTAGCTTTTCCAGGCCACGCATAATCTCTTGGTTTGTCTTTAAAACCCCTTTAAAATCAGTCTTAGTAGTACAAAAAATAGGCCACAAACTGGCTATAGTTTAGTTTGATAACTCCTGACCAAATGATCCCTAAGTTCTCTCTTTCCACCTCCAAAATTTTCCTGAATAAAGTGAGGGAACCTGATACAAAAAACTATCCACACATTTTTACTACAATTTTATTTATGACTGTCAAACCAGAAACAACCCAAAGTAACCTTCAACTGGTGAATGATTACACAAACTGTTGTATATCCATACAAAAAGAGTACTATACAGCTTTTTAAAGTCATGATTTCCAATAACCTGAGTTTACCTAGATGCAAAGTCTACATACTGTGTGATTCCATTTATAAGATATTCTGGAAAAAGGAAAATGGCAGGAATGGAGAACAAATCAGTGGTTGCAGAGGACAGAAGTAGAGGGAAAGGCTGACTATCAGTGCACAAGAGTTCTGGGGACGACAAACCGTTCTGTATCTTGATTATGTAGTTGCATATTCTACACATTTATCAAAATTCAGAAGCTTTTTACCAAAGAGAGTAAACTTTTCTATATGTAAATTTGTTTCTCTTTGAAGATAGAAAAGTTGCCCTGGCTGGGTGGCTCGGCAGGTTGGAGCGTTGCTCTACACACCAAAAGGCTGCAGGCTGGATTCCTGGTCAGGGCACATGCCTATGTTGTAGGTTTGGTCCACAGCTGGGTCATGTACAGGAGGCAACCAATCCATGTTTCTCTCTTTCTCTCCCCCCAGTCTTTCCTCTCTCTCGAAAATCAATAAACACATCTTGGATGAGGATTTTTAAAAAATGAGATGTTGTTTAAAAAAAAAATAAGAAAGTCAACTTTGGCACCGTCACTACAAACTCCAGTAAGATAGTACTGGAGTGAAAAAAGGAATTTTGAGAGAAAAATGAGAAAAAAAACTTACTGTATGTTCATGTATGAAACAAATGACAAGTTAACTAATTAGCAGCATTTTACTCATATTAATACAAATCAGGTACTAGAGATAGAAGATAACATTTTTGACATTTGTCTCATTTTAGTCTTAAAAATCCACTTTTTTCCCAAATTCTAGCATAATTTTTACTTCAAAGGATTCCAGCATAACTTATGAGAAAGTGAATATATTATGATTTCTCAAATAAAATGAACAATGGATACAAGCTTATAAAAGTACATATCTAAAAATAAAAGTTATCAGCAAGGTACTTAATGGGAAAAATACTTACAATACATATATCCAACAAAGACTTTGAAACCAGAATACATAAAGAACTCTACGAATCAGTAAAAAGATAGGTAACACTTTTAAAAAATGGGCTAAAAACACAAGTGGGCACTTCACAATTAGGTGTTAAAGGGCTGGGACTTAAATTCTACTAGACACCACCAGGAACAGACAAAATGATACACGTTGTAACAGTAAGTAAATTAAACATGTTATGTGGTAAAATAAAATCAGTTATGATATTTAAAAAAATTGATCAGTACTGGTAAGGATGTGGAGTAACACTGAATCTCATACCCTGGCAGTGAAAGTATAAACTGATACAGTTTGAAAAACTATTTGGCAGTATCAAACATTCAAAAACCTGAACATGTGCATACCCTGTGATCTAGCCATTCCACATATGCAGAAATGACTGCACCTGCACACCAAAGGCAAGTGTAAGAATTTTCTTAGCAACTTTATTTATGGTGGCCAAAACTGGAAACAACCTAGGTGTCTTCAAAAGAATGAATAAATCCTGGTATAGTTATGTAAAGGAATACTATACACATTATTAAAATTCATGGACCTATACATTTAAATATATGCAAGCCAAACTTCAATTAAAAGAAAGGTAGTTGTGGCTGTTGTGGCTCAGTGGATTGAGTGCTTGACCTGTGAACCAAAGGGTCATTGGTTCGATTCCTAGTCAGGGCACATGCCTGGGTTCCAGGTCAGGTTCACAGTTGGGGGCATGCGAGAGGCAACTACACATCAATGTTTCTCTCCCTCTCTTTCTTCCTCCCATCCCCTCTCTAAAAATAAATAAATAAAATAGTTAAAAATGAAATGTTTCCTCTCTTTAAAAATAAGAAGAGTAGAAAGAAAAAAACTACCTTCTATGTGAAGAATTTTTATAATTCAAGAAATAATACTATAATCAAATATATTCTTCAGAGGCTGATCAGGGATATGCATCAATAAATTACAACTGACACAATATCCAAATTGGCAAGACATTTAAAGTTCTGATTTGTCCTGCCAGACGAAGTGATAAGGAAGCTGAGTTGCTGTCAGAACATTCCTCTTGTAATTCAGCAGTCCATGTTTAAAATGTATAAATTATAGATCACTACTTCGCTGCATTTTATATTAGTTTGATGAATCATTTATGATCACACTTTACTCTCCTTTTCAATGATTTTTATAAGATATCTTATTAGTGACTATAAGAAACAATGTGTGCTTCATTTACTGCACATTCATCACAGCTGTGAGAAAACGAATGAAAAATGTTTTTCTAAACCTGACTCAGTACTGTCCTTCACATTAAGTATATTAATGCAGGTCAGATCATATTATGACAAATACCTCCCTAACTTAACAGAATAAGAATATGGATGAAATTTCTCATTTTGATTTAATTGAATCTAAATTCAATTAAACTCTTGTCTCATAGCTAAATGATAGAATCAAAACCTCAATTAAACTCTTGGTTTCTAGTGATTTAGAAGATACCACGAGCATCCCTTAGTGAGAATTACATCCTCAGTGTATGAAACAATCATGATTAAACAGGTAATGAGATGCTTCACTTCAGTGCAAGCTTTGGAAAAGATCCTACTTCAAAATCCACCATGAGATTAAATACAATAGCTAAATACTCAGCCTACTAACTGGTAAGCCTGACTCAATGCTACCACAGTCAATGACTCAGATAAATGCAGCTGGAGTATTTCTAATAAGTATTTACAAATCTACTGAAAGAAAACTTAATTATGGCGGAAGCAGCAAAGGGAGAAAAAGGGAAATTTAAATAGGAAAAATTATATTAAGTTACCGGGTATTTGTCAATACAGACTTTAGCCAAGTATAGCAGTTCTCACAAATACTTACCCTTGTTAGTCCCAATTGCTCTGTTTTCTGTTTCTTTCTTGGTCGATTTGTGGGTTCCTCCATTTCTTCTTCTTCATCTGTAGGGACTGTATCATAGAGAATTAGATTTGATATTTTCAAAATTCATGGTAAACATTACTTGCAAACAGTCTCAAAGAATTCTTCATTTCTGAGTATACACTTTCTCCACATTATCTTAATTGGCTAGGGAATAGATAGATATTCCTACTTATTTTGGTTAAAGAAAATTATACATAAAAACAATGCCTGTGTCACCAATCTTCCAAAAGGATAAAGTAAAAAGTAAAGTACATTAAAATCCTAGAGCTTAAGCAGTTTGATATCTTGCTATGTCTTTAAGATTATTATAAATATTCATTACTTTACTTTATCTATGAAAATTGCTTACTAATAGTTGCAGGACAGATCTGGCCATACTGCATTTCCATGATGAAGGTAATGCCGTAAGATAGACATGTTAAAAGGACACACATTCCAGCCATGTTTATTCTTATTATTATTTTACTTTTCTAACAATGAACTTAAGTGTTTTATAGATATTTTTGATTTTTAAAAAATATTTGTTACACACCATTTGGCCAGGTAGCAAACCCCTGATGGAAAACCATATATTTTATGTTTTATAACTATATTTTATGAATATTAAAGTTTTTTCCAAATTAGACTATTAAGTGCCATAAGGGTAACAACTTATATACATATCTCATTTACCCAGAACTAGCAAAAAATAGAATATTCAGGAATGGGGAAATTTCCTAAACAAATCACTTTCTGCTCCCAAACTTTATTTTAAGCATGTTTGGAATATCTACTAAAATGGATTATATATTTCCTGCCATCTTACACATAGTTACTTAAAACTCTTTAAGCTTTTCCTGTTTCCCCCAACTCTACTTCGTAAACTATATTTAGAGTATTATGCTGTAATATAGCAATTACTTCAGAAGTATCAGAGGTATTCTGATCTGTTTACCTGTACAGTAAACAGTTCTAGACTACTACTTTTAAAATTTAAATTATCTGTGAGTTTTTCCCCATCTTTCCTTCTTTCAGTGTCTTCTTACTCCTATGAGGGCACCTTCCTCTGAGAGTCCTCCTTCCCTCTCTCCCTCCTCCTCTATTTGTCCCTTCTAATCTACTGTTTTCAAAGAAAGAAGTTTGGTAAAACTGTATTAAAAGTTTATTTTTTTTTAAGCAAACCACCTTAACTAAGAAAATTTCTCTAACAGTAAAGTATATTAAAATGACTCAGAAGGTATTTTTGTTTATTTCCAGGTTCCTGAATGAGAGAACTCAGACAGTTGCGTCCCATATTGCACCAAACATGTTGTTGACACTTCCAGCCACTCAACGACACTGTCCAATAAATAAAGGGATGATGGAGTACAAAAACATTTTGAAACAGAAACATGCTAATTTTTCTCTCTAGTATGCTCCTCTGTATCCTACAGAGCCCTGGTCCATTTTTATGGTAAAATACGGGTTAAAAAGAACTCTTTCACTGAAATTCTTAAAATATCATTAATCAAAGTAACAGATTTGATTACCTGCAGACCAGATCTTCAGCATCTTATCCCAGGAGCCACTGCAAAACTAAACATATATATGAAGGGAAAAAGTTTATAATTATAACCCATATTATCTGCCTTTTTTTTCTTCTATTTAACTTAAAACCTTTACTTTGCTCTGAAATCCTTACTATTGTAATCATCTGCCTATCTTCCCCTAGTCTCCTGAAGGTTGTACCTTTAATTTCCGGCAACTGAAGAAGCTGTCATTCTTACCTGGCCCAGTGCCCTGGCTGTGGTTGCTTAGATAAGGGTGAACAACTGACCTGCACTATGCCTACAGGTCTTTATCCTTCAGGACTTTTTGAGGTAGGAGAGAATAAAGTCAACGTGGGGAGACGGAAGGGAGGGGGTGTGCTGGCCACATTCAAGGCTCCACTCCTTGGTTCCTGAGACCCAAATGCATCATCACCCTGCTCATAATGTGGCTGTTTACTCTGCCCTTGGATGTCATGATCTTTAAGCTGAAAAAATTCCAGATGAGCTCCTGTCTTCTATAGCCACACAATAAGGTATGATGAATTCACTTAAGTTTGGACTTGACACCATGTAAACCTTCTTGATGGTTCAAATATGAACAATCATAAATCTTTTAACTCTAATATATTAACTGGCAAAAAATGCTGAAGAAACACTCATAAATTCAGAATACTTAAAAGTAGCATACGGAACTTTCAAATGGTGAGAGTTTGTAATCCTTCACAAGTCAATGCAGTATTGCCTTCAGGTTTATTTCCTTTTAACTAACCTTTACTCATCTTGTCATGATAAAGAGATCGGCAAGAATATTAAAACAACCTTTAGTAACAATAACCTTAGTGTATGCTAAAGGCTTATTAGTAGTTCAACTAGATATTTTCAACTAGTAACAGCACTGTGAGTAGCTGAAAGATTTAAAATGTCATTATGGTTTAAGGTTACATAAATAAATTGCTTATTTACCTGATTTCTTAAAGTCTCTGCAGTTTATGTAAGTTCTAACCCGGAGATACACTGAGATGACAAAGTACATTTTTGCATCTTTTATCAATGAGTATTTACTTTTAGGTTTGAAATCACATTCTTCAGTCACCAATTGTTATGAAAGTAGGCCAATCATAATGAATACACACAGAAATTTTTTTCCCACAAATTCAAAGTCTAAGCACAGTATTGCTAACACAACAGCTACTCACTTTAGTTCCTGTGCCATCAACAGCGATAGAATCCACACTCCCAGCATGCCCTCTGCAGCAGTGCAGGGCTTTCACTTTGTTTCTCTCCACATTCCACTCCCACAAGAGAACAGTCTGATCCATAGAGGCGCTCAGTAGTAGGCAAGACAAGCTGTCTGAAGAAAGGGTAGCACAAGAGTAAGAAACAAGTTAGTACAAAAATTTAAAATACACTGTGTTCCGAAACCAAAGAATTCAATAGGATGTTGAGGAAAAAACATTAAAAAGATAAAAAGATCATTTTGTCCAGCTTTGAAAAAGAAGCTAACTTATGGTAAAAATATTATAAAAGAACTGAGTTTAAGCCCTGGCTGGGTAACTCAGTTGGTGAGAGTGCTGTCCCAACATGCCGAGGATGTAGGTCTGATCTCTGGTCTGGGCACATGTAAGAAACAACCAATGAATACATAAGTAAGTGGAACAGCAAATCACTATTTCTCTCTCTAAAACCAGTAAGTAAAATTTTAAAAAATGAAATGCAAAACAATCTTTACTTGAAAATATATGTTATCTGAGATATTTTTAGAAAGGATTCACTTCTATTAACACGAATTGTTTATATAATCCTTTCCTTCTTGAACACTGTATTTTTCAAAGACCTCACAATAACTGAGGCAGGAGACATTTCCTACCCTGTCCATAGTCTACGCCAGCAGTGAAAATGGCTTACTTCCAACCCTATCCAGGATTCCTCTTGGTTTAGACAGAGTCCTTACCCTTTTTCACCCAGGCCACATCTTTTACAACATCTGTATGTCCCACAATTGTCATTATTGACTTTCCTTCCAAGGACCAGATCCGAGAAGTCTTATCATAAGAACCAGTTAAGATCCTGCAAGGAGAAAAAAGAAATCCTATGAAATACAAAAAGCAGCTTTTTCAAACCCTGAAATCAGTTATATTTCTAAGGTACGGACAAAGTCAACCTTAAGGATAATTCTTTTAAACTCTCTTTTAACATGAAGATTAAGATTTCAAAACATACTAGAGTATAGAGTAGATCAGGTGTTATAGAATGTATAGGTATTAAATTCGGCTTTTCCTGACCTGCTAAAAATAAAAACATAACCGACAAATTCTACATTTCATTTTTACTATTGTAAATACAACTCTCGGGAAAGCTAAGCAAGTTGGCTGTACTCTGTATTTAACTAGTGAAAACCATTAAATAGTAAAACAGTAAAACCACTTAAAATAAAACCAGTAAAAACATTAACTTTGTATAATAAGTCCAGGGAGACATTCTGGGAATGTAAGCTACCACTATACACACTCTTGAGGTGTTTTTTCGCAAGTAAGGCCAGGGTGAGGTTTGCTCTGAGCCATATATAACTTCTTGATTCCAGTTGCCCATTTTAACTCTAAAATAGCATGACCTGCATCTTCATCATAGCAGACCAGGAGATTTATGACTATAAAAAGAATTTTCCTCCTCTATACAACAAATTATATCCTTGGTCTTAAAAGCAACATACTCACATCAAATAAATGCCCTGACACCTGACCTATCCAGAATACAAATGTCACTACATCTTCACAAAGAAAAGAAAACTTACTAATAATTGTTTCTTCTTGACTCACAGTGATGTAAAGATCTTTGGTATGGTCACTGATACATGTATCACAAATTACATTTTAGAGAACAGAGAAATCAGAGGAGAATATTCCCATCATGCACTTATAAACACTAATGGGAGTGGCATGAGAAGGACACAAGAACATTCATCTGGCAGTACCATTCCTCTGCCCCTTTGATTGAACTGATCCAGTCATCATGGAATAAGCATTGCTCCGGCTGAGGTGCAGTATACTTCTCCACATATTCTAGTTCCACAACCTCTTCCTAGTCACAGAGAGAAACCAGAAATCAATCAGGTGGTGTAGTCTTAAAATGGTACATTATAAAGATACAGGACCCTAGTTTAATAATCTCTGGTATGTCTGCCCCCTTCATAAGCCAGAAAATTAGAAAATTAAGGTGAAAAACTATATTTGATCTGACAGTATGCTATGAGTAACATTAAGAAATGTTAAGGACCTTGGAAATCTTATGCTAAAAGTGAGGAAAAAAGGAATATAAGAAAATTTAAATTATAAAATCACAAAAGCATATTGTTAAATGGGTACAGAGCTTCTGTTTAGGATGATGAAAAAGTTCTGAAAATGGATAGGGTGATGGTTGCATAACATTGTGAATTAGTTAATGCCACTGAATTGTGTATTTAAAAATGGTTCAAATGATAAATTCTATGTATCGGGTTGGCCAAAAAGTTCATTTTTCCCCCCTAAGATGGCTCTAGTAGTGCTTAGTTGTCTTAGCTTCATTCGAAGCAATTCTGTTATTGTATTGTGACAGCTATCATATCAGCATGCATTTAGAAAAAACTTAACCAAAATTGGTGAATTTTTGTGTAAACATTTTAATATTGAACATGGGAGAAAATAAGCAACATTTTTGGTATATTATGCTTGATTATTTCAAGAAAGGTAAAAATGCAACTGAAACACAAAAAAATATTTGTGCAGTGTATGAAGAAGATGCTGTGACTGACTGAATGTGCCAAAAGTGGTTTGCCTAGTTTCGTGCTGGAGATTTCTCACTGGGCAATGCTCCACGGATGGGTAGACCTGTTGAAGTTGACAGCAGTCAAGACATTGAGAACAATCAATGTTATACTACATGGGAGACAGCCGACATACTCAAAATACCCAATTCAGTAAAGTTATTGATGAAAATAAAAATGTGTCTTTTACAGAAAAAACCATATGCACTTTTTGGCCAACCCAATATAAAAGCAAAAGTTTGAAAATTAGAGGAAAGAGAGGAAAATCATTCTAAATCACAATAATGTAACCTTTAAGTTGTTACATGTGCTCAATCACTTTGTACACCTTTATGCATAAACACTATTTGCTATTCCCTTTCTTGACAGTTCTTCCGCAAGTATAAAGGTATCTTCTCATATTCATTCATCTGTATTTCTTAAATAATTTACTCTCAGAAAAAAGATTTTAAAATGTGAACATATAGAAACTGAAATTCAAGGAAAAAAAATTGCTGAAAAGGATCTTGGTTACTGATGATTCTGGCTGATTCTAAATGAAATTTACCTATATTACCTGATAATAAGTAAAACAGAGCAGGTAGCATTTGAACTTACAGATGAGATGTTTTCCAGTTCCATGTGTTTGACCAAGGGCATGCGCAGAAACTGGCCTTTGATAAGGAAGTCAAACTCCACATGTTTGTGGACCTCTGAAGAAAATACATAATGAAATTACCACTCTTAGGACCTGAAATGGTATTGGCAGAGGTATGTAAGAGACCCCAAAACAAACAGATTCCTATTATCCCAGTGTGGCCTCTGAATTTCTCCATGGCATAATCAGGCCACAGGTCTCCATATACTAGGTGATTTTTAAGAACAGAAATAGTTCATTCTGTTGGTAAAACTGTTTTGTTATTCTTGGTAGTATAATTTTCAGGTTTTTTTTTTTGCCTCGAGTTCCATCTTTTTTTTTCATATTATTTTATTGATTATGCTATTAGAGTTGTCCCATTATGCCCCCTTCATTCCCCTCCACCCTCTCCCACCCACATTCCCCTCTTTAGTTCATGTCCATGTGTCATAGTTCTTTAGCTTATACATTTCCCCTACTATTCTTGCCCTCCCCATCTATTTTCTACCTTCATTGCTACTTATTCTTCATACCTTTCCCCTCTCTCCTCCTCCCACTCCCCTGTTGCTAACCCTCCACGTTATCTCCATTTCTGTGGTTCTGTTCCTGTTCTAGTTATTTGCTTAGTTTCTTTTTGTTTTTGTTTTAGGTGTGGTTGTTCGTAATTGTGAGTTTGCTATCATTTTACTATCCATGTTTTTTATCTTCTTTTTCTTAGATAAGTCCCTTTAACATTTCATAAAATAAGGGCTTGGTGAGGATGAACTCCTTTAATTTGACCCTATCTGAGAAGCACTTTATCTGCCCTTCCATTCTAAATGAGAGCTTTGCTGGATATAGCAATCTGGGTATTCTTGGTAGTGTAACTTTTAGGATTTTAAAAATGTTTTATTCTATGAAAAATTTCAAATATATACAAAGTAGAAATAACATATGAATCCCCATCCCCACTGCACACTTTGGCAATTACCAACTCATGGACAATCATCTATACTTCTCCCTCTACACACCTACTGCTTTATTTTAAAGCAAACTTCAAATATGGTATGATTTCATCTGTAAATCTTTAGTATGCACCCGTATACTATAAAGACTTGGAAAGTCACATTAAAGCACTCTATAATTATCCCTTTGAGTATCCAATAGTCAATGTTCATGTTTCCTTATATCATAAATATTTTTACATGAGCTTTTTAGAATCAGCATCCAAAGTCCACAAATTATATTTGATTAATGTATTTTATAATAATAATCTTTAAGAGTTTCCTTATTTCCCTGGCCATTCATTTATTTGTTGAAGAAACTGGGTCATCTGTCTTTCAGTATTTCTTACATCTGAGTTGGGTTGATTACATTTGTAAGGTGTCATTTAGCATGTTCCTCTACCACCTATATATCCTGTATACGAGGGCAGGCCCAAACAATTTTGATTAGATTTCAGATTTGCTCTTTTTATGATATTGCAATCACCTCTGGGCTCGGATGATGTCAGTGTGATCCCACCCATCATGTTCTCTATCAACCTTTTACCTAATTAATGATTTTAGCGGCTACTGAAAATCACTACTTAAATCCATTACTTCATTTGGAGTTATAATATGCTAAAAATTCTTTATTATTTTGCATTTATTACAGATAATCCTCCTGAAAGAACTCTTTCACTCACTATTTGGATTGTTACTTTTTAAAAATCTGAAATCTGGCCTTGGCCCGTATGGCTTAGTTGGTTGGAATGTCATCCCATGGACAGAAGGGTCATGTGTTCTATTCCCAGTAAGGGTACATACTTAGGTTCCTGGTCCAGGCACCTACAGGAGGCAACCAATCAATGTTTCTTCCCAACCCCTTACTCCCCATCACTTCTCCTCTCTAAGCATGCCCTCAGGTGAGGATAAAAAATTAAAAAATAGCCCTGGCTGGGCGGCTCAGTTGGTTGGAGCATCCTCCTTACACCAAAAGCTTTCAGATTGGATTCCTGGTCAAGGAACATACCTAGGTTTTGGTTCCATCCCTGGTTGGGGTGTGAGTAGGAAGCAACCAATCAATATTTCTCTCTCATGTTGATTATTTCTCTTTCCCTCCCTTTCTCTCTAAAATCAGTAAAAACATATCCTTGGATAAGGGATCAAACCCTCAACCTAGGTATGTGCTCTGACCAGGAATCAAACCTGAAACCTTTTGGTGTATGGGACAATGCTCCAACCAACTGAGCCACCTGGGAAGGGCATGATTTTACTTTTTAAAAATCATCTTATTATAAAAAATTTCAAACATATGCAAAAATGAATAAACTTTATAATAAACCTTCATATACCTACCATGCAACTCAAATGATTAATTTAGGGCCAATCTTGTTTATCACTATTTTTGTATAGTTTATATTGATTTTATGGGCTAATAACTTAGTCACACTTAGCATATGTTTACTATTTGTATCTTGATGTTTTACTTGATACTCTTACATGTTTGTTTTATCCATTCATTTTATGAATCCCAAACACTTAAAAAATATCAGTACAAAATATCTTCAGCACACTCAAAATGTCTTGATTACCTCTACATCACAAACATTATACTAAGGTCAAATAACATTAAAATGTGATGGAATTGCCCTGGCTGGTGTGGCTCAGTGGATTGAGCACCGACCTGTGAACCAAAGGGTCGCCACAGGTTCAATTCCCAGTCAGGGCACAGGCCAGGTTCTCAGTAGGGGGCATGCAAGAGGCAACCACACATTGATGTTTCTCTCCCTCTCCTTTCCTTCCCCTCTCTAAAAATAAATAAATAAAATCTTTTATAAAATAAAATATGATGGAATTTATTGTAGCTAGTCGTATTGTGCCCTGTCCTAACTTTTCAGAACATATATACCCACCATTTTTGGCCTCCAGCAATTTATTAATAATGTTACTAAGGTCGGCAATTTCAGAAGCTGCAGGGATTGAGAAGGGAACATCATCTACTGCGTATCTATAAAAAAGAAGTGACACATCGAGATTAAGTCCACTTAACGAATTATTTTATGAAGATTATTTTAATGAATGTGCATTTATTCATTCAACAAACATTTACTCACTATTGAATACATGTCATTTTGCTACATGGGGTTAACAAAATGAATTAAGACATGGTCTCTGTTCTCAGAAAGGGTTAATGTCTGGTACCCAAATACAATGAAACTACATAAGAATGGTGTCATACATAACATATAAAATGGCAGAACAAAGAGCCATAGAGGTCATTTCAGCTAGAGAAAAGGAGGATGGGAGAGCAGAGTCTGAAAGGACGCAGAGTGAAAGAAGGATACTAGACAAGAAGCAAGAGTGAAGGGAGAGCAGATAAACAACATCTAAGAGTTATTAGATTGCTTAGCCAGCCTATTCCAGTAAGTATGATAGTGACCAAAGAAAAGACAGGTTAAGTGTCAGTGGGAATGTGGAGAAATTAAACCCTTATTCACTGTTAGTGGGAAATGTAAAATGGTGCGGCTGCTTTGGAAACATCTTGCAGCGCTTCAAAAAGTTAGTGGTAAACATGAACTTACATTTGACCCATCAACTCCACTCCTAAGTATATACCCAAGAGAAATGAAAATATATGTACACACAAAAACTTGTACACAAATGTTCACATCATCACTATTCATAATAGCTAAAAGGTAGAAACAACCCAAATGACCATCAACTGAACAATGGAAACAAAATGTGGCAGTACCCATATAATAGAATATTATTTGGCCATAAAAAGGAATGAAGTACTGATATATGCTACAACATGGAAGGCTCGTCAAGCTAGTCACCCAAAGGCCACATGTTATGTAGCTCACTTGTATGAGATGTCTAGAACACACAAATCTATACAGCAGAAAATAGATTAAATGATTGACTAGGGCTGGGGGAGTGGAAGGACTGGGTAGTGAAAAATGTTCTAAAATTTACTGTAGTGATGGTCAAATAATTCTGCAAAACCAGTGAATTGAACACTTTAAATGTGTGAATTCTGTTGTGTGTGAATTACATCTCAAAGCTTTTATCAAAAAAATAAAAGGACAATTAATGAAAAAATAAATCTCTGTAAGGCCAAATTTAAGGCTGCATTTGTGGGGAATGGAAAAGTTTCCAAAGATATTAAGGTAGAATCTACAGGGCTCCTCAAGAAATGCTACAGCAAGCCTCTTTTTGTCACACTGGGGCTTCAGAGCTTGTCAAAAAGTAGATTCTAAACAAGGAGGTATGGGGTGGAGGCTGAGATTCTCCTTTTTCTAACAAGCTCCCAAGTTATGCTGATGATGATGCTTCTCAACCATATGTGAGGCTATAGTTACATATTTATCATGCTAAAAGTAGTAAGCACTTAGACTTTGCAAAAGGTAACAAAACATAGAAATTAAAAATTTTCATTCTTCCTTTCACCTACCATGTTGGTCAGTAAAATGGGGGTGGGATAGAAGGAGTGGCATAATTCACATGCAAGTATATGAATATACATAGAGTATATGTAAATTATATACATATAAGTGAATAAAATTATTCTATACCTTCATTTGACCAGAACATATTACATATTTTTCAAGAACCTATACATACACACACACACACACACACACACGACATTAGTTTCTCTCAGGGGTTAAAATACAGTGGTATATGACTTCATGTGAATCAATAATAATAAAAATTTCAATTAGAAAACGTACACTGGCTATGCTATTGCATCATCACATTACTTGAGAAGTGTTGAGACTTAAATATATACACTCACATACACTGATAATACAATTTATGTATACCGCAATACAAAGAGTAACTGATTCACCAAGTCAACTCATAAAACTACAAATACCCCATGAAGCAGAATGTAATTAGGTTTCAAATAAATGCTACAGACCTGGGGACTATTGTTGAAAATGTTTATACATTATGTATACACACAGCTACATACCTCGTATATACAAATACATATATCTGTATATGTACATACACAACAGACACACACACAAATCTGTAACTGTTTTGACTTCATACTCCTATCAAAAAACAGTTCTACCAACCCCCTCTTCGGAGCTCCACTTTCTAGCCTGGTGTAGGAAATCATCAAACGACCACCAGCTGAACAATGGAAACAAAATGTGGTATTATCCATATAATGGAATATTATTTGGCCATAAAAAGGCCAATCATTTTCCATCTACTTAAGAAAATGAAGTTGTGTTTCAGAAACAAACACCACTAGCTGCCTGTAACGACTTGGTCCATTGTTCAATTACATAATGTGCTTCACTCAAAAAGCAAGCCTGAAACCCTCCGACCCCTCTACATTCACAATTAAAACTGTATAGAGTCTGAGAAGCCCGACAGCAGGGAGGTTATATTAGAGGTCGGACCCTGAGAAATCCTCTAGGCACCTCTTCCGCTTCAGCGGAAAATACGCCGAAAAAGAAAAAGGAAGGGAGGGGTTGTGTAAAAGTGAATACGGCAAAGACAGAGATCCACACGGTTATACCGAAGGGGTCCCTGATACCGGAGAGGAGAGGAGTGACGCTTACTTACTTCTTGTTGTCAGTGAAGAAGCGTGTCTGGAGCTGAGCCATCGCGGGAAGTAGGCACAAAACTCGCCCGCAGAGACGTATGGGTTAACAGACAACGCGCGCTCTGGTCCCTTCGGACTACAAAGAGAGGCAGCTCTAAATCAGACAGCACAGGGAAGCAGAAACTGCAGTCCAGGGCTGGAATTCCGCCTTCTTCCCTCCGACCTCCTTAGCCAGAAGAGAGCACGAGGTGGCCCTTCCACAGACGCCCAGCCCACAAACATCAACTACCTATTCCTGGATTTAGGAATCATCGATTAGGAAAGCAAAGTCTTAAAGATGGCGTGTCCCTTTAACCTTTTTGTTTCTTTTCATATGTTTAGGCCTGTGATCGAATATGAAAATACAGAAAGACCCAATTCAAATCTGATTTTCTCTCCCTCTTTCTTTTTTTAAATGTGAAAGTCTGTCTTTAGACCCAATACTTGAAGCACAGCTCGTACATAATACAAGCCCCAGAAAGCACTGCTTCTCGGACGCTATAAGCACTGGGAACTGTAGTCTTTTTTGCCACGCTGTTTTCAGGAGAGCGTATCCGCATTAAACCATCCCGATTCCAGCCAGATGTTCATTTAATTTCCTCCCTCTTCACCTTAATTTACTAAAGCTGTTTCGGGTTTATTTTATCACGTATACTCACAAGCAGAACCTCACTCTACCGAGATTCTTCCCAGAGTCTCCACTCTAGCTTCATGCTTTAAATCCACAGGAGAAATGCGGGGGGGGGGGGGGGGGGG
>CM052541.1:23717326-23788951 GCA_028533065.1 Trachops cirrhosus | reverse complement strand
GTTTTGTTTTTTGGTCTTGTCAAGCTCCTGTAGTGAGGGGCGGGGCCTTAGGAGTTCACCTGGGTGGGGCACCCCAGTCGCAGGGTTGTGACGCTGTATGTGGGGTCGGGGTCCGAGAAGGAACAATGGCGCCCACTCCGCCCTCTGCAGGACCCCAGACCCTTCCGCCACTTTCTGCAAGCCGACCGGGCCCCTCTGGCACCAATTCCGGTGTGGGTGGGCCTGTGCACCCCGCGGCCCTTCCTTCTCAGTCAGTGCCCCAAAGCTCTATTTCCTGGTGCTGGGACCCCGAGCTGCGCGCAGTGCCTTGCTTCACAATGGCTGCCTCGCTGGGTCTGCTGGTTGCCACCCCCTGGCTGGGGCCCACCAGCCACCGCCTCTTGTGTGCCAGGGTCTACTTGCTGTGGAGTTGCGCACCGCCTCAGTTGCTCAGCTCTCTGCTCTGCGTCCCTCGCCTGGCCCGACTCCGCCCCTCCTACCAGTCTGGATGAACGTGTGTAAGTTTAAATCCTTGGGCGTCCGACTTCCATACACTTCAATTTTCTGTCAATTCTGGTTGTTATTTTGTTTCTATATTGTTGTTGTCCCTATCTTGGTTGTGCAAGGAGGCACAGTGTGTCTACCTATGCCTCCATCTTGGCCGGAAGTCTGGGATGGTATTTTTAATTAATAGATAGTTGTATGCAAAGAAACCACTGATTATGAGACTATTCATTGGTCAAGCTTTTCTGATAATTTTCATGGTCTCAAGTAGGATGTATTGCAGCAGATGACTCTTCAAAACTATGTGTGTTTTCATAGCAAAGATTAAAGATAATTAGCTTTTTGTTACAGGAAAAGTAACATTATCAAATTATATGAATTGAAAATAGTTTTTTAGGTATAGGGTAGAGTAAGCTAAGGAGAGAAAATAGAGATTTTTACTGTACTTGGGACACAGTTTCAAATCAGTCTTAATTATTGTATTTTCATATGATTGAGTAAATTATAAATATACGTGTTTTATTGGGATTTAAAATATCCACAGCACTTTTATTTTCTAAGAATTAATAAAATATTTTCATAGATATTTAATCTCTTTATAAGGAGTAAATAATTTATTTTTATTTTTTAAAAACTTGAAATTATTGCTGACACTATTACAGATGTCCCCATTCCCCCTCCCCCTTTTGCCTGCCTCTATCCAGCCCCTGCCCCTCCTTCCCTCTGGCCTTCACAACACTGTTGTCTGTGTCTGTTCATTATGCATCTATGTCCTATGGCTAATCCCTCCACCTTCTTTCAATCCAGTTGCCCCCCTGCCTTCTGATAGCTGTCAGTCTGTTCCCTGTATCCATGCCTCTGTTTCTATTTTGTTCCTCAGTTTATTTTGTTGACTAGATTCCACATATAAGTGAGGTCATATGGTATTTGTGTTTCTCGGACTGGCTTATTTCACTTAGCATAATAATCTCCAGTTCCATCCATGCTGTTGCAAAAGGTAAGATTTCCCTCTTTTTCACGGCTGTATACTTTTCCATTGTGTAAATATACCACAGCTTTTTTATCCACTCATCTAGTGATGGGTACTTTGTCTATTTCCAGATCTTGACTATTGTAAATAATGCTGCTGTGAACATTGGGGTGCATATATTCTTTTGAATTGGTGTTTTGGGACTCTTAGGATATATTTCCAGAAGTGGGATTGTTGGGTCAAAAAGCAGTTCCATTTTTAATTTTTTAAGGAAATTCCATACTGTTTTCCATAGTGGCTACACCAGTCTGCATTCCCACCAGCAGTACACTATGTTTTCTCCACATTCTTGCCAGTGCTTGTTGTTTGTTGATTTACTGATGGTAGCCATTCTGGCAGGTGTGAGGTGATATCTCATTGTGGTTTTAATTTGCATTTCTCTGATAACTAGTGACATTGAAGATTTTTTCATATGACTGTTGGTTGTCTGTATGTGTTCTTTGGTGAAGTGTCTTTTTAGGTCCTTTGCCCATTTTTTCATTGGATTGTTTGTCTTCCTGGTGTTGAGTTGTATAAGTTCTTTATATACTTTGGAAATTGACCCCTTATCAGATGTATCATTGACAAATATGCTCTCCAATACAGTAGGTTCTTTTTTCATTTTGTTGATGGTTTCTTTTGCTGTTCAGAAGCCTTTTAATTTTATGTTGTCCTATTTGCTTATTTTTTTCTTTGTTTCCCTTACCACCAAATTACACCAGACACAAGAATAAATTCAAAATAGATAAAAGACTTAAATGAATGCCATGAAACCTTAAAAATCCTAGAAGAAAACATAGGTAGTAAAATCGCAGACATCTCTCATAGCAATATTTTTGCCAGTATGTGTCTTAGAGCAAGGAGTAAAGAATTTAAAACAGTATTATTACTGTTACCTTTAAGGTCCAGGAGAACATTTTGTATTGCTTTGTTTTTGTCTTCTTTTAGCTTTAATAGCATCATCAGATAACAGGAGGCAGTACAGAGTCGTGATTAAAAGGAGTCAAACTACTTTGGTTTGAATTTCCAGCTCTGTGTTAGCTTGCATAAAATTTGTAACCTCTGTTTAATAGTTTTCTCATGTGTAAAATGTATATACTTCATATACATGTAATGAACATTAAATAAGGTAATATTAAGTCCTGCCACTTAGTATTCACTCAACAAATGTAAAGCAGTTATCATCTTCAGAGTTTCCAGTGCTTTTTCATGTTGAAGTGATGAGGTATGGCAACACATTTTTATCTCAAGAAACTTGATAAACATTTGGGGTAGGGAAACTACGCCTACTCTTAGTTTCTGGAAAATGTTTATATTTATTGAGGTGGGTTTTTATTAATTTAATTTTTTTCAAATGACCCCCTTAAAAGGAGGAATGCAGTCTTTTATCAGGCATGCATCAACAATGCTTTCATGTTTTTACATAGAAGAAGGAAGTCTGGGGAAGTGAAATGGAATGAATAAGGAGAGTTAATTGCACTAGGTAGAGGTAAAATATAAAATTGTGTCAGCAGAAAGGAGTATGTTAGGTAATAAAGTTTATAGGCTATCTAAAAAATCTAGAACTATAGGATAAACTTATTTCAAATACTAATTTATTATATCTTCAAATGTTTTTCTTAAACTTCAGATTCTTTTTTAGTTGACATTCTTCTAAATTTCTGGCAATGGGTTCAGTATAATAAATATACTCTTTTCTCTGTGTTTTTAGACTTTTGGGGACTCTGCTGTATACCTTATGGATAAAGGATATATATAAATGCAGAGATATAAAAACAAATGCTGTTTTAAGTAGATATCCAACAAGTTACTGTTTTTAAACTAATGAAATAATTTAATTATAAATGACTACCACACAAATAGGTCAAATGTGTATGGGTAATACAATAATATAAAAAAGTTAATATATTCAGCTCTGTCAGAGCCTTGTTCAGATTACTAAGTCATTAGGTCTCACCCCTGTGTAATGAATAAGACCGTAGGTGGTTCAGATGCTAGGCCATATGGTCAAACTGCCTGTCTTAATCCCAGTTCTACCACCTATCGGTTGTGAGACTGGACAAAGTTATGATCTCAGTGTTTTCATCTATATAATGATGATTTCATCTATAATAGTATTGACCAAAGAGGTAGGCATGTCTTTAATAATTTCATTAATAACTCTGTTAAATTACTGTAGGCTTATGCATTTGATTCCTTTTTTAATGCTTCCAAGATGATTGTTGCCAGCTCATTAGAAAATGGACAGGTGCTTCGTGTAATTCCATCTACCCAAACAGGAATGGCACAAGTGATTATACCTCAAGGGCAGCTTGTGGATATGAATAGTCCTCGGGGTGAGTAATAATTGGACATAGGGGATTTTAGAATGTTTTAAAGAAAGAAATGTATATTTAGGAAAATCATCTTATGAAAGTCAGTGCTAAAATTGTGAACTGAATAAATAGAAAAAGGTTGATAGCCCAACTAAATTTCAAGTTCATTTTCAACTCCTGTCTAGGTTAGCTGTCTATTCCATTTTGGAATTCTATGAAGCTGGTTGACTCTTGCTTCCTCTCAAATGACCAGTGAGCATAAAATAAATTCTTCTTAATTACAATAACAGTAATAATAACAACAACAATAACAAGAATATGGTGCTAATAGCTACTGGTGAAGATTTTACATTTGTATTTATATCAATGTTGTTGTTAGCTGTGTGACTTAGTACTTTTTTTAAGGGTACTTTCATCCTCTTTGCTCTTTTCCTTTCTCTTGTTCTTTCAAATTCAAAAATGAGACTCATATTCCCAGTTTCTTTTTATTTTTTTATTTTTCTTTACCTATTTAATAATATCACTATTCTCTTCCTTTCCCTTCCCTTGCTTTTCCATCTATTTGAATCTCTTTTCTAACATCATAGCTATACTGTTTTGCCACTTGTTCACAGTTAATGATTTAGGGTAGATGTTTTTACTTGGTGTTATGATTCTTTGTCTTGTTAGTAGTCACTGAAATGTAAGAAAAAAAGCATAGTTTGAAGAAAACATTATAAACATGGTATAGAAATAAGAGTCAGCTTTACATTTTCCTATTATATTGTGAAACTCTTAATACATATAACAATTACTTCTACCACTCTTATATATTAGTTGTTCAATAGAAGTTCCAAAAACTTAATTATATTATTTTAGTAGTCAGTATTATAATTGGAAAGTAAACATGTTCATCAGAGAGATTCTCAGTAAAGCATGTAAGTTTTGTTATCTTTAGTTTCAGAGCATATCTTCCCTGTCCTATTTCAAATACGTAAATTATAGTTAGTTACATTCTCACGGTCTTATTCAAGATACTGATGTTGCTTTGTTCTTGTTATTGTGGTTAAGATGCCTCTGAAGAGAAACCCAGCAACAGAAACTTACCAACTGTGAGAGTGGATGCTTTAGCAGACAATAACAGTGCTTATATTCTTCATCCACAAGCATCCCTCACATTGCCCACAACGACAGTGACCAGGTGAGTCAGCAGGAGAGAGGAGCTCATCTTTTGTTATCACCATGGAAATGTTTTTTAAGTTATTCCAACTTATAGTAAACTTTAAGTTATTCCAACTTATAGTAAAGCTGGCTTACTATAGAAAAGATCAGAAATTCAGGAAATAGAATAAACTATCATCAAGTATATATTTTAATGTCATCTTGGCAACAAGAGGCTACTCTAGAAAGTATGACTATCCAAAGTGCTGCTTTTCCTCAGTGACCTATTCCTGTGATATTTTGAAGCAACCTGAAAACATCTGACACTAACAGAGTTTTTAGAATAAAGAAATACTCATTCTAGATCCTAAAATTTTTAATAGTTTCTTCACATTTTTATGCATTTAATTCCTCTGTGGTAAAGTGTTTAAAATGTGTTTTGTTAACATTTATTTCAGCTTTTACTTTTGCTTTAAAATAACACTTTACACTAATTTAGGGAAATAAAGATAATGGTTTTTGTATTATTAATATTCTTTTTTTTAAAGATTTCATTTATTTTATTTTTAGAGAGAGGGGAAAGGAGGAAGGGAAACATTGATGTGTGAGAGATACATCAATCATTTGCCTCCCACATGCCCCCAACTGGGGACTTGGCCCATAACCCAGACATGTGCACTGACTGGGAATAGAACTGGCGACCTTTCAGTTCTCAGACTGGCACTCAATCCACTGAGCCACACCAGCCAGGACTGTATTATTAATATTCTTTTAATTGTTCTAGGAAAATATTTTAAAATTAATATAATACTTATGACCTTTAGTCTTAGAACTTGACATAATGTCATACAATTCTTAACAAGTCATCTGAAGATGTTGTATTAGCTCATTTTTTGATAAATGAAAATAATTATATAATGATAAGAATATAAAATAAGCTTTTAGAGAGAGAGATATCATACTTGAATTTGTTGGAACTACATGTAGTTGGAAGAGCTAACCTGGGCCTTTTCATTAGCAGTTAGTAAAATAGTCATGATTAAAGAAAATTATAATGATATGCTTATCAGATCTATCTGTCATTATTATTACAATTTCTTATTGATGATATCAATCTTTTGTCTTTGATACCAGCAAAGAGAATAAAGCAGTTGCATGTCATGTGTATGTCTGTGTGTGTAACTTCTAGTATGTCTTTATATCTATTTCCCCTTGTCCCAGAATGCTTGAAGAACCATTTCTGGCCCCTCTGCAGCCACTTTCTTCTAACACACCTATGTGGGCCTGCCGTCTTAGGAGCTGTGAGGTGAGCTAAAAATAATCCTTACCTAGATTCACTTAATGAACTACAGTTCACCCCAAAATGTCCACTTTTGAATATGACTAACAGAGGCTGTATCTGTACTATTTTGTTCATGTTTATTCTAAATCTGATGTCATCTAGTCTTTTATTTGTTAGAGATTGTGAGCTCTGTTAAAGCAGAGATCGTATAAATCTTCTCACTTCACTATCTTCTCTTCCCTTGTCTTCCATGAAACTTTGCCATCATGTTTCTCTACTTTTTATCTTTTGACCATTCTCTCTTTCTTTGCTTGCACTTATTTTCATATTCACAGTGGAAATTCTTCAGATTTCACTGTTTAACCTTTTTTTTATTTCTCCACATTTCATCTTTTGGAGAGCTTATTAACTTTGTTGGCTTTCCACTGTCACTTTTATAAAAATGATCCCCAAATGTATATCACCAGTTCTTGCTTTGGTTTTTGAAAAAAATTTTGAATTTATTGGGGTGACACTGCTCAATAAAATTATATAATTTTTTTGATGTACAATTCTATAATACATTGTCTGTATATTGTATTTCGTGTTCCCCACCCCAAGTCAATTCTCCTTCCATCTCCATGTCCCCCCTTTACCTTCTTCTACCTTACTTCTTCTTCTCCCCCCACCCCCTTTCTCATAATCACCATTTTATTGTCTCTGTCTATGAATTATTAGCTTAATTCCTTCACCTTTTTCATCCAGCTTCTTAATCCCCCTTCCTCTGACAGTTGTCAGTTGTTCTCTGTATCTGTGAATCTGTTTTTATTTTGTTTGTTAGTTTATTTTGTTCATTAGATTCCACATGTAAATAAAATTATATGGTACTTGTCTTTCTCTGATTGGCTTATTTCACTTAGCGTAATACTGTCCAGGTTTGTCCATGCTGTCTCAAAAAGTAAGATTTCCTTCTTTTTAAAGGTAGAGTTGTATTGCATTGTGTAAATGTACCATAGCTTTTTTATCTACTTGTTGACTGATGGGTACTTGAGCTGCTTCTAAATCTTGGCTATTGTAAATAATGCTGCAATGAAGATAGGTATGCATATATTCCTCAAATTAGTGTTTCGTGTTTCTTCGGACATATTCTGAGAAGTGGAATTGTTAGGTCATTAGGCATATCCTGTGTTTAATTTTTGGAGGTAACTCCTTACTGCTTTCTGCAGTGGCTGCACCAATCTGCATTCTCACCAACAATGCAAGAAGGTTCCTTTTTCTCCCCATCCTCACCAACATGTGTTGTTTGTTGATTTATTGATGATAGCCATTCTGGCTGGTGTGATATGATATTTCATTGTGGTTTTTAAAAACATTATTTATTTCTATCACCATTTATCCCCCTATACCCTTTTCAACCTCCACCCACCCTGTCTCCATGATTACCATGTTGTTTTAATTTGCATATTTCTGATGATTAGTGACATTGAGCACCTTTTCATATGTCTCTTGGCCATTTGTATGTCCTTTTTGGAGATTGGTACAGCCACTGCAGAAAACCTTGTGGAGGTTCCTCAAAAAATTAGAAATGGATCTGCCTTATGGCCCAGTGATTCCACTTCTGGGCGTATATCTGAAGAAATCCAAAACACTCATTGTAAAGAATATATTACACCTCTATGTTCAGTGCAGCATTATTTACAATAGCTAGCTATAGAAATAACTCAAGTGCCCATCAATGGACAAGTGGATAAAAAAGTGGTGGTACATATATATACTATGGAATATTACTTGGCCATAAAAAGGAATGAAATCTTACCATTTGCGACAGCATGGCTGGACCTAGAGGGTATTATGCTGAGTGAAATAAGCCAGTCAGAGAAAGACAAATATTATATGATTTCACTTATATATGTGATCTAAAAGATAATATAAATGAACAAACAAAACAGAAATGCACAAAGGTGTAGAGAAGAGACTGATGGTTGCTATGGGGGGCGGTTGGGGGACTGGGTAAAAAAATGGTGAAAGAGATTGAGCAGTGCAGATTGCTAGTGCAAAATAGTCATGGGGATGCAAAGTACAGCATGGGAAATATAGTCAATATTATTATAGTAATTATGTATGGTGCTTGGCGAGCACTGGAATTGTCAGGGGAAACAGTAAAGTATATGATTGTCTCACCATTATGCTGTATACATGAAACTAATACAAAATAATATCGAATATAAACTGTAATTGGGAAAAAAATTTTAAATAAAAGAAAAATACATAAAGTATATTAGCAAGATAGAAATTAAAAGTGGAGCTAAAGAATAAAGAAAAACAAGAATGGAGCCATAAAATGGAAGAAAGAAGTATGTATCTTAATGAAGTATGTGCATGTCTGTGTGTGTGTCTGTGTGCACACACAGAGATGTGCCAAATGTCTACAATCTAAGTATCTACATTCAGGAGAAAGGTGGCTTTTGCAGTACAGGGAATGACTGATCACAGGGATACGGCAGCTGACTCTTCAGCTGTCTCCACCCAGCCACCAACCCTGGACTCTCCTCATGCAGCTCTAGTCTGCTTCGCCCTCCCTCCACTGGAGCTCAGGGTAAAATTATAAACCATTTGAAGATTCTGAAGGAAGACAGTGGTAGGATTCACAATTTTCAGTCTATGGGAGGAGGTGAGATTCAGACTCTGCTGGGAAAGAGAGAGAGATAATTAACATTCAAAAGGGAAAACCTAGTTAATTCGTAAATTTGTCTGCTAGGTAAAAGTACTGTATTTTGCTGTGTATAGTGTGCACCCACATTTTCGTGTGCATTTGGCATGAGATTATTATACCCATTGTATGTAATCATTATGCCCATGTATAATGCTCATCCTTATTTTTTCCTCAAACATTTGGGCAAAAAGTATGTATTATACACAGTAAATGTGGTAATTATGCTAATTTTCCTAAGCTACCAAAAAAAAAAATCCCATTACCTATTTTTGATACTAAGGTCAGACAGGAATTTCTCTCAGAGAAGGATCTTCATGAAAACAAGGTTGATACAAATTCTTTTATATAATTTTTATATGAGATACATTACAATTTTCATAGGTTTTCAAAATAGAAGGATGGTATCCTATCAAAATCAGTTTCAGTAAAGAATCCCCACAGGGAACTGGTATATTGTGGCTAGTTTTATGCTTATTTGGTTAGACATAGGGATAGAATTTTAAGTATCTGGAAGAATGAATATATGATATGTTCCTCAAGCTATCTTCCCTAAGTATTATTAGTCTCAAACAAGATTTTGATGAGGTCATTGTGACAGTGAGTTTGGCATTCTCAAACAAATACCTAGACAATATCTATTTGATGAAGCTGGTTGAATTCAGATCAGATCCACTGGTTGTAATAGACCATTGATCTGAGGGGAGAAATGACATTCTCTTTTGAGAGCTGAGGAGTCTTTCATCTTGGACAATCACTTCATTAAATTTTTTGTACAATGAAACATATTTGCTAATAATTTTGTTATTTAATTTTTACTACATACAGAAAATTGGAGATTCATACCGGGGCTACTGTGTAAGTGAGACTGAATTAGAAAGTGTTTTAACATTTCACAAACAGCAAACACAGAGCGTCTGGGGGACCCGCCAATCTCCAAGCCCAGCCAAGCCAGCTACACGTTTGATGTGGAAATCCCAGTATGTCCCATATGATGGAATTCCATTTGTCAATGCAGGTACATTTTAAAAGAAGTATCTTAAAAGGTTTAGCAGTAGCCATGATCTGTTGTGAAACTGTGGTTTTCCTAAGGTGATTCATTTTCATTTTGGTAGATGATAACTAAATGTTAATTGATAAAATGTATATTAAACTGCAAAGAAAATATAATAAATTAAACCAATTTTTATGTTGTAAAATTGCATTTATTGTATTAAATAAATCATGCTTCCTCTAGATATTATGTTGAAAATAGAAAATAAAAATATTGAAATTCCAGGTAGAAGTATTTAATACAAATTAAATAATAAGCAATTTTATTATTTTAAGTATGTATATCTCGGGTTTTGTTTTTGTTTTTTCATTCATTCTAGATAGACTCTCCTTCTCTCTTGATTTGTCTTGTGCTACAAATTTATGTTCATTTTATATAGCTTATAATTCTTAAGTTACTTTATAGAATTTGCGTATAATCAGGAATTATTTAGAATTTTAATATTGGGGTTCTCAAGCATAAGGTGTATTATATACAGTTTTCTCAATCACTGGTGTTTACTAAAGCAATATAGTTTCAGAGAATTCCCAGAGATTCACCCTAGGACTAGTCAGACCCCACAGAACCTAAAATAAGTGATTTATTTCAGGATTATTCAGGTACTATTCAACTGGAAGAGTTGCAGCCTCATCCTGGACCTCTGAGGGTAAAGAGAATAGAGGAAGACAAATGTAACTTCTTCTGCTCAGGTTTATCAATATTCTATAAAAGAAATGGAACGTTTTTCACCTCCCTAGTTCTAATCCCTTTCTTACCTCTTCACAAGCAGACACTGCATGAATTTGGTGTGTATCTTTCTAGTCTGTTTTTATATGTTACCATACATGTTTGTATTTTTAATAATACATTTTGTTTATTGCATATTTAAAAATATACATAAATAGTAAACTGCAGACACTATTATATAAAATTTCACTCACCCCCAGTTAACTCAATTTAATTATGTAACAGTCCAGCATATGACCAAACCACAGTTATTTTTTTATAAATAATCACTTAGGTGGTCTCCAACTTTTCAATATCACAAAGAATGCTATAGTCAGAGGTCCACAATATACATTTTCTGTTGGAAATATGTAATTAGTTTTTTTAATGTATATGTGTTAAGATGGAATTACTATGTTGTGAATCATGCCTATTTCATCTTTATAAGATTCTTTTAAATAGTTCACAGAAATGGTTGTGCAGGTTCAAAAATCCCTTCTCTAGAATTTTTTGTCCAGATGTGTTTTAGAATTCTGAATTTTTGGACTGTAATAAGGAAACATTATAAAATACTTATAGCATGTATTCTGTAGACAGTAACATATGATCAAACAAGTAATATTTTATGGGTAGTCGACACTAAGGAATAAATCAAGACTATAAATGACCTCCTAAAGTTCAGGTCAGGTTTTACAGTAAATGAGTTCCTGTTTTTTGAGCTTTTTAGTTCAGAAATATACACAAAGAATTGATGACCTGTACCAATTTTACTCCTTTCAGTGATGTATGAAAATTTCCCTTTCCCACATTCACTGTATGACTTAGCACTGTCATTCTTTTAAAAATCTTTATATTATGAACATTTTCATATGTATATCAAAGTAGTAGTAATAATATTTGAAATCCTATGACTCCATGTATCTATCATCCAGTTTCAACAACTATCAGCATGTGGTCAATATTGTCTCATCTATATCCCAGCCCACTTCCTCATTCCCCACTCCCAAGGTGATTTTACAATAAATTCCAGATATGTCACTTCATCTACAACTAAAGAGTTAGGGACTCTGTCTGTCTCTGTCTGTCTCTTTCTATATATGTATATGTGTATATATACACAATATAACGAGAATCCCATTATCACACTTTAAAAGAATTAACAGTAATTTCTTAATGTCAAAATGTCCAATGTTCACATTCTTCCACTTATAATTCTTTTTCTATAGGTTTGTTTGAATTCACATCCAAACAAAGTTCACAAATTATATTTGGTTAATATATCTCTTAACTCTATTTTCATCTAAAACTTTCTGTTCTATTTTCTTCAGATAGTTTGTTATATAGAGTTTGCCATATTCTGCATTTTGCTGATTCCAGCTCTGTCATGGAGGTTAACATGCTCTTTTATCTCCTGTACTTCCTATGAACTGCTAAATCTAAGAGGCTTGACTAAATGAAGATCTAATCTTCATAAAAGTATTTTGCAAGAATACCTCATAGGTTCTGTGTACTTATTGCTATCTATGTGTAACACCTTTTAATGATGTTAAGATTGATCAGTGGAGTCAGTTGTAGAATATGTCAGTTATTTGTATTACTGCCAATCTGAAGAGTGTGAGGTAGTATTTTACTATTGTTTCGATTTGTATTTCCCTCTTTTGTATTTACTAGTGAAGTTGAACAACTTTTTATTTTTTCATTTACCATCCATTTTTTCTTTCTGAATTGTTTGGTCATAGCCTTTGCCCATTTTTCTGTTTGGTTGTTTTTTTATTTTTTAAAAAAATTGTGTTTTTTTAATCTTTTGTTATGTGTATTGTGAAAAACTGTTTTTCAAATTGCTATTTTCATTTTTATTTATGGTTTCTTTGAAGTATGAGTTTTATACTTTTTTTAATTAAAGGTTTTATTTATTTATTTTTAGAGAGAGGGGAAGGGAGGGAGAAAGAGAGGGAGAGAAGTATTGATGTTTAAGAGATGCATTGATCAGTTGCCTCTTATATGCTCCCCACTGAGGATCTGGCTGGCAACCCTAGCATGCGCCCAGACTGGGAATCAAACTGGTGACCTTTCAGTTCACAGGCTGGCACTCAATCCATTGAGCCACAGCAGCCAGGTCACAAATTTTACATTTTAATATCAGCTTTATCAACATTTTAAGTTATGATTTGCACTTTCAGTTTTATATTTTAGAAGTTTGCTGTACCCTAGTATAAAATATTCAACTTAAAATCTAAACTGCATAGTTTTTACTTCTACTTATTTGTATTACCTGTTGCTGCATAACAAATTACCCCAAACTTGGTGGCTGAAAACAACAAACATTTATTACCTCATAGTTTTTGAGCGTCAGGAATCCAAGAGTGGATTATCTGCCTCAGGTTCTCTCACAAGACTGCAGCTAACGTGTGAGCTGGACAGGGGTGGGTCTGCTTCCAAGCTCACTTACGGAGCTGTTGGCAGCCTTTGCTCTTTGCCACGTACCTCTGCACTGGGCTGACTTATTACATGACAGGTGATTTTTCCTGGAGAGAGCAATCCAAGCAAGGGCAAGAGAGTACCTAAGACAGAAGTCACAGACTTTTTTTATAATCTATTATCAAAAATAACATCCTATCAATTCAGCTATATTCATTAGAAGTAAGTTACTAAGTCTAGCCATGTTCAAGGGAAGGGAATTACACAAGGACATGAATACTAGGAGGCAGGATCATTGGGGGCCTTTTTAGTGACTGGTTATCATATTGTCCTAACAGCCCAAATAGGAAAAAGGAAATAAAATTTTAAATGATACTAATATTTATTAGCAAATGTAGCATATATTAATTTCTATTTATAAAATGGTAAATCTTGTTATTAAAATCATGTATGTAAATACCAGTTGACATTCAGTAAATGTAGTATTTATTTCTTTAACATGTGGTATATTTGGTAAATATTACAATTAACTTTATTTTTTAAAGATTTTAATTATTTAGTTTTAGGGGGAGGGGAAGGGAGGGAGAAAGAGAGGGAGAGAAACATCAATGTATGAGAGACACACTGATTGGTTGTCTATCACATGTGCCACAACCAGAGACCAGGACACAACCCAGGCCTGTGCCCTGACTGGGAATTGAACTGGCAACCTTTCGGTTTGCAGGACAATGCCCAACCCACTGAGCCACACCAATCCAGGCTTGTTTGTACATTTTATTTTAGTAAGATTTATTGCTGTTTTCTTTCTCTAAAGTTCTTTAATGAAAATACAGATTTTAACATTGCTACCACCAAGTTATTTTTAATCTAGTATCCAGAACAGATGGATTCTTGATTTAATACCAATAGTTGGTTTTGGCCCACAGGGAGTAGAGCCGTGGTAATGGAGTGTCAGTATGGGCCAAGGAGAAAAGGTTTCCAGTTAAAAAAAATCAGTGAGCAGGAAAGCAGGTCTTGTCAACTCTACAAAGCCACTTGTCCAGCCCGGTAAGCTTTCTTTTATTTTCTTATTAAGTACTAATTTCTGAATAGCTAATACACACTTTTTAAAGTTTAAGCAGCTCCAGAAAAATATACAGTGAAATCTGAGTTTCGTCTTACCCTTACTCCCCCTTTAAGGCAACAACTCTTACCAGTTTCTTGAGTTACCCTCCATAGATATTCTGTGTATATGCATACATGCGCACACACACATTCTCCTTTACCCTCATAAACATAAAAGATCTCAGTAAAGCGTGTTAATATTTCCTTTCCTTAAAGTTTAGGTAGTAGTGTACCTTTTTTTGTGCTATGAATCCACATTGATTTATTTTCATTCTGAATGCCTATTTTGATTATTTACTGCACAGCTATTAAGCTTCATAGTAGTTTGAATGTAATAACATATACTACTCTACACTTTGCCTTTATTCATTCCAAATCTATCTCAAAGTTGCCATATCTGTACATAAAATCACTCATTTCTTTTTTTAAATATGTTCTAAAATTTATTTTTAAAATTGAAATATAGTTGACATACAAGATATTAGTTTCATGGTTCCTTTAATAGCTATATAATAGTCTATGGACAAATTATCATTTACTTAATTAGGCCCATAATGATGGACATGTAGGCTTTATTTCTTTATTATTGCTGCAGTTAATACTGGGTTGGCTAAAAAGTCCGTTTAGTTTTTTCTGTAAAAGACACATTTTTCATTTTCATCAATAACTTTATTGATTTGGATATTTTGAGTATGTCAGCTATTTCCCGCTATCGGTTTCTAGTGGGTAGAGGCCAGGGGTTCTGCTAAACACCTTCTATTGCCTAAGACAGCCCCACATCAAAAAATTATTTGGCCAAAATGTCAGTGGTACCAATAAATTTCACAAACCACTTTTGACACGTTCATTCAGTCACAGTGCCTTCTCCATACATGACACAAATATATATATTTTTTGAGTTTCAGTTGTGTTTTTACCTTTCTTGAAATAATAAAGCATGATATGCTGAAAATTTGTGTATTTTCTTCCATCTTCAGTATTAAAGTGACTGCACACAAATTCACCAATTTTGATAAGTTTTTTAAAAAATGCAGGCTGATATGACAGCTGTCACAATACAGTTTAACAAAATTGTATCAAATGAGTTAAAGACAACTAAGCACTACGGGAGCTATCGTATGGAAAAAACGTACTGCTAGAGCCATCGTATGGAAGAAACTAAATCAACTTTTTAGCCAGCCCAAGAACTTTGTACCGATTTATATACTATATCAGTAGTATAAATTCCTTGAAATGTTATTGTTAGGGAAAAGCTTATATATTTTTTAAATGTTGACAAGTATTAGAAAGTTGCTTTTTAGAGAAATTTTTACCAGTTGTGGTCATAGCAGCAATGTATGAGACCAACATAGTAAGTTTTAGATAGAGTAGGACTATGGAGTTATTATTGCTGTGGGTGAGAATGAAAAATGTGAACCAGTAAAATGTTTTTATAACGTCCTATATAATATTCTTTTTTTCAGACATTGAAAATGTTTTATATTATCAGGTTCAATAAAATTTAAAAAATATAATGTAAAGGTTGGATTTAGTTGATTTTTGAAACATTTTAACATCATATCTTACATCACAAACCTCAGCATTCTCAAGTTTTTAAGTTCAGAAGGCTTTTCATGTTTAATCCAGTTCAGAAGGCTTTTCATGTTTAATCCAATCAAGTTAACTTTAGGTCATATTTAAACTTGACCATGAAACAGTTTTCAACTGATTTTTACATATGGTAATAAATCTAAAACTTTACATGTGACTCGGGAGAAAATCTCTATATATGAAGAAACCATTTTATTCTTTATTATTCTGTAAGTACTTTATGAATATCTACTCTGTACCCTGCAACTACATTAGGTGTCATGGGAAAGAGGGCGACTAAAAAAGGTGTAAGATTTTATTTAAACATGAGGAACTTAAAGTGTTTTGGGGGGTAGATCAGTAAACAAAAACTTTCTGAGAACACCATAGTATAGTATGGATTACCTTACTGTCTTCAGAGGGAATATATCCATGCAAACTCATTAACAGCAAAGAAAATACTTAGCTAAGAAAGCCTAGATGCTGAAGTTCAGATTGAATTTGGATAGATAGAGAATTAAAGGAAAGATATTGTAGGCAAGGAAAACTATATAAATGAAGATATGGCATGATTGTATGTTTGGTATCAGAGGAGGAAGGATGATTCTTTGAGTAAGATGATAAACTTCATAGAAAAAGCAATTTTATATTTGAAGTACTTGAAAGTAAGATTAGGTAAATAAGCTAAAATCACATGGAATGCCTTGAATGCTGCCAAGAAATTTTACTTAATTAAAGGGCAGATAGATTCTTTAACAGTAGTACATAGGTGAAGAATTACTGTGGCATTGATGTATTAAGTGGATTTTAGTATTGAGATTGGATGTCTAGAGGCCCAGAAGGAGGCTGTTAAAGTAACCCAGGTAAGAGGTGTTTACAGTTTTCAAGAGAATGGAGAAGCAGCAAATCCAGAAAAAAAATGCTAATATCCAGAAATGTTTAGATATTTTTACTAAAGTCATGATTATTGTTAATTTGTTAAGTATTATGATGCACTGAGAATATGGCATGTTTTTTACATAATCCTCTGAATGCTATCTAGATTAATGGAATTTTTTCTAAATTTTAATGCTTCCAATAAAGTTCTGGTTGATAAATTAGGTTTTCTTAAGATTACAATATAATGAAAAAAATTTTTTTTCTCATAAAAAGAATTTACATTAAAAAGGTACAAAAGTTTCCTGAATATAGAGTTCCCACAGACCCCAAAATTGATAAGAAGATAATCCGAATGGAGCAAGAGAAAGCCTTTAACATGCTAAAGAAGAACTTGGTAGATGCTGGTGGCGTTCTTAGGTAGGACATTTATATAGTTCTTTTATTTTATAAATTAATTAGTTCCATTTGCAAGAATTTCTTCTGTAAGAAAAATTATAATTATGGTTTCTAATTATTTCATTTTAAGAAATTGTTTTTATAGGGGAAGAGTGGTATAAGGGGGTTAAATGGTAATGAAAAAATACAGTGAAAAATTTTTTTAAAAAGAAATGGTTTTTGTAAGGTGGATCTCTCACTAGTAGTTCCCTAGGTATTAAAATAATTTGCCACTGTATAGGGCATTGAGTTTATCAGCCAGTTGTCTTGGCCCAGTCTGACCAAAGAATTCTGTGTGCCATATGGAAGTTTTTTCCAGAAATGACAAATACATTCTTAGCAACACATTTCACTATATATTTAGTACTTTGTTTCAGACATTTACTAGGAGCTGTACTTGCAGTCACCTGAATATTTTTTAACCCATCTTTGATTACTTGTGGCAGCCAGAAATGAATT
Organism: Trachops cirrhosus; assembly: GCA_028533065.1. Taxonomy (NCBI): domain Eukaryota; kingdom Metazoa; phylum Chordata; class Mammalia; order Chiroptera; family Phyllostomidae; genus Trachops; species Trachops cirrhosus. The sequence continues at coordinate 23,771,410 of CM052541.1, read as the reverse complement.
TGAACCCCTACATAAAATTTCATTTTATATCTTTTATACTGCAGTCATTTAAAATATTTTATTTTAATTTTTATTAAATTTATTGGGGTGGCATTGGTTAATAAGATTATATAGGTTTCAAGTATAGATTTCTGTGATACATGATCTGTATTGTGCATTGTGTGCCCACCACCCAAAGTCAAATTGCCTTCCATCACCATATATTTGTCTCCCTAAGGTCTTAAAGAAGAAGAAATATTAGCTTTCTTTCTTATTTTTTTATGTGCCAGTCCAGGTGAAGAATTTGCAATTGTATAATGGGGTTAAGAGTATGGACCATAGTTTGTGTGTGATCTTAAAAAAAAACTTTCATATAAATGAAAAATGAGTAGAGTCAATAATTAGATCATTTAATTTGGAGAACATTGCATATAATTTTTATGTAGGCTCCATTTCATGCAACATCAGTCATTGCAAGCATCTTGCATAAATATATTAAAACAGTATCCTAGTAGATCAATTTATTTTCTTAGCATTAGTTTTTTTGCAGTACCCTACTCTACGGGAGACCTGTATTTCCCTTTTAGTTCATTGTCTTGCTCATTGGGATAACAGGAGCTACAACGCTCTGGAGACAGTTTGCTGGGCTCCTGTCAGAGAAGATGCTCCCACACAGCTCAGCCTTGATATACTGAATTATATCCCCTCTTTGGTTGGAAGGATAATAGGTGCAACACAGAAGTTGTAATCTGGGAACAAAGTGGTAGAAGAATGGGAAAATATACATTTCAAAAGATGATGTAAAAAGTCATTATTTTGAGGTGAAATTTACTTAATATGAGATTTAAAATACCATTTTCATATATACTTAAATCCTCTACTCTCCTTAATGTTTGGGCCATAGTAAAAAGTCTGTTAAAAAAAAAAAGTTTTGTATTTAATTGGCTTTAAAGCCAATCTCAGAAGAGTTAAGCAGAGAACATTTTGAATTTTTATTCAATATGATATGATATACAGTTTTTTCTTAAAAGATTATACCTTCTCTTAATGAGTATTAACACAGGTAATTATGATTCTTGCCTTTGTCTAGTAATATAATTTTAAATATTTTCTCTCATCAGGTGGTATGTACAGTTACCTACACAGCAAGCTCATCAGTATCATGAATTAGAGACTCCTTCCCTCCCTTTGTCACCCTCCCCTTTTCCTGTGCCCTCTCTTGAAGAAGAGGAAACTACAGTTAGAGATGAGAATTGTACATTACCCTCACGTCTACATCCTCAAGTAGCACATAAGATTCAAGAATTAGTATCACAGGGAATAGAACAAGTGTATGCAGTAAGGAAACAGCTAAGGTACAGTAGAAACAAATTGTTTTTCATTTTTGTTACTTTAAATATTAACATTATAAACATTTTCTGGGATATAGGCAATTAATGTACATAAGGAATATATATTAATTTATTAAAATCTTATTCATTGCCCTGACTCGTGTGACTCAGTGGGTTGGGCATCATCCCACAAACTGAAAGGTAGTCAGTTCGATTCCCAGTCAGGGCACATGCCTGGGTTTGGGACAGGTGCCCCTTTGGGGGCATGCAAGACCCTGTTGGGGGTGTGTGAGAGGCAACTGATTGATGTTTCTCTCACACATGGATGTTTCTCTTCCTTTCTTTCCCCCTCACTTCCCTTCTCTCTAAAAATACATAAATAAAATATTTTTTAAAATCTTAATATTAGCTGATTATTTTCCAGCAGATGCTTGGCAAGCCATGTAATGATTTGACTTACTCATTTAAGATATTCCATATTCAGGTTTGCCAAATTAAACTATTTCTAAGTGGTATATGAATTGAATTATATAATAAATACCTTTGCAGAAAAACATCTATGTGAACCAAAGATTTTAAAATCTCTAGGCCAAGGTACTTATTAGAAGCTATTTGAAATACAATTAAATTTTGTTACAACAAAAGAATATAGATAGTTCTTTGTCTAGTGAAATCTCTTATATAGCAGTCTGGACTAATTTTATTGATACTCAGGGTATAATAATTAACTATTATTGTCATGTAGTCAATGTGTACCAGGTATTGTGCTAGGCACCTTCTATGCATGACCTCATTTATGACTATAAAGTTTGTATATTTGTCCCTGACCTGCAGATGAGAAAATGGAGACTCAGAGAGGTTAAATAACTAGCTTAAGAAGTAGAGGCAGAACTGAAATTTAGGTCGGACTCTACAGCCTGTGCTTGTTGCTGTTATTTCAGGGACCTAACTGACCTTGTTTGTACTGGTTATTGCATAGTCTGATCTGAATAACACAATGAGTATTTCCATGAATTCTTTTTCCTTTTTTTTAAAAAATCTCACTCAAGGACATGCTTATTGATTTTATGGAGAGGGGAAAGAAGGGAGAGAGAGAGAGAGAAACATCAATCAGTTGCCTGTCATATGTGCCCTGACTGGGGAGTGAACCCGCAACCTAGGCATGTGCCTGACCAGAAATCAAACCTGAGACTTTCCAGTTTACACGACGTTGCTCCAAACAACTGAACCACACTAGCTAGGGCTTCATGAATTATTTCTTAATTAATACACTACTTTTTTATTTAGCAGATTTCTTAAACATTTTATATTTCCATTGAGATATTGTTAGACTAGAACCAGATGGCTTTGCTGAAGCCATCCACTATTTACTAAACCTGAATCTTAAGAACAGGGGTATAATACAGCTCTGTTCTGCAGTCTACTGAATGTAATGCTATATATATAGTATATATAATCTATTTATATATATAACTTGATCATTTCTTTTATGTATCCATTTTTATACAGTTGTGTGGCAACACTGCCTTCTATTTCTATCATTTGTATACTTGTAAAATGCAAGCAGATCATATTTTTCAAAAAAATTTTTAAGGTAAAATAAAATCTTTAATTTTAAAATTCTTTTTTTATTATTTAAAAAATTATTCTTTTATTACAATTGTCCCAATTTTCCCCCATTGCTCTCACCTGCCTCAAAAATTTTTTTAATCTTCACCCGAGAATGTGCTTTTATTGATTTTAGAGAGAGAGGAAGGCAGAGAGAGAGTAAGAGAGGGAGAGTGAGAGAGAGAGGAACATTGCTGTGAGAGAGTAATGTCAATCAGTTGCCTCCCAAACATGCTCCACCAGGGCTCAAATATACAACCATTTGGTGTAGGGGACGACACTCCAGCCAACTGAACCACCCGGCCAGGGCAAGCAGATTATACTTTATATGATATTAATTGATGCCTTTTGGAAGGAATATAATAATATTTATGCAGATAACCTGAGTGTAGGCCCAAGCTCTCTTACTTTCTAGGTAGGTATATAATTTGGGGCAAATTACATAACTTTGGCAGCACTCAGTTCTCTTACCTGTAAAGTGGGAATGCTAATCGTATAGTAAGGCTTAAAGGAGATACTTGATGTATAGTGCCTGACCTAGTAAACATTCAAAAATATACTTAAATGGAAAATAATGATTCCTTTGCCCTGGCTGGTGTGGCTCAGTTGTTTGGAGCATCGTCTGGTAACCAAAGGGTTACCAGGTTCAATCCCCGGTCCAGGCGAGTACCATCCTCTGTCCAGACTTGTATGATCTCTAGTCCAGAGCATTCTGAAGGCGACTAATTGATGCCTCTCTCTCATATTGATGTTTCTCTCTCTCCCTTCATCTCTAAAAGCAATGAAAAATGTTGGGTGAGAATAAAAAAAGGGAAAATAGTGATTCCTTTAAATTCATAAAAATCTAAAGCTCACTCTTAAGATACACAGTTGTTTAACCAATGTAAATACTGCATTTCTTTAATCTGCATGAATTCTATGATTTAATATATGGAAAAAATTAAAAGCTGAAATATATAAACTACTTGTAAAGGTATAAACCATGTTTACACAAGTTTATGCTAAAAGAGAACCATCTCTCATGTGATCTAAAGTGAATTGCTAGATTTACTTATGTTTTTTTCCATTTTATATTCTCCACAGAAAATTTGTGGAAAGGGAGCTGTTCAAACCTGATGAGGTACCAGAAAGACATAATTTATCCTTTTTTCCAACTGTAAATGATATAAAAAATCACATCCATGAAGTACAGAAATCCTTGAGAAATGGAGATAATGTTTACAACTCAGAGATTATTCCAGCAACGGTATGTTTTAGTACAGAATCTTTCTTAGCTTTTATTACTGTTTGAACTAATGGGGATGGTTGCTGCTAGGCCATGCAAATAACTATGGTAAGAAAAATAGGGGTATTTTTTCTTAAAATGTAAACACTATGAATTCTTAAACGATGATTTGACTAATTTTTTAATTACCCTCACAAGAAAAACCAGTGAGTTTCCAATTCTGACTTATAATAACAATAATTATCTTTATTTAAAAATCAACATAGTTTATCTCTATAAAAAGTATATCTTAGTCACTTAATAGGTATTTATTGATTACATGCTGTGTATATCTTATCCTCTTTAAGTAGATGTGTACATTTAAGAAGAATAGTTTAGACTTGAATAAACAAAGTAATAATGTTAGTTCTATATGCCATCTATGGCTATTAGTGTTATCTCATACTGTGGTATTTTCCCCCTGAATATTTGTCATTTCTGTGAGAATTTTTCCTACTCTGAAGAGATTAATATAATTACCCAGAAACTACTAATTGTAATGCAGGCACTGTTATGGCATTAAAATCTCAGCAGTAATATATTTGCTTTCCACATTTTTACTATCCAAATTCAGTAACTGAATAGATTTAGATACATATTATGCTAGAGCAACTATTCTTTGCTCTCCAGAATACTTTTTTTAAAAGATTTTATTTATTCATGTTTAGAGAAAGTGGAAGGGAGAGAGAAAGAAAGGAAGAGAAATATCAATGTGTGGTTGCCTCTCACATACCCCCTACTGGGGCCCTGGCCCACAGCTCAAGTATGTGTCCTGACTGAGAATCAAACTGGCAACCCTTTGGTTCACAGGCCCGCACTCAGTCCACTGAGCCACACCAGCCAGGGCTATCCAGAACTCTTAATTATTTGCTATCCAAAATTCAGGAACAAAAATTGGTTTAGTAAGCAATGGTCCTTGCCACCTTCACTTGGTATCCAAAGTCTTGCTGTCTGAACTTGGGAAGCTAATGCATTTGAATAGTGAAGTATACTTGTGCATTGAGAATATGAACAAGTGAAGAGAGTAATTATAGAAAAAAAAACAATTATACTATGAAAATAAAATATGACAGTTGTATCGATGGTTTAAAATATTTTACTGAAGTGAATGTTCCCTTTTTAGCTCCAGTGGACTTCAGACAGTGGGAATATTCTCAGAGAGACTGTGACAGTTACATTTGCAGAAGGTAGGTTATCTTAAATACCTTTAAAATATAAAATCAAACAATGAAATCAACAATGTTAAAATTGGAAGACATTTAAAATATTATCTAATCTAATTTTATGGATAAGAAAACCACGGTCCAAAGAGACAAGAACAACTATGTTAGGATTTATCAAAATCATTCCAGCTATTTAAATTTCTTCTTATAATTAGCCATTATGCTTCTTTATGATTGAAATTTGAGTCTGATTACTAGCACAGTTTACTATAAAGTTAGGCTAATTCCAATAGTAATAACCCTAAGATACTGTGATCAGGAACTATTGTTTCTTTTCTATTGTTTGCTTTTTCTCATATGTTCTTACTCCTATGTTCTCTCAATAGCCCGATCTTATTTCTCTCTTCTTTTGTTCTCTCTTCTGGAAATGTCTTTTCTCCTTTTCTACATGGCAAATTTCACTCACTGCTCAGATAACAATCTCTTTGGCTTTAAGTGCACTCCTAACTTCACCCCTTGTATAAAGTTAGGTATTCACTCTTTTGTATTTACCCCTTCATTGTACATGGTATCCTTTTGTTTACACATCTGTATCTTTCATTATGATTTGAGCTCCTCAGGGGCAAAGATTATATTTTATTCAAATTAATATACCTGGTTCATAGCATAATGCTTGCTAAAACATTGATACCTAAATAAATGCTTTAGAATAAATTTATCAATAACTACATACAATACAATAATTTCTTTACTCTTTGGCTTATTAACTTTTGAGTCACTGCCTACAGAATAACTTTCAAATTCTTTAGCATTATTCATTTGTTCTGAACATATTTCACTCACTGTGATAAATGCTGGGCATAAAAAAGAAAACATAAGTTTCTTCATTTAATTTTCAAGTTTAGCAAGAGGAAAAGACAGTAAACAAATATATTCTAAATAATTACTATTAGGAAGAGTGCCATGACATAGTTTTGCAAATTTGTGTGGGAATAGCAAAATTGTGAAAACTTAGTTCAGGGACTAGGAAAGTGACACTTGAAAAAGTGACTTTTAAACTAGGAACTGAAGACTAGGAATTTGCCCATCAAAGGAGTAGCATGTTCTAAGGCTAAGCAAGAAAGAGCTTGTCATATTCAAGGAACTTAGAGATAAGACTGGATAAGCAAAACAGGTTCAGGAGGCTCTTTCAGCTGTCCATTTGAAAGGTGACAGTCATTTAACTACAATGGTAGCATTTATATTAGAATTGGAAAGATTTAATTAAAAGTTACTGTAAAAAGAAGAACTCGGCCTTGGTTACTGACTGAATAGATACAAGAGGTAAAAGAGTGGGAATGATCTAGAATGACTCCTGAATTTCTTCCACGAGCCACTGACTGATAGTGGCATTTCCTGAGCTCAGCAGCACTGACATCACAATAGGTATTGGTGGTCACAGGGCAGAATAAAAAAGATCATGAGGTCAGGTCTGAAAAGCTTGTATATCAGAGCCCTTTCTATAGAGTGGATTGGGAGGAAGCCATATGGGGTGGTTGAGGAGTGAATGGGAAGTGAATGAAGAAATAGAGACAATGTGGACCACTTTTTAAAAAATATATCCTTAAAAAAATCCTCACCAGAGGTTATGTTTATTGATTTTAGGGAGAAAGGGAAGGAGGGAGGGGGCAGGGGAAGAGAGAAAGAGAGAGAGAAACATTGATCAGTTGCCTCCCACACCCCAGCTGAGGATTGAACCTGCAACCTAGGTATGTACTCTGACTGGGAATTGAATCTGCAACCTTTTGGTACAAGGTGATGCTCCAGCCAACTGAGCCACACAGCCAGGGCAATGTGGACCACTTTTTCAAGAAGTTTGCTATGAAAGGCATATGAGGTTGAGGGAAGACATAAAACAGGAGCAATCTGAGAAATAGATGAAGATGAGGGTACTTGATAGCTTTGGTGGTGGGAAACTGAGGAGATTTCTATCTGATAGCTTCTCTTTTTAAGTAAGAGTGCTAAGAATGAGAGATCTCAGGAAGGGTGGCCAAGAGTTTAGGAAAATGGAAATTAGATATTATTCCTAATATAAAGTGAGAGAAACAATGTAAGGTTGTCAGATATAGGTAACAGGTTAATGTTGATGATCGTGGATTGATGTTAGTAGCAGTGAGTTTCTTCTTCAGTGGCATTTGGCTTCACATGTATAGGCAAGTGGAAGCCATTTTCATCCAGAGTCAGGACTTCACCAGGTAGGTATGACCAAGGACAGAGAGGCAACAGAGGTTAGGATATTTGCAAGAATGTGACTGAAATTACAAACCCAGGATGCTAAGCTAGAGGGGGACAGAATTTTATCCTAAGAAAAATAACTGGTGGTTTACAAGAGTTTGAAGAACAATTGTAGTGGAGTACCTAAGCAAAATGCCTAGAAGAATAAAAGGTGGTGGACAGAGAATGGGATGTTTGAATTAGAGATTTTAGAGATGTAGAGTAGTCCATGGTATGTCCATAGTAATAGTAGCAGAGTGAAGTAGAAGGACAATTAGGAATGAAGAAGCAAAGAAATGTGAGAGTGATGTTTAATCCTCTCAGTAGTCTTTTGAGGAAGAATCTCTTATTGTCCTCATTTTATAGATGAGGAAACTGAAATTTAAAAGCTGGGTTAAATAGCATGTTGAAAGTTACAGAAAAGCCAGGGCTTAAATCCATCCTCCAGAAGTTTAGGTATAATCCAGAATCATGGCATGGAAAATGAACTTGATTACAGTTATAGATGTAGAGTCTTTCAATGAAAAAAAATAATTTCATACTCCAACATAGATATACTGAATTAAATTTAGTGGAGGTTGAACCTAGGATTTTATATTTTTTTAGAGTTCCCCTAGTGATTCTGATTATATACCAAGTTCTGGAAATAGTGGATAGATAACTTCTTAAAGTCTTTTCAAACATTTTACCTTATTTTTTATTCTGATTCTCATAGTTAGGGTTTTGATAAAGTGTAGTATCCTTGAAATCATAGCATCTTTTTTGTTTTAATAGTTTATTTTTTATATAATTTAGGAAATTCACCCGGAGAATCAACTACCACTAAAGAGGAAACAAATCGGAAAAGGAGTTCTTTGTCTCCAGAACCAGCCCACTTGCTCTCCTCACTTTCTTCATTTCAGCCAAAAATATTCACACAACTACAGGTAGAAATCCAGTATAATAGCCAAATTTGAGGCCCTTTTCTTTCTTCTTCCATTTCCCCTCTTCTTCTCTTAGGGATCTTACAAAATTGTTATAGAATTATAGTAATGATCAAAGGTATTTTCATTATTAATATCCTAGCTTTTTGTATCTTGATTTAACATAATAATTTAAACAACATGTTTTGAAAATGTTTGAGTTGACTATGCATGCAATAAAATTTAGTTGTACTACTTTTCCTTTGGTTCTTGTTTCTGTCCTCACCAAATACTTGTTACTAACTATACTCCTATATTTTATTCTGATTTTTTATCAAAAGAATAATGTATTCTGTGAGAATTTACATAGTAAATTCAAACATTTTGATGTAACTCTTTTTGGCTTAAAAGGGTTTACAGTTGCAACCAAGATTTGCTTCTCCCGATGGATCACCGGCTCTGATATCAGTAAATAACCACCCCTCCTCCAGTCCTTCAAGACTTCTGGATTCAATAGGAAGTGCTATAATGAGTAATAATTCTCTACAGCTTGGTCAAAGTCAGAACCTTCAAACAGATACATGCCTAACCCAAAACAATATTGCCTCTACTGTGGGTAACCTTTCAGGACCAGATCAAAATCTGGTTGCAATGGATCAGCTGGTGGATGTTGGAGATGTTGAGGATGCAGAGAATCTGGAAGGAAGTGTTCATCGGATTCTGTTGGGAAATGGGCAGACCATTCCAATACAGATTATAGACAGCCACCCAGCTCTTAGTAAGTTAAAATCAAGTTATGATTTTTAAAAAACCTTATGGACCATCATCACTATTACACTTTAGAAAAAAACTATCATTTCTATTCAGTGGGTTTATAATTTTTTACTAAGTCAAGTAAAACTACGAGAAAAAGGGAAAAATTTTCATGAGCGTAAATTTTAATAATTTATAAACTTAATTTTTCCTCTATGTAATTATTCATTCTATACCTAATATTACATGGAAAGTCTGTGGTGATGTCAGATCAGAAAGATCATTTTAGAATGCATGAGAAAATGAAAGAAAAGAGAAACTATTTAGTATGAAGATTATTATGGAAAAATTAATATACACACAATGAAAATAGAATGAAGTGGGTAGATATAAAAATTAAAAGAAAAATTTTAAGTTACTAACTTAAGTGTTGAGTTCCATGGACATTAAAAGGGAACTAGTAAGAACTGGGGCCTTGAGTTTAATACATGACTTTGTTATTTACCTTCACTTTGTAACGAACCCAGTCAGCATAGTAACACATTGCTAACTACTACTTGACCTATGTCACTTCTCTCCCTACCAGTTGCTCTAGATGGGGCACTTTTGTGGGAAAAAACTTGTAGTTTGCTTTAAAGAGTAAAATCTTCATAGAAATTATCCTTAGAACATAAATCTTTCCTGATCTTTCTTCTGGATAAGGAAAAGTGTGAGATAGTTCCTTCCAGAAAAGATTCATTGTCTTTTAAACTTACTGGAAGTATTCCTTTTAGGAAGATTTATCCAGAGGGCTGTGGCAGTTCCTACTGAGGAAGTTTAGTAGAAGGGACGGAAAAGGAATGTACTCAAATTAATCCTCACAATGCCATAAAATAATTGATGGTGTCCCCATTCTACAGATGGGGAAACCAAGGCTCAAAGAGTTCAAGTAATTGCCTAAAGATCACATATATTAAGTGACAGACAAGTAAGGAATTTAAACTCAGATCTGTCTGCCTCTGAAGCTTTTTCTATTCTAACATGCTTCTTCCCTCTGAATTGTGCCAAAGTACTTTTGGGAACTGTAATTCAGATTACTTTAAAGGAAACCCTTTATGAATCTAAACTTGCATGATTTGTCAAGTTAACTCATGATCTGAGGGACAGTTTCACCAGAATATTTATTCTCAAGGTCATTTAAATTCACCCTCTACTGGTTTTGTCTTTGACTTGGGCTAAACTCCAACACACCTATATGTGACAAGCTTTAGAGTGTTTAACACACTACTCTGAGCAAATATAGCCCCTTTAACTTCAATTCCCTATAGCAGCTGCAGACCTGACATTCCTGAGGAGAGAGAAAGATTTAATCTTAGGTATTCCACCTGCGTGCTACACTTAGATTAATTTGGTCATAAATTCTTTGAAATAGTAAGTGCATTCAGAAATATTTTAGATAAGCAAACATGTAGCTTGTGCAGCGCTATCATGTAAGATATAGTATATTTTTCTACATACTTAAGTCATGAAGTTTCTTTAGGGAGGGGACATTTTTCTTAATATTCAACCACACGTGGAAATCACATAGGAATGGTAACATATCTGTGAATTTGTGATCCCCGTGTCTGCTGTTTGCAAAACAAATCATTTTTAAGTAATGGGAGGCTTCCTGACTTTTATTCACACATGCTTTTAAAGACAAGTATGTTTAAATATTAGTTACTCCTCTAATTTTATCAAATTATGGATTGCTTTTTTGTCAAAGTTTCTTTAGAAGAGAATAGCTTTTAATTTTCTTGTCTCTTCTTTTTGTTGCTAGCAGCATACTGAAGGAATTTAATGTGAATGACTATTAAGATGTTAGAGGCACTAAATTCTCAAATACATCAACTGCTTTTCTAAATTACTTGGTTCTTTTTTCCAAATGACTGTTTTATGTGCTTTGCTTTTAAATTCATATAATTCTGAAGATCCCAGTGTTACAGTTTACATTAACCTTCATGTTTTTCTTTTATGTTTGGTTTTAAAGTTGAAGAAAATCCAGAAGGTACCATTTCTGTGAACCAAGTTAAGCAAGAACCCAAAGAACCAGCATTGTCTATGGAAGCAAAAAAACATTTGGACTGTAAGAAATTATCTGCTACCTAAATTATTGAAGCTTTTCATAATTGTACAACTCTGGTGACTTCTGATATCATAGAAAAGAAGGTGAATATTGTTAAACTCAGCAGTGTGATAAGTGGAAAGAAGACTGGTTCAATGAGCAACTTTGATTTAAAACTGATATATTTGTTGCCAATCCCATATTTTTACCTTAAGAGATATTTTACACCTCTTATTTTGTATAATTCTTAAGCTTTTTGAGTACCTGGCAAGGCCAGTATTTCAAAAAATCATCTGAACTTATCCATGGTAATATAGTTTGAACACAAATAGTCATCGAACTTATCCCTGGAACTACCCATTTTGGCTCTTAAAAAATGAAAAAAAAACCCAAAACCCCAAACCCCCCAAAACTGTGTGTGTATGTGTGTGATGACTTTTTTTTTCATTTCTAAAATAACTTATTTCATATTCAAAGTTGTGAAAAAATTTTTTACATTGGCAGACAAGTGAGAGAAGATTTATAATTTGTCTCATTTGGAAAGATAAAATAATAGATTTTACTTAATAACACAAAGCTCAGTATTGACATCCATGGAAACTGTGTAGTTGCATTTTAGTTTCTTCCATTCTGATTTTTATACTCGCGACTACAAACCATTAGTGTACTAATGGTCATCTAGTAGAAATGTAAAGGATCTTGGTAAGTACTGAGAATTTTAACTAGAATTAATCAAATAAGCAACAGAAACAAATGTATATCACATGGATTATGCAGTGTTATAGTACCATTTTACTTATGGGTAGAAAAATGTAGAAATTGAGAGAATTCTGAAAGAATAATAACAATTCAGGGTGTTTACAGATAATATGGGGAATTTTTTGATATCAGTAGAGGACTTTTTTCCTATTTTATATTGAAGATTCAGCCCTGGTTAGAAAAGAATTTGAGTTGTATTTATTTTTTTATGTCAGAGTTCTTACTGAAATGATGGTATTAGAATTTATAGTACTTCAAGGGAAGTACTTACAGTTTAAAATTTAGTTTATATTAAAACTTTAAAACAACTGATGTGTTATATATATTTGCTTGTTAAGTAAGTATATTTACTTCAAATACTGAATATAAGCTTCTGTTTTCTAGAAGGTTGGTAAACTAGAAACATCAATTATAACTATCAAGAAATCAACCTAAAGACCTTCTCCCCACACCTACCCCCCGGAGACCACCTGTGGATATATTCAAAAGTAATAAGGATTTCAAATGGATTTTAATGTTTTATATTCAAAGCATGTGGAATATAATACAAAATTTAACAATAATACTTTACACAAATATGAGTTTTTCTAAGCCTAATCTCCCATTCTAAATTCACTTTAATGGTTTCCAGTATACAATATGTATTATTATAAAACACTATTATATTAGAAGTGGGTGGAATTTAAAAATTCTTTGCCCTTTAGATTTATATCCTATTTAATATAAAATTTATTATTTAAACATTTAATGCAAAGTTAATATTCAGTTACATATATGATTTTTAATAAGAATTGCTTATCATTTTCCTAAGAAATGAAAATATTTGCTGCTGGCATTTATAGAGTTAGGCTGCCAACTCTGTTATGTTATGCTGAGTTAAACACAACTATTAATTACCTCAAACACAGATTCCTCTTAATCTGTGTATACTTAAAGGGAATAAGTCAAATTAATTTATAGTTTAGTGTTGCACTGTAGGTAATGTTTTTTTCATTTGTTATTTCTAGTTTTTATGGAAACTTTTTAAAGATTTTATATAATCTTCACCTTTCATTAATGAAAATAATTGATTATTAAATATTTTACCAATTGAACTATATTTCTTTGGAAACATTCCTTTATTTTTTGATGTTGAGTTGCTAAGGAGAAATGCTTATTAAGATACAAACTTTAGTCAGTTTCAGATGAGGTTGAGAGATGCCCACGGATTCAGACTTTGGCACTTGATCAAGGACAAAACATAGTTTAAAAATATTTCTCTCACATCATTCTTCATGAATGTCTCTTCTGATACTGGTCTTTTCTTTTAACATGAGCATAATAAGTTACCATGCATCCTCCCCACAGATAAAAAACAAAAAAAAAAGCATGAAGGAAGTTTAAATCCCTAATTCTATACTCTTTTGGTTTTTAGGTAGAAACTGGAACTATCAATATTTTCATGTAAGTATTTCAATGAGTAGCTCTTTAAAAATGGTTTGTAAATTAGTTTTTAAAAGTTCATTTGTCCTTTAAATGCATGTTCAGTCACAGTGTATCAGTATTGCATTTTAAAGGTGCTTAGCATCACTTTTTAAAAAGTATGTTTACATATTTTAAATATTTATTTATTTTTAAAATGCATAGGGTACTGAATGCAAGTACGTAAAATTTTCAGTATCTACATTCGCATTCTCCTAACAGCTCTACAGCAAAGTCTGAGAAGTGCTCTTTTGTATCATGCATTACAAGGTGTGGTATCTGTAGTAGTCAGTTGGACATTCAGAATAAGCACTTAGAAATTCATAATTACAGATGAGTTTGTTTCTTCATTGTAGTTTTTATGTTCCAAGTCTCTGAGTGAACTTTATGTATACTACAATTAATTATAGATAAACATGGCCATGTTGGGCATTTTCCTCAGTACTAATATTCTGTGTAAGCGGTTAACATACTTAAAAGAAAAAGCTTGTAAGTCTTATACTATGTAAATATTTTCTAAAAGTCATGAAAGTGATAGAAATCAGATTTTGGGATCTGTCCTGGCATTGAAGTTTCTAATTTGGAGGCCTGCCAGCTTGTATTTCATCTTTACATTCTGTCAAAATACCTACTTAATCATGTGAGTATGAAAAAGATGTCATTTAATTTGTACCAAGATTTTTTAAAAAAGTTTTTAAAAGTGTGTGTGTATGTATATATATAGTAATTTAATGTATAGTGTCCTTGTTATAATGTAATTTTTTTCATTAAAATACAGTGTCCCTCCCCCTTAAACTTTTTAGTTTTCTTTTTATACTTTCCTGGGGATAGTAGTGGTTTTGTTCATCTTGAAGATGCTGAATAAATACTCTAATATCTGAAAATTTTGCTATACATTTATGTTCAATTTGGAATCTGAAAGTTTTTAAGCACAACTACCAGTAACTCCTGTTATCATTACATTTGGGGGTATATATGCATTTAGCACTCTCAACTCAGCCCACCATCAACATTTTAAAACAATGTGTGAAGAAAGGTATAAGTAAGTCTTTCCCCCCCCACCCCCCACATTTTGGTACTGTGACATTTTCACGTACAGCTTTATATTTTTGGAGTAATGACAGAAGTATGTTAAAAGGAGGGATCATTAATTGTTTTCCTCTTTGCTTTTTTTTTTTTTTTAAATTCCATTCTGCCTGTTTTTTGGGACCATAGAAAAGGTAAACCAGCTACCCCATCAGCTGATTTAGGCTTTAGACATTTTAAATAGTATATTGTTTGAATATCTAATGTCTGCAGTTCAGCTTAGTTAATGTAGTCACAATGGCAGAGCCTTCGAATTCTTTTGCCACATACATGTTAGCTATGAATTCTATTGTTAAATAATAGAAATACTTGTTGCTGAGTTAATTCTTAAAACTTCAGGAATAAATCAGAATTTTAAAAAAATCTTAGTTATTAATGGGCCCTATACTGATTAATGAGAAAACTAAATACATTCTATGGTTAATATGGAAAACCTTTGAGAATGTGATATAGGTATAAGTGTACAGGAGAGATATTGTCTAGGGGTAAAACTTACAACCAAATTCCTGATGATCTAATGTGCAGCATAGTGACTATAGTCAACAGTTGTGTGTTATAAATTTCAAAACTTGTCAAACACTAGGTCTTAATTGTTTTCACCACGAAAAAAAGTAATTATGTGATGAGATAGAGGTGTTAGTGAACACTGTGATGGTAATCAAACTAATACATAAATTATAAAATCAATATATTGTCTACCTTAGCCTTGGCTGGGTAGCTCAGTTGGTTAGAGCGTTGTCCTGATACACCAAGGCCGTGGATTCGATCCCCAGTCAGAGCATATACAAGAAACAATCAATGAATGCATTAATTAAATGGAACAACAAAGTAATCTCTCTCTCCCTCTTCTCTCTTTCGAAAATCAATCAATATATTTATAGTACACCTTAAACCTAAACAATGTTATATGTTAATTATATCTAAAAAAATGAATTCTAAAACCAGAGGAAGAGTGGGAGGCAGATACCAGCAATTTTTATTTTAAATATCTTTACCGAGGTATAATTGGCATAAAATAAAATGCATATATTTAAATGTACAATTTGATGAGTTTTGATATATGTATACATATATGCAACCATTACCACAATTAAGATAATGAACATATCCCTCACCCCCAAAAGATTCCTAATGTTCCTTTGTAATCATCCCCACTTCTCCCTTCTTCCAAAGCCTACCCCACCATCCCCAAACACATGGATCTGCTTTTGTCACTAAAGATCAATTTGTTTATAATTTTATAAAAATTAAATCATATAGTATGAATCTTTTTTTGTAGGGAACCACTTCGCGAGGCGTGGAAATATAGCTCAGCACCCACGTGGAAAACTAGTGGGGAGCTGGTCAGCACACAGGACCACGCCCGCGAAGAAGTTCTCCCGTGGGAAATCAGGCCAGCATTATACCTAGGCTGCTTCGTGACTTGCCCTTGCTAAAACTCTCTCACCCTGAGTTCAGGCAGCAAACCCTTGCTGCATATCTTTAAAGTAACTTCCTGAAGTCTGTGCTAATTTTCCCAAGGGTTGAAGTATAACCAGACCTGTTACTCTTATGGTTCCCTTGCATTTGCAACATTTTTTCCTTGTTAATCTGTAAGAAGTAATCAGTAACATCCCTTCTGTTGCTACCTGTAAAAAGTAATTATCTAAAGCAAACCTAAAGGGGGGGGCGTGCTGGGATGGGAGGAAAAGACAGAAAACTGTACTTGAACAGCAATTAAAATAAAAAAAATTTTTTTAAAGCAACAAAAAATAAAAGCAGAAAATTTAAAAAAAAAAATAAAGCAAACCTAAGTATAATGAATGAAAACCTTCTTTGATGTATGCTATTAGAAAGCCAATAAAAGCCAGTTAAGGCAAGGGTCGGGGCGCCTTCCTCTTGAGAGAGTGGCCAGGCTGCTCCGAGGCGCTCTCCCCTTGAGAGAGTAGCCCTGCCATCCCTTTTCCTCCACAGGACTCGGTAGTTCGTGTGAATTTATGTTATTTCATCCATAACACCGAGGACACTGCAGGCCAGTGTCCATGCCATTTTTTGTCTGACTTTTGTCACTCAGCACAGTTATTTTGAGATTTATCCATGTCACAGGATAAATAATTCATTCCATTTTACTTCTCAGTAGTATCCTATTGTATGACAATACCATAATTTGTTTATTCATTCAACTGTTGATGGGCATCTGGGTGGTTTACAATTCTTGGCTATCACAAATAAAGCTGCTGTGAATATTTGTGTAAAAGCCTTTGTATGGACATGTGCTTTCATTTCTGTTGGGTAAATATCTAGAAGTGGAACGGCTTGGTCATACAAGTTCTATGCAGAAAGTATCCAGCCACATTAACATGAAAAATCGTCACATTTATTGAAGAAGATAGAAATATGAAAAACTGTACATAGGACAATGATACCTCAGTTCCCTTCAAAATACGTACCTTGGGACCTCACACATTTCTCCTAATTGCCATCAGCTGCCTTTCTATATTTTCCTGAATTACATCAACAGTCTGAAATCTCTTCCCTTTCAAAGGTGATTGTAGTTTTGGGAAAAGCCATAAGTTGTGGGCACCAAATCTGGGCTGTAGGGGGGCTGAGTCACCCAGGTGATTTGATGTTTTGCCAAAATCTCTGCATGAGATGTGATGTATGAGCTGGTGCATTGTTGTGAAGAATTTGCCAATCACCAGTTGCCCATAGCTGTGGCGTTCTGAATCATCCGAGTAGTTTCTATGGAGGAATGTTCAAGCTTAATGCAACATTTGATACAGATTCATTGCTCTATTTGCTCAGTCATTTTGAAGATATTTAAAAAGATTTTATTTATTTATTTTTAGAGAGAGGGGAAGGGAGAAAGAGAGGGAGAGAAACATCAATGTGTGTTTGCCTCTGAAGCTCCTGGCCTGCAACCCAAGCATGTGCCCTGACTGGGAATTGAACCAGCAACCCTTGTATTCACAGGCCAGCACCCTATCCACTGAGCCATACCAGCCAGGGCTGTTTGTTTGTTTTTTTAAGATTTTATTTATTTACTTTTGGAGAGAGGGGAAGGGAGAAAAAGAGGGAGAGAAACATCGATGTGCTAGAGAAAAATCGGAAGGTTGCCTCTTGCACGCTGCCTGACCTGGCACTTGCCACAACCCAGGCATGTGCCCTGACAGGGAATCAAACAGGCAAACCTTTTGGTTTGCAGGGGGACACTCAGTCCACTGAGCAGCACTAGTCAGGGCTGTTTGTTTGTTTTTGAGCAACAAGATATGGCTGCTGTCAGTACACTTTGAAGCCCTTTTACTCAGACACCAGCAGGTAAGAAGCAGCATCAGCATTCTTGCAGGGGTGGATAACACTCTCAGCAGGAGTAGGACTACATGCGGAACCCAGGTGATCCATTTGTGCACCTTTTTAGTACTCCCAACCCTTACTGTCACTGAATGGACACTTGCAGTGTTGTCAGCATAAGAACAATATGATGACTGAGACCCTTCCTTCAGGAGTTGACATTTGAGTCATACCTCCAGTAAGCCACCAGGACCTGATGAGGTGATAGCTGAGGGTGAGAGAAATTAGAATAGCTCCTGGAAGAGGTGTAGGACATGAGTACCAGTTATAACTCCACAAAGACCAACTGCAGTGGTGGAGGTCTCCTGAGTTACCCCTCAGGAAGATAGGCTCACAAAAACTATGGAAGACCTGCATCCTGAACCTGTGGGAAGAGATAAATTTGTTCAGCGAATGGGTGGGCTATGGCAGGTGTGAAAATGAGCTACTCAGAGCTCTTGCTACAGGTGGAGTAATTGACAAATGGCCCGGCCTTTGTCCTCTGAATCTACCATGGTGCTTGTGCAGAAACTATGCTTCTCAGAGGCTGCTCCTAGCCAACGGCTGAGCATGGCAAAAGTACTAAGACAGGCCCATTTCTGTGAAAAGGACTCTTTGATGGGTGACTGGAGATTTCCCCAACAGCTTTGCAGACTTTATCCAACACCAATCAGGTCTTCACATTGAAAAGTCAACTTAAATTAGACCTCCCAAATTGTATAAGCCTCTCATCATTGCCCTTCCCCCTTAGTGACACGGTTAAGATCTATCAAGGTAGTATTCTTCCTTACTGCAGTAAGCAGAAAACTTTGTTTTGCTTTATCAACAGCTTATTTTGGTGATGTTTTCAGGAAGACAGCACTCAACAGGTGAAAAGGACCCATCATTCAAAAAGCAGGGAGAAAAAGTTTCAAAGGAGCAGTAAATGCAAGAGCCTTGAGGTGGAAAAAAAAGTTAAAGGACAGAAAGAAGGCAGTGTGGCATAAGTTTACAGAGCAAGAGAAAAGATAATATGAGAGTCAGAGAGGTACAGAGGGCTTAGAGCCCATAGTAATCATAGGGTCAGTTTCATTCTATAAAGATTTTATTTGTTTTTAGAGAGGGGAAGGGAGGGAGAAAGAGAGGAAGAGAAACATCAATGTGTGGTTGCCTCTCGTGCACCCCTCACTGGGGACCTGGCCCACAACCCAGGCATGTGCCCTGACTGGGAATCGAACTGGCCACCCTTTTGGTTCGCAGGCTGACAATCCACTGAGCCACACTAGCTAGGGCCATTTTCATTCTAAATACAACGGAAACCATCAGAGGATTTTTGGAGGAGCAATGACATACCTTGGTTTTTATGTTGTAGGAAAATGTATTTAGAGGGACATAAATGGAAACGAAGAGCAAACTTAAGCAGTTACTGCATTTGCGGAGGTGAGAACTTACATAATTTGGAACTGGAATGATAGTGATACAGGAGACAAAGAGAAATGGACAAATTCAGGATATATTTTGGACGTAGAAACAGCAGGACTTGCTGATTGGTTGGCTGTTGGGGAGTGGGTACAGGAATGGTGTTATGAAGGAAGGGGAGGAATGAAGAATTGACCCTAGAGTTTTAGCTTGAGAGCAATTGTATGAATGGTGGCGAGTTTTACTGAGCTGAGGAAAACTGATGGAGGAAATAGATTTGGAAGGGAAAAGCAAGAGCTATCTTTCAGACCTGGCTAATTTTACTTCCGAATGGAAATATTAAGTAGGCACATAGTGATACAAGTCTAGAGATCTGAATTGGAAAGAAACATTTCTGTGATTTGTCGACATATGGATGGTATTTGAAACTAGAAAACAGACATATCACCTAAGAAGAAAACAGATAAGAGAACAATGTTCAGAATCTAGCCCTGGGGCCCCCAACATTTATTTAGCTAGAACGGGAAAAATGGCCCAATATTTAAAAGGAACACCAAGATTGCTTCAGACTGATCAATTAAGTCCACTTTGGAACCTGTGAGGAACTGTTCAGATAGTGAGTTTCTAAGATTAGGTGCTATTTGAAGCAATCTTTTCAGTCTCTCAGTCAAAAAATAATACATATTCAGTGTTATAAACAGAGCTCTCGAAGATATTACAATATAAGGCAACTTCAGTCTAAATGTCCCTTAATATACCATATTTGCATATAACACCCCTCTCCAAGTAAGGGGCATCAGATTTCTAAACTTCATTACAAAATATTTTGGGAAACTCTTTCTGCTTTCTAGTCTTTATTTTTTTAACTAACTACCTTAAGCTGTCAATTTTTTCTCTTTTTTATCCATTATTTAATCTTTGATTTAATAAACTATGTAACTTTTCACTTATTTTTCTTTTACCTATAATATGGATAAATGGCAGTATAAATTCTGGCTTTAAAAAGATGGCCGGAGCATCCTCGTAGTTGGCAGAAGGGGTGCTGCCCCATTCATGAATCACCTAATAAAGCCAATTAGATCTTGACAATAAAAAAATAAAAATTAAAAAAAATGGCTAGATTATGTAAATATATCAACTCTCTTAAGAAGACCCTCTCTTTTTAGATCTGATTAGCATTTGAAAATAGATTGTAATATTTATCAGTCTTATATTAATAAAAACTATGGGTATATTTAGACCTTCAAGAAGAATTTAACCAAGATATATAGGCAACACCAAAACAAAACAAAAACATTATCTGGTAGTAACTGTAAAACAATGTGTGGCTTTCAAAGTTGCAGACTTCTATATCAATTGCATAATAGTAATTGTTTATTCATGAAGTCTTTATTTCCATGGAAACACTGAAGTCATTTTAATTTTTAATTACACTAGAGTTTACAGTTCCATAGATTTTAACTCTGTAGTAGTAAGCACAGAAGCTATTGCTTTACTTATTTCTAGTTTAAAGAATATAAAAGAAAGGTAGTTTAAAATGATCAAGAATTTCATGTAGCTGTAATTGATTATTTCTAATGTCACCTAAACCTGCTCTGCAATTTTATCTCCAATTAATTCTTCTATTTTTGTCTATACCATATGGTTAAAAGTATTTTACAGGAAGTAAACTATAATAGAAACTCAGCAATGGGTGCTGGTCAGATAAGTGGTTTGTAAGATATATGAAATTGCTGTGAAATAGTAGGAGCAGAGAACTAGTTCTGCCACTGACTTAGGTGAGTGATACTGGGTGAGTCACTTTATTTCTCTGGTCCTCAGTTTCTTCATCTGCAACCTGAGAGAGTGAGGATGAGTGATAGAATACAGTGGTTCTTTGAAATACCTTGCCTCTATAGAGCCCATGACTTGTGGAAACTACTCACTTGGGCCCCAGTGTTGATAATACTTCTAATTATGTGGAAAATCTGTCAACAGGGACTGGATGCAGACTAGTAATAAAAAGCTTTTTAATGGAACAATTTGTTCACTAAATGGGTCTGATGCAGATTTTGTAGTTTGGAAAAATTTTATTTCTTTTCTCATTCTGTATCATCACATTTCCTGACACATAAGCTTTGTAGGTTCTGTTCCTATTTGACCATGGTAATTTTCAGAATGAATAGGACATAGGGAAAGGAACTGATATTATTTGAAAATCTACAGTGTAGTATACATTGTGTTTTTACATAATTATCTTTCAATCTTTAGAGCAGTCCTGTAAGCTGCAATTACTGTTCTTATTTTATAAAAGAGAAATTGAAACTTGAAGGAGAAAATTCTGTCAAATGCCAGTCAACATTTGAAGGTACGATTTGAACTTTAAGTATAAATTGAGATTTAGCTTCTTTCTGTGTATATTTGTTAGTTGTCTTTATCAGTAGTTCCCTACCAGTTGGCTTAGACTCTGTAGGGGTTGTACATTAATCAGAGGGATCTGGGAATCTAGCATTGCCTTTTTTTTTTTTTTTTTATTAAGAGAGAGAGGCGAAGGGTAGGAGAAGGAGAGGGAGAGAAACATCAATGTGTGGTTGCCTCTCACATGCCCCCTACTGGGGACCTGGCCTGCAACCCAGGCATGTTCCCTGAGTAGGAATTGAACTGCAGCACTCAGTTTACTGAGCCACACCAGCAAGGGCTAGCATTGTCTTTAACCAAATAATACAACTTGCATATATATAATTATTTGCCCAACTACATTAATAAAAATATGTAGTAATTTTAAAGTATTACTAATTTCATGGCATTTACTTTATTCAGAGAGTTTCTAAATAAAAAAATGGTATGTAGAAGGAACAGTTTTGGAAATTATTGATTTTAATAATTAGCTGAGGGAGATTTTTGTACTTTAGGTGCTTGGTTTTCAGTTTTTCTGTTTTGCGATGATGAGTTAGCTACTGTCCCTGGCCTCAGGTCGCACGATTGTACAGTAGTTGATGGCCAATAAAGGTTATTCTAACCCTCAAATTCTAATCCAGCCCTCCTGAAGTTTACTAACATTCTGGAACTAATCCATCATATTTGCATAAACCATCAAACTAGAGTAGATGGAAGAGACTTTTACTTTATCAGGGGTATCAATAAATAATAGTGGATTATAATTGTTTTTACTTTCACTTTTATTTTGTATTGGTTTCAGGTGTACAGCTTAGTAGTTAGACAATCATATACTTTTCCTAGTGTTCCCCTCAATATTTCTTGAACCCCAACTGGCACCATACATAGTTATCACAGTATTACTGACTATATTCCCCATGCTTTACTTATATACCCATAACTATTTTGTAACTACCAATTTATACTTCGTAATCTCTTCACCATTTTCACCCAGTCTCCCAACCCCCCTCCCCTCTGCTGACCACCAGTCTGCTCTCTGTGTCTAGATCGTAACATTTTTAGACCTAAAACACAACTTGGAAATCAGATCCTGTACTTTAAAAAAAGAAACATATCAGTGAATTTGGCTCAGAGGGGATAAAAATTTTTCCCAGAGTCATATAGTTAATGTCAAATTTAAAGCTATAACCCAGTTGTACTTTAAAATGTTCAGTGCATTACCCACTAAATTAAAATCTTTTTATTGCATCGAGTTAGGCTGATGACAGCTAGTAGGATAGGAGGAAGGTTAGGAGATGGAGTGATTGAGCAAAAAGGAAAAGAACTCATGGACATGGACAACAGTGTGGTGATTGCTAGGGGAAGGGGGTGTAAGGGGACTGAATGGTAATGGAAAAAATACAATAAAGATAAAAATAAAATAAAATAAAAAATAGTCACTCAGGTTAGCAGTTTTATGGGATATTAAAAATATCTATATAATATATATGTAAATATATGTATGTGTAAAATAAACTAGGAATCCAAAATTGAAGTCACAGAAAACTTGAAGGTCACAGAGAAGTTGATTTGTGATAAAGTGGCATCACATGGGTGAGCAGCACGGAGTCGTTTGTTTAATAGCAGTAATCATGGGTCATGAACTTTAAGAGGAAGTCAGCTGCTTGTTAAAAAAATTTCGTGTAGAAGTATCTTTTCTTCTTTTTTTCCCTCTTCTCAACTCTCTATGTTAGGGCCCTTTGAGAAACATTTATACTTGAAACACTAGAGTATTTTACTGAAAAGAAGGAGCAAAATTATTTAGATCACTGAATGTGAGTCAAGTAGTTAAAATTTCATAGATATAAAACAAATGAATAAGATAGCATTTTGTGAAATATATCAGCACTTACTATATTTACATAATAGTACAGTTGCTAAATGTATTACTGAATTTATTATAAAAATGTACTCTAGACTGCGATTTTCTACATTAATTTACCCCTTGGATACTATTGTATTTGATTAACACCTTATAGTAATAATGGTCACAGCCATAAAAATACCTTGTGAAGTGGTGTATAGTTAGTAGGAAAAAACCCACTGTATGTACAATATTTCATTTCATCTTCCTGTTTCCCTCATGATATAGGTAGGATTTGTTAGTCACTTTATTTCTAAGTAGTTTTACATGTTGTTTAACTTTTCTTCATAAAATTTCTGTGATAGAACCCAATATAAGTATTATTTTCCTATTTTATAGCTGAGAACACTAAATTGCAGGGAATAAATGGCATGTTTATAACAGGTCAGAACATTTGGAACTGAAGTTATATAGACATGATCATTTAAAGTAGTCTTCTGATACTTAGGTAAGTAATCTTAAAATTCGATGTGAGATTAAGTCACAGCCATTAAATCTTAGAATTCTCAAGTTTCTTTACTTTCCCTAGCTTTGCAGTATTTCTGCTTATAATGCAAGCATGAAAGGACTTATTTTAAAGAAAAAATTAGCAGAAAAACTGAATCACTTGTTATAAAAGAGGAATTATATTCACTTGTGAAGAACTGTGTGTACTTTGTACATAGGCACGAAGTTAAACACACAGTGAATGACATGTTTAATCACTTGTTTATTTAATAATTGTACATGGAACGTACAATACAAGCCTTAGTGTTTCAAAAAGTCATTTTAGCCCTGGCTGGGCAGCTTGGTTGGAGTGTCGCCCGTACACCGAAAGACTGTAGTTTCGATTCCCAGTCAGGGCCCAGGCCTAGGTTGTGGTTTGATCACTGGTTGGGGTGTGTGTGGGAGGCAACAGATCGATGTTTCTCTCTCACATCTGTGTTTCTCTCTTTCTCCCTTTCTTTATCTCTAAAATCAACAGAATATATCCTTGGGTGAAGATTTTTTTAAGTCATTTAAAAGCGAGAATTACATAATGACTTGCTACCTAGCAACATGTACTTTTCTTTTTAATTTGCCTGCCCTACCCTTCCTCAAGCTATGCATCTTTTGGACTATCAGCGATGATGGGAAGTAAAGGTGTTATTCATTTAACATATATTTACTTGACTTAGCTCCCAAATATAATAATGCATAATATTTATTGAGTGCCAGGTGCTTTTTATTTATCACTTAATCTTCACAACTGACCTGGGTATTATTATCTCAGTTTTATGAAGGAAAAACAAACTCAGAGATATTATATATCTTACCCACAATCATATAACTAGGAAACCAAGAATTGAAGACCTAAAACCAAGATTTTTTTTACTCCAAAATTTGTGTTATAACCAGATTTAAAAAATATTTATTTAGATTTGTTTTTCCACTTATTTATACATTCATTGGTTGATTCTTATGTGTGCCCTGACTGGGAATTGAACCCACAACCTTGGCATATCTGAATGATGCTCTAACCAACTAAGCTACCTAGCCAGGGCTCGTGTTATAACCAGATTTGACTCTAAATTAAACAATTCATGAACTATCAAAATTATCATAAGGAAAGTATGCTACCTGCCAACATAAAGAATTCTCATGTATAAATTGAAAGGTGATCCTTCAGATAAGGTACTTTAGAATATGTATTAATATATTAATGTGGTATCCATATTTTTTCCAAAGTAGTAGTGACACTTTAATTTTATTTTTAACCACCTTGACCTTTGAAACCCTTTGTAAAAATATTTAATGTTATATAGTTGTAATAAATAGAAACAAATCTTTAAGGAACATTGGCCCTGAGATACTACCTTAGATTTTGTATACCAAATAAATCAGAGGAAATTTAAATTAAAAAGCAAGCATTACATTCTGTAGTTCATATACACTTAGAGCCCTTTATATTTCAGATCTTCTCTAGTTTGCCAATAGTTTATATTTTGAATGGATATTAAATTTTGTCACATACTGCATCTACTGAAATGATTATGTGGTCTTTCTCCCTCAATCTGTTAAATTGGTGAAATACATAGATTGATGTCCAAGTATGTACAGATATGTGCATGTGGTACATATATTCTGGTACACATATGCATAGTTTCTCCAGCCCACATACAGAGTAGTAGTTGGTTGGGTTATTGGATATTCACATCTTTAGCGTCACCAGATAGAGCCAAACTGATTTCCAAACTGATTATACCAATGTATACTCTCACTAACAATGTCTGATAATTCCAGTTGTTTCATATCTTCAACAATACTTTTTATCGCCAGACTTCCTAATTTTTGCAAAGATGATAACTATATAGTGGTTTTTAATTGTGGTTTTAATTTGCATTTCCTTAATTACAACTGAGTTTGAATACTTTTTAATATTTGTTCATCATTTGTATTTCCCTTCCCGGGAATGGCCATTTTAAATATTTTGCCCATTTAAAAATTTTTAGATAGTTTACCTTACTTATTTATTGGAATTCTCCATATATTCCAAATAAGAGTCTTTTATCAATATATGTGTTGCTAATATTTTTCCCATTCCAGGGAAAATATTATTTCACTCTCTTTCTACCATGCTTTTGAGGAACAGGTTTTAAGCCTAATGAAGTTATATCAGTTTTCCCCCTCATGACTAGTGCTTTTTGTTTCTTATTTAAGAAATCACTGTGAGAAAGCCTAAAGGAGTCCATGCAGATAGACTAAATGTAAAGGCTATAGGTGGGTGTTATGTTGACATCCCAGCCAACAGCCAGCACCAACTCTCAGTCATGTAAATGAAGATGTCTCCAGATTATCTCCATCCTCAGCCACTGATTCACTCCTAGCCTTTGAGTCTCCCAGCTGAGACTCCAGACATTGTGAGGCAGAGATAAGCCATCCCTTCTTTGGTCTGCCCAAATTCCTGGTGCATGGAAGGTTTGAGCACAATAAAATGTTTGTTTTATACCACTAAGTTTTGAGGTGGTATATTATATAAGAATTGTGGAATAAGAAGACTTATCAGAACCTTTTAGAAGAATGTCATGTGGACACAAGTTAATAGTTTTTATCCTCTGGAAATATTGGTATTATAAGAGAATCAAACAAATCAAGCCCAATCATCCAGATGATAGTGGGAGTAAGGTAGTGCGGCAGACTGCAACTTTTCCCCTCCCCCCGATTTGTTTTTCCATAGTACTAAC
Organism: Trachops cirrhosus; assembly: GCA_028533065.1. Classification (NCBI taxonomy): domain Eukaryota; kingdom Metazoa; phylum Chordata; class Mammalia; order Chiroptera; family Phyllostomidae; genus Trachops; species Trachops cirrhosus. Next base: position 23,744,579 of record CM052541.1, on the reverse strand, counting down.
CCAGCATATGAATTTCTCCATATTAGAAAAAGTATTTTCCAGTATCCTTTCCAGCTGGATTTAGCCATTGACTGAAGTCCAGCCCATGGAATATGAGAAGTGATGTGCAACTTCCACATCACTTACTTAAAAGGACATGGCGCTTCATTTCCCCTCTCTCTCCCTTCCTGTGAACTGGTTGCACTGGTCAACATCCTAGGGGTTGGAAGAACAACGGGAGGGGGAGAATGGGGATCCTTAAATCGCATTGTGGAACTGAGCTGCCCTACCACCTGCATAGTTTACCTACCTTTAGGTTGTTATAAGAGAAAGATTTAAAATCTTGTCTTATTTAATCCACTGTATTTCACTGTATCTCTGTTACATTAGCTTAATTCACTCCTTAATTTATACAAGTGGTTAGATAGAACAGAAATGGAGAGATAGAAAATTAACAGGATTCCCAGGGAGGCGAGAATTCTACCACTGAACCACCAACATTCCAACAAGATTCACAGGGGCACAGCCAGGAAGTGGGCAAGGTTGGTGATGACCCAAACATCACTTTAAAGAAAAATTGTAAAAAGGGGAGGATAAGGAACCAAAAAAAAGGAAGTTGCTGTTTATGTTACCTACCAGTATATGCTGACTGAGCTGGTCAGTTACTGGTCACTCAGGTGTCTGCAATTTATAATTGCTTCCATAATTTCTATTATTTTTAATAACTATTACAACTGACTAATGAAAAATAAAATTTATAATACATAAAATATTACACAAAATGTCTAATTTGACTTTTAGAATTTCTTGCCTTTTTACCATAATCTAGTCAAGTGGAATAACTGCTTAAAGTTTTTAATGGGACTGAGGGGTAACTACAAGCAATAAGAAAATATAATTAGGAAAATTAGAAAATATGGCTTTTGTGATGCCATTTCTATCTGTAAAATTATCAACTGAGGGTATATCCCTTACAGGGACTGCTGATTTCTCATTTGGAAACTTAAAAACCACAAACCGAAGCAAAACAAAACAAAAAACTAAATTGAAAAAAATCGTCTTTAATCATCTATTTTCCCTCTTAATTTGTACTGAAACAAGCTTTTGTTTTATTCATGCTTATTTCTGTAGGGCACCATTTTCCACAGCTGGGAACCATAATCTTCTTGATCTACTAATGTGTTTCATCATAATGAGTCATGTGATAAACAAAAGCTAATGATCTTTTTGGCAGGAAGTAAATGTGAGAATGGAATACTCAGTAAACAAAGATCTACCCCCTTTTATTAAAACCATTATAATAAAAAAGGAAAAGTGAAATGATTTTTTTAAAGAAATGTCTTTGCAAGACTGTGAAGCACTTTTTGTTTTAATCATTGTTGAGTTCATTGCCTTTATTATGTATCATAGTGTCCACACAACTAGGAACTCTGACATGAGATCTGTCTTTCTAAGTGTTTCCTACTTGATTACTGTTACAATTTTGTGTTATATGAAAAAGTAAGGCCCTATGAGTCACAGTTACAGTGGTGTACCACTGGAGCTCTAGAACTCATAAACTTATTCCCAAATAAGCTGATAATTATTAAACCACCTTATCATTCAAACATAAAAACTAAAACAAACCAATAAATCAAATGAATATACAAGTTAAAAATATTCAAAAAACTTAAAACAATGCCAAATATAGTTACTAGGAATGTTAATTTAGATTAATGCCAGAAATATGAGGGGGCACCCCCCTAAAACCCAAATTGTTTTCTGGAAGGTGGACCCCTTTAGTATATAGGCTTCCCCCACTAGGTGAGTGATCTAGGAACCCATCTGTATCAGTGCACCAGCTGGTGTTTTTGTGAGAGGCTGCATTGGGTTTCAGTGATTTTTTTTTTTGAAGACTGAACACGTTTACCCATTTCTTGGGTGATTTACTAGCACACCTTTCCACACTGTGCTGAGTGTTCAGCATTTTTTGAGCCAAAACAGCATGACTCCCATGCTCCACCCTCTCTATTCAACAATCTTGCTCCGAGAGATATTTTTTTTGTTTCCCTGGATGAAAAAAGTCCTCAAAGGGAAACATTTTGCCGGTGTGAAAGACAAGAAGCAAAAAACAGGAAAAGTACTAAAAGGCATCAAAATCTACAAGTTCAAAAACTGTTTGGAGCAGTGGAAAAAACATCTTGATAGGTGTATTGCATCAAATGGAGAGTACTTTGAAGGTGACTAAAGTTTAAACATGTAAGAATAAATATACCAATTTTTTTATAAATAAATTGTTTTTTGGGGTCCCCAAATGTGAAAAATGTGGGGAAGAGATGTGTGGTGGTACAATAGATACAGGGGTAGAGGTTACACAAAGGTTTATTTTTTTCTTTTTAATTCATATAGTATTATATTGCTCTAAGAAAGAAATATTCCTGTTACATAACAAGAAATCTCAGATATTGATTAACATGAATTTGAATTAGAGCAATTGAAGTACATGAAAACTGCTCTCTTAGAATAAGAAATCTCTCCTAGTCTCAAAATTTTCTTCACTGGAAATAAGAATTTAAAAAGAAAAATGCTAATTTTTAAATTTAAAATTTCTGTAATTTCCTTTTTCTTTCTGATTAAAGAATTTTTCCCTATTGTAGACTGCAGAAGTCTTAACTTTCAATTAACTTCCCAGCCACTGTAGAAAGTTCATTATATATGAAAGCAAAGTGGTTTTCTTTCATGTTTCAACTGAATTTTAATTACTATATTTTATACGCTGCAGGGAGTGTATGATTACATGTTGCCTTGGGAAAGATATCAAAGGTCTAGAACAACAAATATAGTTTTAATCTCGTCATGTCCCCACTTAAAAACCTCTAATTTTGTACAGAATGAAATCTAAATCATTGAGTCAGCAATCAGGACTAGTTGCAACCTGTATCTTCCCAACCTCATCTCCTTTCTTCTTCCACCTCACCTAGATTGCTTATATTCTCCTCAAAATTTGAGGCGAATTTCCTAAGCAGTTAAGCCTTTACCTCATTTGCCTCTTCTTTCTGGACACCCAGATTTCAACATCTCTTCAAGATCTTGTTCAGGTGGCACTCTGTACTGGAAGCCTGCCTTAACCATAGTAATTATTTGGTGGTTGTCTCCTACAACTCTCCCCACTGAATGTACCTTTAGCTCTTTATAAATTCTGTGTATTGTTTCTATTCTTTTTTCAATCTAATACTTCAGATCTGGCTTTTCAGTCCTGAGTGCTAAAGAGGTTTTTAGAGAGATGGGTATCCAAGTAGAAAGTACATGGGCATCAAATTCAGATATGCCTAATTTGTATGAATCTTACCTCTCCTTTTGTTAGCCAGCCTTGTGACCTTGTGCCAGTTTCTTAAACTTTCTGAACCATATTATCTAATCTGTAAAATGAGAAGAATTCAGTCTGCCTTGCAATGTTAGTTAGAGACTTAGAGATAAAAGATGTAAACAGGCCCTGGCTGATGTGGTTCAGTGGACTGAATGCCGGCCTATGAACTGCAAGGTCACTGGTTCAATTCCCAGTCAGGGCACATGCCTGGGTTGAGGGCAAGGCCTCTCGTTGGGGCATGCGAGAAGCAACCAATTGCTGTTTCTCTCACACATTAGTTTCTCTCCCTCTTTTTTCCCTCCCCTTCTCTCTAAAAAAAATAAATAAAATATTTTTTAAAAAAGATGTAAAGCGCATAGTACTATGTACATAGTAGGTGCTCAAGAAATGATGTTGTTCATGCTTGATTTTTAGTCTTCATTCTCATGATGGCCACCAATAGGCAGCCCTGTCTTGAGTTAATTCACACTTTTAGAACAAGATCATGTTCTTGAAGTTCTCATTGCAGTAAGTAAGTTGGATTTACCTTGCCTGTCATAGGAGTCCTGAAGAATATTTTATGTGATTAGAATATCCTGGGAACCAGAGGTTCTCAACTGGGGGCAGTTTTGCTCCCAGTTTTGCCACCAGCAAAACTGGCATATTCTGCCTTGCCTGAAGACATTTTTGGTTGCCGAAACTGGAAGGTTCTATTGACTTTTACTGGGTAGATGCCAGGGATGCTGCCAAATATTCCACAATACACAGGACAACTCCTCCAAGCAAAAAACTATCCAGTCCAAAATGTTAATAATGCTGAGGTTGAGAAATGCTGCTCTAAATTCATCCTGTAGACTTAAAAAAGACAGCACAATATAGTTGTTGTGGTTGTTGTTTTTTAAAAAGCCTAGGCTTAAGGAGTCTTGGGTTCAAGTTCCAGTTCTGTTAACAATAAGCAATGCAGTACAGGGCAAGTCAACTCCTCTATACCTTGATGTAATTTTTAATAAATTATCATTTAACTTGTTCCTGTATGCTCTGTGTTTCCTACAATTCAAATTAGCTCTAGAGCTGCACTGTCTAGTACAGTAACCTCATGTGACTATTTAAGTTAAAAGTGAAATTCATTTCTCAGTTGCAGAAGTCATATTTAAATTGTTCAATAAGTACATATGGCTCATGGTTACTATACCAAACTCATAAAACCAAAGCTTATTCCCTCTCCTGGGAGCTGTCAGAAGCCTCAGCAGAGGAAGACTGTTGGCATCTAGCTGAAACGTAGATGCCATCAACAGAATGTGACAGACTCAAGAAGGGGCTGAGGCCCACACTCTCTTACACTCTGCGAGGATAATGAAGACATTGGAAGAGAACATTTGAAAGGTAGGACTTTGAGGAGGGTCACATGGAAAAGTGATGAGAATTGGGAGAGCTAAGGGAATTGGCAGTGTCCAGTAATCTTTGGGAGACTTGAAGCCTTCAGCATAAGAACTGCTTAGTCCTTTGCTATAATCCAGTGTATAATTCATCTGAGTGAAAATGGAAAGGAGACATTAGAACAGGATAATCCTTGCTCACAGAAGTTTAATGGTTACCAGCCTATCCCACTATTAGAATCATTAGATGGGAAAGAGAATTAACTAGCAGGTTCCTCAGAGACAATGTAAATAAGTTCCCTGACCTTCTCCTCTTTAGTGCATAGCTAGAGACCTCCTGTGGGACAGAAAGGATGGACCTGCCACACAGGTTACATGCATTCATTTGTCTTTTGTGAGCTAACTGGGGTAAGTCAGAGCCCTGGAGTTTTCTTACTGGTGACAAACCTGATCGATCCTATGATGTGGACATGAAAAACAAAATACTGCCATTCTCTGTATCCCAATAGGAACATCTGTTTGTCACACCAGATGATGTATGTCTCTCTTTCTAGATGTAACTGCAATGATGCCATGTTTGAAGATTCAATGTCTACATGTAGCCATTGATTTGGTTTTGTTTCACAAACTACATCTCTTTAATATCTTTGTCACTAGACACAAAGGGGAAGGAAGATGAAGAAAATGGGAGTAGATGGATGCAAATCTATCAGTACCACTCCAAAGCCAAATTCATCTTGTATTAACAGTGGGAATGTTAATACTCAAAGTATGGACTGTGGATCAGCGGCGTAGGCATTAGCTGGGAGCTGGGTAGAATTCTGACCCATGCATGAATCCCAGAACTACTGAATCAAAATCAGCATGTTACCAAGATTCCTGGATGATTGACATGCACCTGAAAGTTTCTTAGGGAAACATTGAGAAACAATGTGCACAACAATACTATCATCTTTGTTTATGAACAACACATTGTTGCTATCATGTACAAATTGATTACATTTATATTTTATAGTGCTATTCTTACGATGAGTCCAGCATGCTGTAAACTAATAGTTTGTAGTGGGAGCAAAATCAGAGGTTGAATAATACAGATAAATAGTGGAAGAGGTAATTTATTTCTTTCATTATACAGTCTTTGAATATTTATTGAGCTCCTATTGTGTTTAAGACATTATTCAAGGACCTGAAGATATAGCAGTGAATAAAGGCCCTGTTTTCAGGGTTCTTAGATTTTATTAGTGGGGAAACTCATAATAAACAAAGAAGTCATGTCAGCTGGCAAGTGATACAGAGAAAAAGGGAGAAAAAGGCACGCCATTTTTTAACAAAGGGTTAAGGAATGAAGGTTTCATGGATGTCTTAGTCTATTTAGGCTGCTATAAAAAATACCACACCAGACTGTTTCTTAGCAGAAATTAATTTTCACAGTTCTGGAGACAAGTCCAAGATTAGAGTGCTAGCATGGTTAGATAAATGCCCTCTTCCAACTCCCAGACTTCTTGTGTATTCACAGGCAGAGAGGGCTAGTGTGTTCTCTGTGAGATCTATTTCATAAAAGCAATAATCCCATTCATGACAGCTCCTCCCTCAAGACCTAAATATCTTGCAAAGGTCCCCACCCCCTAATACCATCATCTCAGGGGTTAGGATGTCAACAGATGAAATTTGAAGTACAAAATCTTCCAGGCTGCAGCAATGGACAAGGGGATGCTTGAGCAGAGACTTGAAGATTGCGTGTGGACACCAGGGGAAAGGGTATTTCAGGTTGAGGGACAGTTTATTTAAAATCCCTGAGAGTGGAGTGTGCTTTGTGTATTTGAGGAGCAGCAAGGAAGCCATGTGTCTGGAATGAAATAAGGGAAGGCCAGGATACTAGAGAATTTAGAGAAGGAAGTGTGCAGGCAAAGCACAGCTCCTTGCTGGCCCTTTCAAGTAGGATGGGAAGCCATTGGAAAGGTTTCTATGTTAAAAGATCACTTTTGTTGCAATGTTGAAAACCATCCACAGGTGGGGAGTGTGCATGGGTGGAAGCGGAAAGAAAAAGTGGACGGCTTTACAATAAACCAGAAAAGATTTAGAAGTTACAGCTTAAAGGATTAGATTGAATGTGATGTATATGCAATAGATGGCAAGGATACTGTCTAGGTTCTTGGTCTGGCCAGCTGGAAGAATGGTACTGCTGAGTATCATAAACGGGATTCCTCACCTTCCTCCTGACGTTTTCACATGCCTGCTAGACCATACTGGAGAGATGGCGAAAAGGCATGATTTGCAAACAACTGCTCTAAATGACTCTCACCTGTGTCATCTTGGAGTGAAGTAGCCATTAATAGAAAAGGTATGGGCATGGCTGTGTCCCAACAATCTTTACAACACTGAAACTTGAATTTCACCTAATTTTCACATATCATGAATTATTTTTATTCTGATTATTGTTAATTAAGTTGTCTGAAAAACCTAAATATTTACTCTCTGGCTTTACAGTTTGCTGATTGCTGGTGTATATGAAGCAAAATGGGACTAGTTGATAATTTTGAGAGACTGGCGACGGTATGTATGTGGGGTTTCGTTACACTAGTTTCCTTTTGTACGCTTGACATTTTTTCACAACAAAAAGTTTTAAAAATGCGTAGTTGTACCAAATGCGATTAACCTTATGGATCTTCCTCTCCCCCTTTAACCCCCCCGAAAGTTGTCTATATGTCGCAAAAGCAGCCATTTCCCATTTCTTTTCCTGAAAGAGCAAAACCGTTTTTGAAATCTTTAATAGTGGTAAAATAAGCCTTTTGGATTTAACACTCAACGAGGCATAAACATATTTAAGAAAAGGATTTTTTTGCGGGGGATTGTGGGGCAGTTGTCTGTTTTCACATTCCTATATACTATCAGGACCAAGCCCACTTTTATAACAAGAACTCATTACAAAATACACACTAGCTCTTGTTGTATTGTTCCCCGCCCTCCGATGATTCCCGGAAATGACGCCATCAGCCGAACGCTACGTCTGACGGACCGCTGCAGTGCCCAGGCGTGGACGTCAGCACGCCGGCCCCCCCAATACACGTCCCGGATTGGGGAAAGACTGGAGATTCCTGGCAGGCGCTAGCCGCCTGATGCCGGGTTTTGAGGAGTAGGAGAAACTGAGACTGCGCAAGTATGTTGGGGCGGGGCTTCAGGTCACCCCGCCCCATGCCAGCATGAGCGACCAATGAACAATGAGTGCCCTGGGGCCGGATAAATTTTCAGAGGCCGGAATGATTAGCCGAGGGGACAGCCCCGCCCCTGCTTCTCCCAGCCATGGGGCCCCGCCTCCTCCCGCCCGCCCCCTAGCTGCGGGGTGACTTCGGGCGACTCGGGGCTTCGGGTTGGCTAGGGGGCGAGGGAAGCAAGTTAGAGTGAATGCGGCGACGGGGCGACCCCTTAACGTGAGCGCTGTGAGGGAGCGGGTGGTGGGGAAGAGGGGTTTGCGTGGCAGAAATGGGAGGGCCCCGGGTGCTGGGTGGTGAGCGCGGTGTAGAATGAGGGGCGGCAATGAGGGGGCGAGGTTTACTCGGGTGTGTCCCGGTGCGGTGGGACGGGCGTGGATAGCGGGTGGGAGACGGAGAGCAATCATTGCCCTGTTTCCAAAGCTTTTCTTGGCAGCTTGGCACACCTTAAGTTTGTCTCTGTTTTTGTTGTCCGGGATGCGAGGGGGAAATTTAAAGATCTCCGAAACGCTTGGAGGCTTTCCCAGGGTATTTTTCTTGCGAGCGCGAGCACTCTCTTTTCTTCCTGGATAGGAAGAGGCAGAGAGGCTAGGTGGGCAAGTTGATTTTCACTCGCAGAGGAGTGTAAAACAAACAAACCAGGAATTCCTCACCCTCCACTCCCCGCCCTGGCCTGCAACGCAACGGCAAACACTCCCAAGTTTAAGAAGCAGACTAGAAAATTCTAAGGGATTCTGTATGTCAGAAATAAGTATGCTTTTTCTTTTTTACATCGTGTTGCCGTTTACTATCAGTGGGCGCGTTTTTGGTTATGAGCACGCCCTAAAGGATTCTGACTTTTTACTTCACGTTAAAATACTTTTGGGTATAATGTTTTCCTGAACTACAAGTTTCTGTGAAATCTTATCTAACAAGTGTAAATAAAAGCTTATTACCCTGTTTGTGGGAAGTGGAGTAGATAAATCTCTAGTTCTGATAAAATCTAAAATTTTTAATCCGACCTCTTTTTCTTGCAAATATTTGCATATTTTACTCTTTCACAGGTTTATTTAATTGCCCAGCTACCACTGATGAAGCTAAGTTGGAGTAACTGCTGGAACTGAATTTTATTGACCAGAAGTCCATTTATTTCAATCTTTTTGTTTTCCCTACTGCTTTGAGCTTTACTGTAACAGCTGAAAAACTTGGAAAATAAAATGAACATGCTGTGGCCTTGAACATAATTTTTTTTTGAGGAAAAATTAAACTGCAAGTGAAAGCCAGAATGGCATCCAGAGAGAGGCTCTTTGAACTTTGGATGCTTTATTGTACAAAGGTAACTGCTTTCTTTTTTATTTCTAAGTTTTAAATTATTTTGTTATAAAATTTTGTGACTGGCCTTGTAGTCATTTTATTTAATGAGTAATAGTGTATTTATTGATAGCAATGACCCAGATTTTAAAAAACACAGGATTTGCTGTTTTCCAATTTTTCCGGTGTGAACACATGCACAATATTGGCATACTATTAAAAACTGTAGGGTGTGATTTTTTAATTTGATATTTATCCTCAGCAATCTTAAAATTATGTAAGTAAAATTATTACCTTAAGTGAAGAATAAAATATTTTAATTTTTCTTTGTGCTTTTCTTTTTCTCCCACAAGTGGGAGGATAGAAATATTTTCACAGGAAGGGCATTAAGCATTTTTTTAATGGTTAATTTTTTAAATTGTATACAAAAGGTTAGTGATTATATAAAAAGGTTATTGAGGTGGTTACCATAAGCTTGGAATGATGTTAGCACTTTGAGTGTTGTCTCATGTGATCCTCAGAACAGTTCTGTGAGATGGGTATTGTAATTATCCCTTTTCACTGTTGCAGAGGATAAGGGGGCTAGTGAGTAGCAGAACTAAGCTGGAAACTCTGATTCAGGTCCATGGTCTTATCCATATGACTTCTTAATATTTTTTATTTTGTCATTAAAAAATTTCTTTCTTTATCTTTCTGTGAATTTTTACATGTTAGCTTTAATTTTTGGTTGTTGGAGGAGAAGGGTACTAGTAAAAACATCTTTTCCAAGTGAGGAGCTGTGTTACTACTTTGAAGATATTAGTAAGGGTCAGAGAAACATCTTTAATCTACTTAAATTACTTTAGGTGTGTGGTGAAGTTTTCAAGTCTCAGCTTCCATTTCTGCATTATCTTTTCCAGCTCCTTTTTTATACTTTCAGCTCTTTAAAGAACAAGTTATTCTTTAACAAATAACCTGAGTTATTTGTAATATTAAATTTTAGCATTCACATTGGAATATTCATTGATTATCTGGTTTGGTATTTCCTACAATTAAGGGAGGATGTATACTTTGAAATGTTTAGTATGGATTTTTAAAATAGCTTTTAGTCTTCTGTAATTTAATGCCAGAAATGTCTTCTTAAAAATAGACCACTCTTCCAATAAAAAAAGAATCCAAATCACCAGACACTTTTGAAAATAGTCACTAACACATGTTAGTCAAAAATTAAAACACATTTTAGTATGAATGTCTAATAGTTTTAAAATTATTTATTTTAAGAATACATCAAACTTACTAGGTTTTACTGTTTTCTGGGTGACAAAATGTAAATGGGGTTATATTGTCTAATTAATAAGTTATGTTGTTTCTAGGTTGAGTTCATGTTTTATTCAAATGACACTGTTATAGTGAAAAGAAAGTATGGTTCATTGCCATACACAAGATTTTATTCTTAATGACATTTAATGTAAATGTGAACCTTTTGTGCATTAAAATCTAAGTAAATAGTGAAGGCCCTTCATAGTCAGACTTTGAAGGCTATTCTTGGACAGGAGATAAGTCCCATTTTATGTGTAAGATTTAAATCATGTGTGCATTTAAGATTTAAACTTTTTTTCAACTGTTTCCAAAAAATTGTTATTTAATATAATGGTTTCACATTTTACCTGTTCATGAGTATGCTGCTTGTAAGCGAGACAACAACTTTGTCCCACAAACACCTTGAAATCAAGTAGCTTTCACAGATACGTCATAGATCTAACACATCTGCCTAGTGAGGAGGATTACTCAGCTCTCTATGCTTTCTCTCTAGCTTTGTTGCCCTCACTCTAGCATACAGCCCTTCAAGCTACCTGACTTTTTTTCTTTTCACCTGACTGACTTTTAAGACCTTTTTTACACCTTGGGCTTTCAGTCTTCAGGACTACTTAGATCTTCTTTCAATTTAGTTGCAACTTGGGCTTGCAATTGTAGAGTTTAGTTTTGGCTCTGCTGCTGTTTTGTTTTGTGACCTTGAGCAAGACTTACCTCTTTGGGTCTCAGTTTTCTCACCTGTCAAGTAGGTAATAGTGTGTATGTACAGGAAGAGTGTTTGTCTAATTCACCATTAAGATTTTAGTTCATTTGTTTTGACCTCTGAAGGACATGGTCATGTCCTTCATGAGGTTCAACATGAAGTTCTTTTGTCCTTATTTTATGGATGGTCACGTAGAACCCTTTAGTTCATCTTTCTTTTTTAAACTTTATTATGGAAAATTTCAGGGAGGCACAAACAGAGAAGGTGCTACAATGAACTCTTTTGTGTCCGTCACCCTACTTCAGTAATTATCAATTTATTTTCAGTAATGTTTCATCTGTAACCCTACACTACACCATCTCTACCCCTGAATTATTTTGAAGCAAGTTCCGGACAACATATGGTCTTATCCATACAGATTTAAAAATATATGTATAAGTAATAACTTCTTAAAAATAATTGCAATATGCTAATTCTTTAAATCATCAAATATCTGGTGGTGTTCAGACTTTCCTGGTAGTACCATAAATGTTTTTATTTTTTATTTTTTTTTTTTTGCTGTTTGTATTTAAACAAAGCACCTATTTTGTTGAAAATATGTTAAGTTTTTAATCTGTGTTGCCCTTCACCACACTTTTTAATTCCTTTTATATGTTGAAGAAACCAGGTTTTAACATCAGCATTTTTCTCAGTCTGGGTTTTGCTGGTTGAATTCCCTTGATGTAAATTACTTGTTCCTCTCCACTGGTGTCTGCAAACTTGGAATATGTAGAGGCTTGATTGATTCACGTTCTATTTGGCGTGGTGAGGCTAGAATATCTTGGGATTGTCTTGGCTATTAGTGGGTTTTGCATATGTGCATTAATTGTTTCATTAGGAGTTTGCAAAACTTGATATCCAATTCTATCATTTCTTTATATATTTCTGTATATATTAGTAGAACATATATAGAGAAACGTCCCCTCATCAGCTATTTGATGACAGTTCTTTTTTTTGTAATTTATTTTTATTTTTTGGAGAGAGGAGAAGGGAGGGAGAAAGAGAGGAAGAGAAACATCAATATGAGAGAGAAACATCGATCTGTTGCCTCTTGCCTGCCCCCAGCCAGGTAACTGGCCTGCAACCCAGGCATGTTCCCTGACTGGGAATTGAACTGTGGCCCTGTGGTTCACAAACTGGCACTCAGTCCACCGAGCCACACTAACCAGGGCTTGATGACCATTCTTAAAGGGAAGGGAGGCTGATTAAATGTTTGGTTTTTCTCTGTTTTTAAAATGACTTGATTTACTAGCATCCTTCCAAGGTGACCATTTTTTCTTGATTATCGAGTTTATCTTTAATGATGAAAATTTAAACATTGTTTACTATTTTGCTGCCCAAGTTGGTATGCTATTCATACCAAACATTGTATACACACCTGATGAAAGAAGATTTTTGAAGGTCGTCTTCAGGGCATTAAGGTTAAGACATACTCCTTATTAGTCACAATGCTAACCTTAGCACAGGTAATTCTGTCCTGTATTAACAGTGGATCAATATTAACGTACCATCACCCTGTTTGTATGTAATGTGAGGTTTTAAAAGTTGCCATTGAGCATTATAAAACTTTCATAGGGCCCTGGCTGGTGTGGCCCAGTGGATTGAGTGCTGGCCTGTGAATTGAACGGTTGCTGGTTTAATTCCTGGTTGGGCCACATACCTGGGTTGTGGGCCACGTCCCCATTTGGGGGTGTACAAGAGGCAGTGTATCGATGTATCTCTCGAATATCAGTGTTTCTCTCCCTCTCTCCCTCCCTTCCTCTCTCTCTAAAAATAAATAAATGAAATCTTAAAAAATTAAAATAAAAGGTTAGTTGGTATGTAACATAGGTAGGACTGTGTTAGAAATAACACGGGTAATATTGTTCAATCAAAGGAATACAAAGAGAGTATACAAATATGTCTTCTATCTATTTGGGTACATTCTGCAAGCTTATATATTATGATTAGTCATTTAAATAGAACTAAAATAAATTACTGGTTTCAGTGTTTTGCAGATGGGTATCCACATATTAAACTCAGTAATTTGGTTGAAAAAATTGCAGTTTTTTTTTTAAAGCAAAGGCTAATTTCATAATGGAAGTGGCTTTGAGTTATTGTTGGCTGGTATCTGTTATTTTCATGTTGGTGCATTTAGATTGAAGATGTTTCTAAACAGCTTTTCTTTTAATCCTGACGATAAATTTTTTTAAAACTGATTTTAGAGAAGAACACTGAGAGGGAGAGAAAGAGAAAGAGAAAGAAAGAGTGAGAAGAAAGAGAGAGAAAGAAAAGAAAAGATCCATCAACTGATTGTGTCCTGTAGGCTCCCTGACCAGGGATCGAACCCACAACCTTTTGGCATTCAGGAAAAAGCTCCATCCCACTGACCTACCTGGCCAGGGCTGCAGTTTGTTTTTTTAACCAAACTATTTAGGTGTAACTTTTCATTTTCTCCTCCTAGGTGTAAGATTTAATTGCATTGTTAGAAACATTCATCTTCTGGTAGGTTATTTGTTAAATGCATATAATTATCATTACATAATATAGGCAGGACAATTTCTTATCACCCAACATTCATGTTCTCCCCAGATTCTTTCACCAGTGTATGAGAGTAATTCACATTATGTAGTCTGAACTTTTCTTCCCTCTAAATGGGCATCCCCACCCAGGGTCAAGGATTTTATTAACAGTGCATTTCATATAGTTCTTGTAAGTTAAACATTAATTTGAACACATTTAATATATCTGGATTTTGGTTAAGTAGTTAACTACTTTGAGCATATTTTTCTTAAGTGTAGAAGGCAAATTGATTTACTTTTTAATATCTAAAGATTTTAGTTTATATTCTCTGTATTAGGCACAGTATTCCTTGTATCTTTTGACATTGATTCACTTAATGTGCTTGTGGTAAGAGAAAGTGCTGAGAGCAATTTTGGTCTCATACGACTTTTTAGAATTCATCTGTTGCACAGAATAAGACATATATGTATCATAAAGTCCCTATTCCAACTGCTCTCTTTGACTAGGAGTAAGAGTATATTTCTGTTTGACATTTAGCCTTTTGGTAGTGCTGCAGTTGGTTACCATAATATGCAGAAGAGAAACTGAGCCTTGAGAGGCTTATCAAATTCTTTGATAAGATTAAGTTATTTTTGTTCTTGTGGAAAGTATCAAATGCATTAATTCCGTAAAAAGATACAAAGTAACTCAAAAGCATGACATTTTAAAATGTGGCAGTGTGGGTTGAAATTCATAGTTAATTTTTGTCATTAGCTGGTTTATTTTTTGGTAATTCAGTTTACACAGAAAAATATTCGTGATGCTACAGAATTAGAGCCAAGATTAGTCCACATCTGCTTCTGATCTTAAGGACCTAAAAACAGGTCACCAAATTTATATTTTCAGTTTTCTCATCAAATGGAAAAAAACTATTATGCATATTTTTCAAAGTTGAAAAATAAATGGATTTATTGTATTTAAACACACCATAAGTGTAAGAATATAAAAATGTAGTCTTTTTAGATGTAATCTTTATTAGTATTTTAGAAATATATATATGAGCATGAAAGTATATCAGAATTACTTTCATTTTGCCTTTACATTGTGTAATTATATAGAGGGCAATATTTTATTGTCTTTTTATCAATGGTGATGAGGCTGTGCTCATGAAAGTCTAAATTTTCAATCTGTATTTTTGCTTATAAGCATAGTACTTAATTATCCTAATGATTTGAGGGTTTTTTTTCCCTCTGAACCAAGTTTGTTTTGGACCTTGATGATGCTCCATTTCCTGCTGTTGCCCTTTGTCCTGCTAAATCTGGAATATGACTGAAATAGATAGTTTTGCAGTGAGCTCAGAGTGAACTTCCTTTTCAGAATAAAAGTTTTATTTCATAAAGAAAATAGATTATAGAGGTGCTTCATTCAGTTAAAAAGGCAAGTACCTCTTTCTATACATAGACTTGGAAAAAATGGAATGGACGGATACTCTTTTGAGAAAATTATAATTTATTTGTCAATTTTGATTATAATCCTAAATGTAACTTTTTGTTAAATACAGTAGTATATATCAAACCTTATAGTTTAATCCATGTTTAGTAAGTGTTGGTATATGCAGAGTATAGAAATGGCTCTTAATTTTCTATGGCTTTATCATGACTTTGTATGGAAAGTAATGTTTGATTTTAAGTAAACAAACCAAAATCATTAGCAGTTCAGTAGTAGTGTTTACCAATTACATCTTCATTTTAGGAAGTTAGATGTAAAAGCAAGAAATGAAAAAGCAAGAAATATTTTATATATACAGACATGGGAGTAGCTTTTAAGAAAGAAATAATTATCTTTGTGGTTTGACTTGAGCTTATGAACTATGAAAAGTTAAGATGCATGAAAATTTCTTATTCTTTTGAATATCAATTTTAACTTTTCTTGGTAGAAGGTAGAATTGATAGTACTTAAATGTGTAGATGTGGAACATGAGAGAAAAGGAACAGTCTTAAAATAATTTTCAGGGGTTTTTTTGAAACTAGTGCTTGGTCATTCCATTCACCAAATTAACTAGCACAGGTTCACTAGGTTTTCAGGTAAACACATGAGTTCACAGTGCCTGTGGGACACCTAGGGAGAGATATAGTGTGGAGTCCAGAAGGGTGGTCTATGCTGGAAATAAAGATTTGAGAATTAATCATATTGCCAATTATTGATGAATTATATCAGAGTAAGAAAGAGAAGAGGGTCAAGGTCAGGGAGTCCTGGAGAACATTATCGTTTAAGAAGAGAAATAGAAGATGAGTTTGTAAGGAGTTTGAAAGAGAAGAGCCAGGAGTGAGTGGTTGCTTCAGAAATCAGTGATGTTTTATTTCTTTATTCATTTTTTCTTAAGTATACTGATGACATTGCTAATATTTCATGTTTGCAACTTAGAATATATTGACAACTACCAAGAATAGTTTTGTGTGTGTGTATGTTAAGATGTGTATAATTAGACTGTTCTTATGCTTCAGAAAAATATTATGACAGTGTAATTGAAAAGAATCATTACTTGCTTTAATTATTGGTATTTAGTAGTTGCCATTTTAAATCTCCATTATAAAAATCATCATTATGGATTTTAAGTAGGTCCAGTTGGAAGTCAGGTACTGCACTTAATTATGAATAGTCCTTCATTTTTTAAAATGTAAAGTGCTTATAGTTTAGCGTTTTCTAGTGTCTGAGTATAAGTACTAGGGCTGCCTAGCTTGCCTTTTCTCTGTGTATGCTTAGAGGCTTTGACAAAAAAATTTCATTTTGTGCAAATAGAATTCATTTTATGCTCTGGCCATTGTGGCTCAGTTGGTTGCAGTGTCATCCGGTGGCCGAAGATTTTCGGGTTCAATTCCCAGTCAGGACACATCCCTAAACTGTTTGTGGGTGTAATCTCTGGTCTGGGCGTGGAAGGGAGGCAAACGATTGATGCTTCTCTCTTGCATTGCTATTTTCCTTTCTCTCCCTATCATGGAGCCAGTGGTGAGATGTCCTCAGGTGAGAATTAAAAATTTTTTTTTAAAGTTCATTTTTTGTAACAATTTTATTTTGGTTATTCAAACGCTGTTAAGATGTAAGGTACTATGTGAAATGACTAGAGTCTACATAACTCTAAATGAGCTTCATTGATGATGTCAGAATTTAGTCAAGAGTTAGCAGCATTGGTTTCCGCATCTCCCTCTGAACTTTTATTAAGACAAATGGAATTCATCTTACAATGTGTCACTAAGGGAAATGGGGAATTCTGTTCTTAAATATACTTTATATAAACCAGTGCTGTCTTAGAAAATAGTGAAAGTAACTTACTCTTATTTATGTCTAAGGAATATAAACATTTTCTTTTAATTTCTGTCTGTGAGTTAGATTTAGACTGGTAGAGTTATCTATCTACCCTCAGGTTGAATCAGAGCATTAAATGATCCATGCATCTCACAGCGCTGTGGACGCCATGTTGTGAAGAAGTGAAACCTTGCCAACTACCATGTGAATGAAGTTGAAAGTCGTTCCTCCAGGCGAATCAGGCTTTGCTATGACTGCAGCCTTAGTTGACATCTTTATTATTAGCTCATGAGAAATTGTGAACCAGGACCACGCATCTAAGCTGCTTTTGAATGCCTGACCCTAAAAAACTAAGATAATAATTGTTGTTTAAGCTCTTTACTTTTAGTTAGTTTGTTTGCAGGAATAGATTAATATATTCATTTCAAGAAGACTAAAAGAACAAACCCAAAGAAAGTAAAGGAAATGTATGAGTTTTTTTTCCCTCTAATGTGAAAATCCTTAAATTTATCGTGTTTATTTTTCAATTGTTGTAGGAAATATATAAGAAAGTTGACATAATGAGGAATATGTTTAATATTGATAAATCATCCATTATATAACATTTTGGAGTAAATGGCATAAACACAATCTGTATCTAGATATAATTTTGAGAATCTGGGAGTAAGATTGAGAGTAAATTAATATTCCTTCTCTCTGCAAATCTTTCTAGTAGTCATGGTGGTATCATTAGGAAATTATAAGGTTTATTAGAGAAAATCAAAATAGTGGATCTAGGAAATAGTGATCAGTAGCTTCTAATATCACAAAAGAGATAACCGGATATATACCTTTTGAAGGACCTATATAACAATACCTACGTACTATTTTTTGCAAAAAGAACCTAAATCTTAAATTCTCTAGGTCTCCTAATTCATAGGAAATACAGAAGGCTGAGGAACATATTAAGTGATGTAAGGATATGCAGTCAGCAAAATCCCCGATATGAGAAATACCACACTACAAATGACGTCATGTCTTCAACACATAGTTTAGTGTGAAAAAAGAAATGTAATAGCTTTAAAAAGACTTAAAAGATATATCAACCAATTGTCATTTATGGACTTTATTTGGGACCTGATCTTATCAAAGTCATTTATAAGTGAATCAGGAAAGTGTGAACACTGATATTAACGAACTGCTGATTTGTTTTAGATGTGATAATATTGTCATATTTTAAAAGATACCTATAGGGATGTATATTGAAATATCTGGATGAAATGATATGATATCCCAATTGAGAATGGGGATATATGTGAAAGAAAATTGATTATGCATGATTTGATCATTGTTGGAGCTGAGTCATACCATTCTCTCTACTTTTATGTATGTTTTAAATTTTGTTTAATAGAATGCTTCCAGAAAGAGTAGAACTCAGTGGAATAATGAATATATGGACGGCATCAACCAAATAAAAAGTCGGTTCATTGATAAAACTAATGAAATTGAGTCAGGAAGATAAGGTTTGTGGTTATATTTATTTTGGAAAGCTCATATATGCCCATCCTTTCTAATGCCACCCACAGGGCATATTTCATCTCAAAGAGAATATATTATTAAAAATCTCATTTAACTTTGTTTAATAAGGGTGTCTCAAACTTGATTAATCACAGCAATCTTTTCTTTTTTAAAACTTTCAAATCAGCCCTGGCTGGTGTGGCTCACAGGATGGTATGTCTATGAATCAAAGGGTTGCTGGTTTGATTCCCAGTCAGGGCGCATGCCTGGATTGAGGGCCAGGTCCCCAGTAGGAGGTGCTTGAGAGGCAACCATGCATGATGTTTCTCCCTTCCCCTCTCTAAAAATAAAATAAAATCTTTATTTTTTAATATATTTTATTGATTATGATATTACAGTTGTCCCATTTCCCCCCCTTTATTCCCCTGTGCTCTGCACCCCACCTCCCCACCCGCATTTCCTCCTTAGTTTCATGTCCATGGGTTGTACATATAAGTTCTTTGGCTTCTACATTTCCTATACTATTCTTAACCTCCCCTTGTCTATTTTGTACCCACCATTTATGCTTCTTATTCCCTGTACTTTTCCCCCGGTTCTCTCCCTTCCACCTCCCCACTGATAACCCTCAATGTGATCTCCATTTCTGTAATTCTGTTCCTGTTCTAGTTGTTTGCTTCATTTTTTTTTTTTTTAGGTTTGATTGTTGATAGTTGTGAGTTTGTTGTCATTTTACTGTTCATATTTTTTGATCATATTCTTTTTCTTAGAAAAGTTGCTTTTAAACATTTCATATAATACGGGCTTGGTGATGATGAACTCCTTGAACTTGACATTATCGGGGAAGCACTTTATCTGCCCTTCCATTCTAAATGATAGCATTGCTAGATAGAGTAATCTTGGATGTTGGCCCTTGCTTTTCATGACTTTAAATACTTCTTTCCAGCCCCTTCTTGCCTGTAAGGTCTCTTTTGAGAAACTAGCTGATAGTCTTATGGGAACTCCTTTGACGTAACTGTCTTTTTTCCTCTTGCTGCTTTTAAGATTCTCTTTTTATCTTTAATCTTGGGTAATGTAATTATGATGTGCCTTGGTTTGTGCTTCCTTGGGTCCAACTTTTTTGGGCCTTTCTGAGCTTCCTAGACTTCCTGGAAGTCTATCTCCTTTACCAGATTAGGGAAGTTCTCCTGCATTATTTTTTTAAATAACTTTTCAATTTCTTGCTCTTCCTTTCTCCTCTGGCACTCCTCTGATTTGAATGTTGGAACATTAAAAGTTGTCCCAGAGGTTCCTAAGCCTCTCCTCATTTTTTGGAATTCTTGTTTCTTCATTCTGTTCTGGTTGAGTGTTTACTTCTTCCTTCTGTTCCAAATCTTGATTTGAGTCCCGATTTCCTTCCCGTCACTGTTGGTTCCATGGCATTTTCCTTTATTTCACTTTGTATAACCTTCACTTTTTCCTCTATTTTGTGACCATACTCAACCTTTTCTGTGAGTATCCTGATTACCAGTGTTTTGAACTGTGCATCTGATAGGTTTGCTCTCTCTTCGTCGCTTAGTTGTATTTTTTCTAGAGCTTTGATCTGTTTTTTCACCTGGGCCATATTTTTTTGTCTTGGTGCACCTGTTATGATGAGCACCTGGTGTTCACCAGGGCAGGGCAACCCACATGCCTGCTCTGTGGCGCTGTATGTGGAGGAGGGGTCTGAGAGTGAACAATGCCACTTGCCCACCTCTTGGCTTACAGTTACTTCCTCAGCTACTCACGAGAAAACTAAGCCTTTCTGGTGCTGAATCCTGGGTGGGTGGGTTTGAGTATAGTCTAGGACCCTGTGGGTCTCTCCAGTGAACTCTCCCTGTGAGGCTGGGAATTACTCTAACTTCCGCAACACTCACAGGTTTTTTCAGTCATGTTTTGAGGCTTATTTTCCTGTACTCGAACTCTGGGTTGCGTGGTCTGTCTCTCTTCCCAGTTGTTCCTCCTGGTATATCTGCATGCAGATGTGGGACCACTCAGTCCTCCAGCTGATGCCTTGGCCTGAGTCCTCTCTGCCCTGGCTGTCTGTCTCTGCCCCTCCTACCGGTCTGGATTGATGTGTCTTCTTTAACTCCTTGGTTGTTGGACTTCCATACAGTTCAATTTTCTGTCAGTTCTGGTTGTTTTTTTGTTTTTAAATTTGTTGTTGTACTTCCTTTGGTTGTGTGAGGAGGCAAAGAGTATCTACCTGTGCCTCCATCTTGGCCAGAAGTCCCAAGAGTCTAAATAAATAAAATCTTTAAAAAAAATATGTTCCACTGCTTTCTGTCATTTCCACAGTGGAACAATACCAAATGTTGTATATCTTTGAACATACCTTGCTATTGTCTCTCTGGCTGGAATGCCTCTCTTCTCTCCTCCCTCCTTGAAAATATCCACTTATAATCTATGAAAACTTTTGAGTGCTCCTGCTACTCAGTTACCTTCTACCTTGACTGAGTAACTCCCTTCTTTGTATTGTTTTAAAACTAGTCACACTGTTTTACTTCTCGTGCTGTTTTGCATTTATTTGTTTATGCCTCTTAAAAATTTATTCAATTGTGGTTATGGACCTACAATATTATATTAATTTAGGTATACAGCATAGTGACTAGACATTTATGTAAATGACCAATCTCATAAGCCTAATACCCATATGTCACCATTCATAGTAATTGCAATGTTATTTATTGACTATACTCCTCCTGATGCTATACTTTACACTCCTGGGAGGGTTTTAGTAACTGGCTCTTGTAAGTAATGCTGAAGTGAACATGGGGAGAACACAGGGGTGCATATATATCCTTTTGAGTTAGTGTTTTGGATTTCTTTAGATATTTGCTAAGAAGTGGAATTACTCAGTCATGTGGTTGTTCTATTTTTAAATTTTGAGGAACTTCCATACTGTCTTCCATAGTAGCTACACCAAGTTACAATCTTATGCATATCTTTTCTATGGAAAAAAAGGGCACTTTGAGGCAGGGTTATGTGTGGTTTTTTTAAATTAAGGTATAACTGACATAAGATTGTTTTATTTGTCCTCATATCCAGAGAGTCTGGCACTGTCTTTGGCATATACTTATTAAATGTTTCTTTTAAGTAACTAGGTTCTGTCAGAAAAACTTGAGGGCTAGCCTTAGAAACTAATCACCATTAATAATAATTTCTATGGGGGGCATTTATCTTCTTTTGGTAGAATGTTAGAAAATACATTACGAATACAGGGTGGGGCAAAAGTTGGTTTCCAGTTGTATGTGAAAGTTTATTTTTGTATTATTTATTCATTATTAAATTATTTTCCATATGAACAACTACAAAGCTACTTTGCCCCACTCTGTATAACTCACGTAAATGACCTTTTAAAATCCAACTCATATGTAAGTTGGGTGCTGCCCAACTTATGGTTGAAATATGTATATTTTGTAAAAGCTCATAGTTCTAAATCTTTAAGGAATACTAGAGCCCAAATATTGTGAAGAGGAAGTAAGGTGTTTCTCCTATTTTTACCTGTAACTACCATTAAGAACTAGTGAAATTGTATGAATTCCTTAAGTCCATGACCCGCTAAAGCCTCCCTGCAGGAGAATGGATGTTATGAGAAGATAAAAGCCTCTTGTGCTTTAATGTAACTTAAATAATCACATTTGAGCAGTGGTCATTGTGTTGGACAGCACATCTCTAAGTGTTGGATTTCATTTTATGGTAATGGGGAGTCATTGCAGGTATTTGAACAGGAGAGATGAGATAATTACATTTTAATTTAACAAATCCCATTAGTAGCTATGTATAGGTGGAAGAAATTGAAGCTACTGAGACCAGTAGGAAGCTACATAACAGCTCAAATGAAAGAGTGTATTTATCTTATACAATGGCAGATGAGTGGATGAAAATTTGAGTGCAAAATCAGTAAAGTTGATTTTGTAATTTCATAATTGCTTATTTTATTACATTGGACCATGACCAATTTAATAACAGAGTCTGTATCTTAATAATGGTAGCCAGTGTGTTTTGAGCATTTGCTAAATGTCAGTCCTTAAATTTATTATTTATATCATGTAGTGCTCTTAGCCCTATGAGGTAGGAAATATTATCTTCATTTTACAGATGAAAAACAGAGTGGCAGAGATAGTAAACGCAGAAAGATTTGAAAGGAAAAGAATACAATTAAAGTCATGTGGCAAACGGGATCATGAAATATTTAAATGTGCTTATGCGTAGCATGGAACATTTTTGTTTTGTGGGAGCTTCCTAATTTTGGCACATAGTAGGTTATAAAAATAATACTAATTAATACTTATTGAGCATATACTGTGTGGTAGGCATTATGTTCTAAGTCTTTGACACATTTCAGGTGACTTAATTTTCACAGTAGTCCTGTAAGGAAAGGTACTATTGTTATCCTCATTCTTACAGAAGAAGAAACTGATGTGCAGTCAATCATAGGGTTACTTGTTCAAGAAAGTGACAGGGCAGGGATTTAGGGCCCATATAATTTGTCCCCAATGCTCCTGCAGTACTTATTAAATGTATGTGTTAATTAATATTGTATACATGCAGAGATAGATCCTGTGGTGTTTTCAATATACCAGACTCCTCTTAACCATGAAAGTGACCAAGCTTGAGATTCACTTAATGTTTCTGGGTGTGTGGAGATCTTTCTTTTTATGCCTTTGGCAGTAAAATATAGATCCTCAAAGGCTTTACTCAGGCTGTGTGGAATGTGGATGTTTTTTGTGTTAAATTGTTTTTGGCTTCGAGTTTATTGATTCTGATTAAATTCTCCTCTTTTTGCCCACTGAACTCCATTTTGTTTCTGTTCATGGTTCAAAGACAGGGTAGTGTGGTGGGAAGAGTATAGGTGGATTCATATGGCCTTTCATGTTAAAACTAGTACTATTGATTATTAACTGTGTGACTGTGGACAAATTGCATATCCTTAGAACTGACCTATCGTAACTTTTAAAATGGGGGAAATGAAACCTGGGATAGTTTTAAGAAATACATTGGATGATATATATACATATATGTATATATACTTAAATGTTTGCTCTAGTACTTCCAGATGCTGAAAAAACTGAAAAACCTAACTGCTTTACTTCTCACTAAATGAAACATTTACAAATTTAAGTGCCATTTCTTTCCTTATAGTTGCTCAACTTCCTAGGACAACTCTGTCCTTGTTAAACACTTGGTAGTTCTGACCTTTAGACTTTGAACCAGATACTGTAGAGTTCCTAAATAAACTATGAGGGAGAAATGCATTAATTCTTTATGGCATTATGAGACTATTTTGTTTCTAACTTTTGCTAAGAGAGACTCCTCTGCTTTATTGAAAAGGAACAATGATAAGGAAAACTCCAGCTACTTGCATTTCTGGAGCCCTATCTTGAATGAATGAATGAATGAATGAATGAATGAACAAATGAAGGACATGCTAGTTGGAAATGAAAAACAAGTAATGAAATCCTTAAGAAAATTTCTCACGAGTTCTTTTTCTGAAATGTTTCCATCTTATTTCTCAGTGATGATGTAGATAGTGGCAATTTATGATCTGATTTTGGAACAGAATATTAATAGAAAAACAAATACACAAAAGGTCAGCAGTCTGCATATTCTGAGAACATTCTTTTAGGAATTCAGATTTGTAACGTAATGCTTTTATTTTAGGGAAATAACTAATGACTAAGTAACTAGTAGCTTCTGACTATCATTTTGAAATCGAATGAAGAAATGTTCAGGAGGTGAAGGAAACAAATTTGAACATCATTTTTAATGATGTAGTTATATTTAAATAGACATTTTTCTGATGAATTATTTTTTCAAATCAGCTTTGAGATATAATTTACCACAAATACAGATTTTAAGTGTCAAATTTGTTGAGTTTTGATACAAGCACACAGTAATATAGCTACTACCCTAATCAAAAAATAGAAGATTTCTGTCACCAAGGAAAGTACCATTTTTGTGCCTCTTTTTACTGTTCTGAAAGACAACCAGTGATCTAATTTCTGTAACCCTGCTCTAGAACTTTAAAGATTTTAAAGATTTTATTTATTTTTTTTAGAGAGAGGGGAGAGGAGGGAGAAAGAAAGGGAGAGGAACATCAATGTGTGGTTGCCTCTCATGTAGCCCCCATTAGGGACCTGGCCCTGCAACTCAGGCATGTGCCCTGACTGGTAATCAAACTGGCAACCATTTGGTTCACAGGCTGCTGCTCAACCCACTGAGCCACACCAGCCAGGCTAAAACTTTGTATAAATGAAATTATATAGTGTATATACTTGAATGCCATCTTTTGCTGAACATGTTTTTAAAATTTCTTTTTGTTGTATCAATACTTCATTCATTATTAGGGAATAGCATTGCACTGTGCAGATATAGCACAATTTTTGTCATTTAACCTGTTGATGGATTTGTGGTTTGTTTATAGCTTGGGGTATTAAAAATAATTCTATGAACATTTTTTAAAACACTATATTTTATTTTTTTCTTACTGAATTTATTGGGGTAGTGTTGGTTAATAAAATTATATAGGTTTCAGGTGTATAGTTCTATAATAAAACATCTGTATACTGTATTTTGTGTTCAACACTCCAAATCTCTTTCCATCACCACTTATCCCCCACATACCCTCTTCTACCTCCTCCCACCCCCATTTCTCTCTGATAATCATCATACTGTTGTCTGTGTCTTCATTTTTTTTCTTAATCCCTTCACTTGTTCACCTATCCCATAACCCTCTGTTGGGGGACTCCGCCCGTAGGGTCCCCCCTGGCTGCCATGGATGAGAATAAGTCTACCAAGACATGATCTGCTTGGGGAGGAAAGGTGGCTGATTTCTCAAAGAAGGGCCAAGCGCCTTTTCCTCAGTGGACTTTTATTGGGTTCATTTTGCACAGGAATACAGGTAAAGCTCATTAATCATTGTTAGGCAGTAAGGATTAAACAATAGATAACATGCAAAGAACTCTGAGGGCCTATCCTGAGTCAGGGTCTGTTAGCTAAAGGGCTACAAAACTCTGGGAAACAAACTCATTTTCTGCTGGGACCCTTATCATTTAATTGAGAGCAATCTTAGCAAAGCAGGTTTCACAGGAGTTTATGTATTCTTTTTCAGGCCTGATCACCCAGGGAACCTGCCCTTTCCAGCACAGGGCTGCCCCGCCCTCTGTCATTGTTTCAGGCTTAAGTCGGGGAGGGGAAGTAAGGCAGCCAAGAGATTAGGACACTTCTCACAGACAGAATGAGGACTCAGGCTATGTCAAAACTGAGGGATGAGGGTCCATCACCCCATTTCTCCATAGCCCCCCAAGTCCTTCCCTGAGGGCCTCCATTTGATCATGCCTGTGTTAGGTCATTCCCCCCTTGGGGAATCTTACCCGTCATTGGCTAACCGATCAAGCACTGGGGGCCAGGAAGGGTGAAGAAAAAGGGGCAGAAGTGGCAACCCTGCCAGTGAAATAAGCTTTGTCTCCTTAGTGGCTTCTGGTCTGAAGATTGCCCACTCAGCCTTAGCCATGGGGGGGTTACAGCTTCTGAAACCAGGCAGGGCGGTTCCCAACAACCCTCCTTGCCTCTGAGAGCTGTCAGTGTTTCCTTTTATGAGTCTGTTTATGTTTTGTTTGTTAGTTTATTTTATTTTTTTCATTCCACATATGAGCAAAATCATATCGTACTTGTCTTTCTCTGACTGGCTTATTTTACTTAGCATAAGGTCCATCCATGCTGTCGCAAAGGGTAAGATTCCCTTTTTTTTTTTACTATTGAATAGTATTCCATTGTGTAAATGTATCACAGCTTTTTATTTTTTTTTAAATTTTTTTTATTTTAGTTTTTCAGTACAGTTTCTATCCTTTATTCCCATTCCAGCCTGCCCACGCATTCCTCCCCTCCTCCCTCCCCTTTCCAACCCCCTGAGTTTTATCCATGTGTCCTCTATATTTGTTCCTGTAAACCCTTCCCTTCTCCCCTGAAATTCCCTCCCCTCGCCCCTCTGTTCACTGACTACCTGTCCTCTATTTCAGTGTCTTTTGTTATATTTTACTTGTTTCTTTGTTTTGTTGTTTAGGTTCCTGTTAATGGCGAGATCATATGGTATTTGTCTTTCACTGCCTGGTTTATTTCGCTTAGCATAATGCTTTCCAGTTCCATCCATGCTGTTGCAAAGGGTATGAGCTCCTTCTTTCTTTCAGCTGCATAGAATTCCATTGTGTAAAGCAGCAGTGGCTGGTGGACCACGGCCAGGGGGTGGCGACTGGCAGACCCAGCGAGGCGGCCATTGTGAAGCAAGACACTGTGCACAACTCACGGTCCCAGCGCCGGGAAATAGAGCTTTGGGTCACTGACTGAGAAGGAAGGTCCTGCGGGGTGCACAGGCCCACCCAACCAGAATTGGTGCCAGAGGGGCCCAGTTGGCTTGCGGAAAGTGGCGGAAGGGTCTGGGGTCCTACAGAGAGCAGAGCAAGCGCCATTGTTCCTCCTGGGACCCCGCCCCCACATACAGCGTCACAACCCAGTGAGTGGGGTGCCCCGCCCTGGTGAACTCCTAAGGCCCCGCCCCTCACTACAGGAGCTCGACAAGACCAAAACACAAAACAAAACAACAGCAAAAAGATGGCTCAAACAGAAGAAGAATTGAAAGCTCCAGAACCCATCCTTTTAAGCGACCAAGAGATAGCCAACCTATCAGATGCACAGTTCAAAGCACTGGCTATCAAGATACTCACAGAATTGGCTGATTTTGGTC
>CM052541.1:23675412-23716826 GCA_028533065.1 Trachops cirrhosus | reverse complement strand
GGGAGGAGGAGAGTGGGGGAAAGATACGAAGAATAAGTAGCAATGAAGGTAGATAGGAAATAGACAGGGGGAGGTCAAGAATAGTATGGGAAATATAGAAGCTTAAGAACTTACGACACATGGACATGAACTAAAGGGGGGAATGTGAGTGGGAGAGGGTGTTCAGGGTGGAGGGGAATGAAGGGGAGATAATAGGACAACTGTAATAGCATAATCAATAAAATATATTTAAAAAAATTGAGAAGAATACTACAAAAATTATAAGGATTGAGGGAAAAGAATTTACTCAGGTGGTAATACACATGTTCGCCACTGTGATAGTGGATTTGCTATATTTTCTCCTGTTAACTACCTAGTACAATTACCATTATTACTATTTTTAAAATTTTACTTTAATAGTTCAAGTAGTTTTCTGTCCTTTACTCCCATCCCAGCCCACCCACCCATTCCTCCCCACCTCCCTCCCATTTCCACTCCCTCTAGTTCCTAGTACAATTATTGAATTCAAAAATCGTGTAGATAAGTAACTGTTTTAAATCTAATATATTTAGCTCTTAGTAATAGAGGGGAAGCACTGGAATTTTCAACACATTTTTTATTTGTTTTTTTTGGTAGGAGATAATCTCTGATGATAAATTTAATGTTCAGTAGCTGGTAGTCACTGACACTTGGTGATACTAAAGAAAGTGGACTGGTTTTTCATCAGTTTTATTATTGCCTTTAAATTCATTACAGAAATTCACTTATTGCCTGAATTCAGGGCAAACTGCTTTAAGTTTCTTACCCTTGGTATGGAACTATTATTGACGTATAACATGCATAAAGTGGTCAGATCACAGAGGTGCAACTAAATAAATTATAAATTAGATACATTCATCACCACTCAAGGTCACGAAATAGGACATTATTGGTACCCCAGAAGCCCATTCTATGCCTTCTCTTAATGCTACCCCTTACCACTCTCCAAAGTTAACTATTATTCTGACATTTAATACTATAGATTAATTTTGTCTGATTTTTAACTTTATAGAAATGGAATTGATTAAATAATTTTTATTCTTTTATGTCTGGCCTTTTCGTCTTTTTCTTCTTTTTACTTTTTTGAGTTTTGCTTAACTTTTTCTGTATTGTTTATTTTTTTTGGTCTTCAGACTTGTGCTGTCTTCTGAGCTGAACAGTTATTTTTGACTGAGTGCTTTGCATTGCTTTAGAAAAATTGTAGAGATAATATCAGGCCTAAGATGATACTACCTCCCTTCAGAGATGACTTGTGTTAACTTTTGGAACACTCAGATCACTCAGTATTGTCAGTGATTGAGATTTGGACTTCAGTCTCTATGAATGCTGATCCATTTTCTTATTCACCCTTCTTGAGTGTTGTTTTGGGATCTCAAACCAAAGCCTTAGAAAGTATCCTTTTTGGGTTCTGGATTCCAGTTTTTATCCTCTTTCAGCACTGTGGGACTCTGAAAATCACTCATCAGCTTTTCATTGTTTCATCTACTTCTGTCTGAAAAGGCAGAAATCATGAGGGCAAAAATAGACCTAAATACAGTGTCTTATCTTTATTGGTTAAGTTTTTCAGCATCTTGACATTGTAATTTTTCACTGCCTTGTTAGTTTTTTGATACCTTTAAATCTATGTATTTTTTAAAACTGTTTTGTCCATCTTGTTTTTAGAGGGAAGATTGGTCCCACTCTCCCATTATTGAAGTCTTGCAGAGGCTTTTCTCCCTCACCAGATACTATATTTTATTGATTATGTTGTTACAGTTGTCCTGATTACACCTACTAGTTCTAATAGTTTTCTCTGTGTGTGTGTGTGTATGTAATTTTTAGAGTTTTCTACCTATAATATGATTATGTAATTTGCAAACAGATAATTTTACCTCTTCCTTTCCAATTTGGATGCTTTTTCCTCCCTCCCTCCCTGTCTCCCTTCCTCCCTTCCTTTTTTTTGCGTAATTGTTTTGGCTAGAACTTCCCTACTGGGGAAGCTCTATGTTGAATAGAACTGTGTTGAATAGAAGGGGTAAAAGTGACCATCCTTGCTTTATTCCTGTTCTTAGAGGAAAAACTTCTCAGTCTTCACCATTGAGTATAATGTTTGCTGTGAATTTTTCATATATGGCTTTTATTATGTTGAGATTGTTTCCATGGTGACCCTTTAAATTCCCTGGAGTTTACTTCAGCAGAAGCAGAGGGACTTGCAACAGTAGGGATAGGTGCAACAACTATGGCTGCCTCACCTCTTTGTTTGCACCTCTGTGATAAAAAGCAGCAATCAATAAAAGAGCACAAACCCCTGATATTTGGAGGATAAGGTCTCTTTTGCCCATTCTGGTTCTTTTAAGCTGTTAGCAAGTTGTTCCAGGAATGTTTTCATAGCTGCCTCTCTCATGGCTGGGTTGGGGGCTGGGTAATTACTACCTCTGCTGTTAGCTAAAGTTGACCAAAGTTAACCAACATTAACTGCAATTTACTGTCCAAGTCTTCCTCTGAATGTTATGAACCTTGAGTAGACTCTAGAGTTCCAAATAGTTATAGCAGACCAATTCTACAAGTGCAGTTGTTTACTGGATGTGGAGACAGATTCCTGGTGCTTTCTACTTCACCATTTTCCCGGGATCCTCTGCACTGTCTTTGAATTTTACCTCTTCTTTACTCTGTTTTCTCAAAGATGTCGTGCCAATCTGACTTCTTATATTGAGAAATCTATTAATTCAGTTTTCTTCCGATTGTTTAGCATATGCTGGATTTTAAGACACAAGATATTTTTCAATGTCACAGTGTCTCAGAACAGAAAATTAAGAGTTTGTTTTGTTATACCAAGAAAATGAGTGGTGATGTTAGATTTGTTAGCATTTTCTGTGTCTTACCTTAGTCATTAAAAATGGAATAAAAACAAGGGCCATATATTAATTAATTACCAAGCATTATCAACCTACTGCCTTATGTTTTTATTTTTTAAACTATATTTTATTGATTGTGCTATTAACAGTTGTCTCAATTTTTCCCCCTTTGTCCTTCTCCATATGGTACCCCTATTCCCTCCAGCAATCCCCTCCTTAGTCCATGTCCGTGGCTCATGCATGTAATTTCTTTGGCCACTCCATTTCCTATACTGTTCTTATCATCCATCCCCACCCCCCCACCCCCACCCCTGTCTATTTTGTACCTACCAGTTTGTGCTTCGTAATCCCTAAACCTTTTTCCCTATTCTTCCCCTTTCCCCCCAGCTGATACCCCTCCAAATGATCTCCATATCTATGATTCTGTTCCTGTTTGTGTTTGCTTAGTTTGTTTTTTAGATTCAGTTTTTGATCGTTGTAAATTTATTGCCATATTGATGTTCATAGTTTTGATCTTCTTTTTCTTAGATAGGTCCCTTTACATTTCCTATAATAATGACTTGGCGATGATGAACTCCTTTACTTCTGCCTCGTCTGGGAATCACTTTAATTTACCCTTCCTTTCTAAATGGTAGCTTTGCTGGATAGAGTAATCTAGTTTGTAGGTCCTTGCTTTTCATCATTTTGAATACTTCTTGCCAGTCCCTTCTTGCCTGCAAATTTGTTTTGAGAAATCAGCTGACAGTATTTTGGGAACTCCTTTGTAGGTAACACTCTGCTTTTCTCTTACTGCTGTTAAGATTCTCTCTATAATTAACTTTTGGCATCTTCATTATAATGTGTTTCAGTGTGGTCCTCTTTGGGTCCATCTTCTTTGGAACTCTCCATGCTTCCTGGACTTGTCCATTTCCCTCACCAAATTAGAGAAGTTTTCTTCCATTATTTTTTCAAATAAATTTTTAATTTCTTTCTCTCCCTCCTCTTTTTCTGGCACCCCTATGGTTTGAATGTTGAAACATTTGAAGATGTACCAGAGGCTCCTTAACCTGTCCTCATTTTTTTAAATTCTTTTTTTCTTCTTGCTGTTCTGATGAATGTTTTTTTTCTTCCTTATGTTCCAAGTCGTTGATCTGATTCTTGGTTTCATCCCTTCCACTGTTGGTTCCCTGTAGATTTTTCATTATTTCACTTAATATAACCTTCATTTTTAACTGGGTCTTTTTTATGCTGTTGAAGTACCCAATGAGTTCCTCAAGCATCCTGATAACCAGTGTTTTGAACTCTGCATCTGCTAGGTTGCTTATCTACATTTTGTTTAGGTCTTTTTCTGGAGTTTTGTTCTGTTCTTTCATTTGGACCACATTTCTTTATTTCCTCATTTTGTCAGCTTCCCTCTGTTTGTTTCTGTGTGTTAGGTAGAGCTGCTTTGACCCCTGACTTATTAGCATGGCCTATTATAGAAAAGTGCACCTGTAAGTTGAATGGGGGGTAGCCTTAGGTAATTGCCAGGGTGGGGCAACTTGTGTCACCACTCTGTGGTTCTGTGTGGGAGAGGGCTCAGAGAGGGGACAGTGCCTCTACCTGGTCTCTGGAGTTTTGCCTGGGAGGAAGCTGTCTCCCAGCGCTTGCCCTGTTGCTAGTCACTTCATTTTCTCCCCAAATTCCACTGGTGCCCTTCCAGCTATTGCCCTGGTGCTGAATCCCTAAGGGGTGAGTCTGTGTAAGTCCTAAATCCATTGCTTGCTCTTTTTGAGGAGTCTCCTGTGAATCCCACCATTTCTTCTGCCACCCCAACCCCCACTGGTTTTTATAGCCGGAAGTAGTGGGGACTTATCTTCCTGATTCTGGAACCCTGGGCTGTGTGAGCTGGTCTGGGGCTGGGATCCCTCATCCTTGAGGTGTCCCTCAGAGTTTTTATTCACCACCTGTGGATGTATTACCACCTGTTCTGCATCTCTGCGCCTTTCTGTGCCACTCCGTGTCTCCATGACTCTCTACCTCTCTTGTGCTTGTCTATGGCTCTCCATATCTCTGCACCCCTTTGCCCACCTCTTCCCCTCCTGCCTCTCTAGATGAATATGGTTTCTTTAACTTCTTGGTTGTTGGACTTCCATACAGCTCGATTTTCTGATGTTTCTGGATGATATTTGTTTTGTAGCCTAGTTGTAATTTTTGCTGTAGTTGTGTAAGGAGGCAAGGCTTGTTTACCTATGCCTCCATCTTGACCAGAAGTCTTGACCCACTGCTTTAAACAAGAAATGTACTATTACCTCAAGTCTAAAAAGGTAATTATAATTTCAAAAAGCAAAGTGAAAACTATAAAACTGCACATGTGTTAAAATGACTATCATATGTACAAAACCCAAACCAAGAATCTGCAATGGGAAAAAAAACACTGAAAAGAAATAATTCAGAATGTATATAGTTGCTAATGTTTGGCTTATAAGAATATTTGTAATATTTTTCTTTTATTTCTATTTCATAATCTTTTTCTAATTTTTCTATAATAAATGTTAATTAGCATGTACTTCTTAAATATTTCTTTGTTTACAGTACTTAAATGCCACTTGAGGTGTGAATCGGTCTCAATGAGAAAGCAGTTATGTAACTGTATTGATTTTAAGCTTTAATAAATGCATTTATGTTTCATATGCCAATGTTTTCAAAATCCAACCTGAATACAGGAGCATACATTTCTCACTGTTCACATGTAACAAATATACATGTATTTCTTTTCTCACAGAAATCTATCTAATGTGGAAGAAATTGGCACTTGCTCTTACATTAATCATGTCATCACTATGACAACACTTTATATCCAGCAAGTAGGTGTGAATTAATATATTCTTATTTGCTGCTTTACTGAGAGTAACTAGGTTTTACTTTTTTCAGTAGTATAGTTAGTAAAGTTAAATATTTTCAGAGGACATAATAATAGAGAATAGAATTAAAATTATTGTTACAGTATATTTAGGGCATCTTATACGTATTATCTAAAAGTAGGAAAACATTTATTAATATATTTTAAAAAATTAAAATGTTTTATAAATGACTTTTTAAAATCACACAATTTGTCATTTTATGTATTATTCATCAGACATCTCTTGTTGAACACACAGTTTTTTTTTTTGGAACAGTCTTTGGTTATTTATTGAAAACCCTTTCTAGGAAATTAATAAAATTTGAGAGGTTATATTCAGTCCATCTAATTAATTGACTCTCTTTATATTCAAATGGAACTTAGGCTTTTACTTGAATAAAGACAATTTTATTATTAGATGATGAATGAAACATAGTTCTTTAATGATGTAGGTAAGGATGTAGTACAATTTAATATTTTTAACTAGACATAATTTTATGATTAATTTTATTCTCAGTTAAAAAGCAAAAAAAAAGAAAAGGAATTGGCAGATCAGACATCTATTGAAGAATTTGTGATCCATGCATTGGCATTTTGTGAAAGTTTGTATGATCCATATCGGAATTGGAGACACAGAATATCAGGGTATGTCTTGTAAATCACAATTTTCATTTTAACCTTAATGTCATAATATATACAATTCTTCAAAGCAAGTCTCTTTGAAAGCAGTTGGTGAGATGTGTTTAGGACAACCCCCATAATAATAGATTATGAAGTTCTGTATTTGGAGTATCTCTGTCTCTGAGGTAGAGAACTATATTTGAGGTAATGAATTCGTGATAAAAGCCACTTCCAGAGAATCAGTTAACCCTGAACTTTTATTTGTAATGCAATTAAATGCTAATAATCAGATAGGAAAATTTCAAAGCACAGTCAATATTTTTTGAGGAAAGGTCTCTGTTTTTAATCCATATTTCATAATTTGAAAATGAGTTGTAATAATATTTTATCCATTTATTTTTATTTGTGGAACTTGTGTCAGTCAAGGTCTAGTCAGAAAAACAGAAACCATACTATAATTTTATTTAAAAAGAGAGAATACAGGGTGGGGCAAAAGTAAGTTTACAGTTGTAAATATGGGAAACAGAGTTTATTTTTATTAATTATTTCTTATTATTTCATCTTATTTTTAGTTAATAATTTATTTATTATATTTTTTATAACTAGTCATGAACAACTGTAAACCTGCTTTTTTTAGCTCAACCCTGTATAATACAAGGAAATTGTTTAATAGGTATTAAAGAGCTTAAAAAGCATAGGGGACACTGATATAATACAAACACAGTGATTTTTGAAAGCAGCTACTTCCCTGGGGCTGTGAGAATAAAGGGAAGAGACAGGAGTTATCAGAAAGTGG
Organism: Trachops cirrhosus; assembly: GCA_028533065.1. Taxonomy (NCBI): domain Eukaryota; kingdom Metazoa; phylum Chordata; class Mammalia; order Chiroptera; family Phyllostomidae; genus Trachops; species Trachops cirrhosus. The sequence continues at coordinate 23,709,697 of CM052541.1, read as the reverse complement.
AATGTTCATCCCTGCAGTGCCAGGGCTTGGACCTCTAAGGAAGGAGTGTTGCTTAGCCAGTGTGGGTATTGCTGCATAGCCATAAAGAGCCTAGTTCTGAGATTGCCAAAAATAAGCTGAAGATAGGAACCAAATGCAAATGGTACAATACAGAACTGTTGGCTGGTAAAAAATAAGGAATAAGGAATCAATTCATTTTTTGCTCTATCTTCTGGGCTCCATTTAGTACTCAGTATTCGCAAAACCAACAGTACAGTGGCTGGGAAAAGAGAAATAGAGTTTGCAGAGTGCCTGTCCCAGAATCACAAAGCAGATAGAATATAGGATGATGGATTTGGAGGTTAGTGATAATAGCATAATTACCAGGACAGAGCTCAAAGAGAAGAGTTTTAAACTCATGTCTTTCTTAACCTGTGGGCACAGAGTAAGATTTGTATCATCATCCACAATTAGACATCTTTTTCAGATGTCCCAAATCTGCTGTATTTTCAATCTCAGGATTTTTTCATTTTCATATTCAATTTAACCTGACCCACCTATAGATAGTTCCGACTTCCTGTAACATTTCATTACTGAAATGTTTGGTTTTTATAGACTCTCAGGGTTTTAGGATAGTATACCCTTACTTTGAATAGCCAGCATTAGATGATGCTGAAAAATTTATAACAATGTTTACATAGATTATATGGTAATAATTATATGATCTGTATAGTGATATTTTATTTAAATAACATCCTTTAGTTAAAACAAGAAGAAGTAGAATACTATGAACACATATTCTTAAATATAATAATCCTATCTGCTTATTTATATTTACTTTTCTTTATGCCTTGAGAGAAATTGTCTTTATTAGTTAGAGTTCTCCATAGCAATAAAACCATTAGGGGTGTATGTTTAGAAAGAGTTTATTATAAGCGACTGCCTCATGTGATAATAGAGGCTTGCAATCCAAATCTTTCATGTGGTTTGGGCCTGTGCCCCAGGAAAGTCAGTGGTGCAGTTATAGTCTGAAGGTTGGTGGGTAGAGAGCTGATGATGTTCCAGTCGCAGTCCAAAGGCAGTCAGGCTGGACACCCAGACCTGTTGATGCAGATGAAGTCAGAAGGCAGCTTACTGAGGCCAGTCTTTTTCTTTACTCAGGCTTTTAACTGATTGAATGAGGCACTTTCTGGAGGGCAATCTCCTTTACCCAGAGTTCACCAGTGTAAGGGTTAATCTCATCCAAAACTCCCTCCAGGATGACAGAAGTTTTGATAAGGACTTATTTTTGCATGGTTTTAAAATGTTTCCCCACAGATTACAAATTTGTTGCAAAGGAAAAATAAATAATTATTTTGTATAGTACTGATAGTTTGTTTACTAGATGATCAAAATTAACATCAATGAGAAGCAGATGGACATTTTGTGCCTCTAGCTGTGACAAGTCAAAGAAGGACACATCATTGCTTATATAGTATTCCAGCCAGTTCTGCATAATCTGCATCTAATTATATGGAAACATCAAGCAAACCCAAAATGAAGAACATTTTAATGAATAAAAAGGGTAGGGACAGTGTTCTTTAAAAGAGTCATAAAGAAAGGTGGTGGAAATGTTTCAGATTAAAGGAAGCTAAAGAGACATGACAGGTTAATGCAATACCTGACCCTGGACAGGAAGCTGTATTGGGGTGGGGGTTAGGGGCATGCTATAGAGGACATTATTGGGTCAGTTGACAAAACTGGATTATGAATGGTAGATTGAATAAATGTATTAATGTTAAATGTACTGAAATTTACAACTACACTGTGCTTTTACTTAAGAAAATATTCCTTTTCTTAGGAAGTGTTCACTAAGGGCCAGAATATTTATAATTTCCCCTTAAATGTTCTGAAAAATATTATATGTCTGAACGTGTATATATATAAATATATGTGCACTATGTGTGTGGGGGGAGAGTGAGCAAATGGTAAAGCATTTGGGATAACATTTTAACAATGAACCTGGGTAAAGTATATTTGAAGTTCTTTGTATTATTTTTATCTTGAAATTTTGGAAGAGTTTGAGCTTATATCCAGACAAAAAGTTTAAAATTAAGAAAATAGTTATATCTTAAGCACGATGTAAGCACTAAAATGAAATCAGAAAAATTGACCAGGGGACATGAACTTAGAAAACAGATGCAGACAAACGTTCTGTAGTGCTCTCAGAAACCTGTTGATACGTATTAGCATCTGTTAAATGTGAGATACTTGGCCCTGATATTAATATATGATAGTGGAGAAACCAACTATGTTTTGTTCCAAAAATGTACAAGACTAAGTTCATTTTTAGCTGCTCTATCTTAACCCATTGAAAGCATGCAATACAAACTACTTAAGCTTTATTTTATTTTATTTTATCTTAATTTTATTTTTATCCTCACCTGAGGACATACTTACTGATTTTAGAGAGGGGAGAAGGGAGGGAGAGAGAGGGAGAGATACATACATCCATGTGGGAGAGAAACATTGATTGGTTGACTCTTGTATGCTCCTCAACTGGGGATCAAACCCACAACCTAGGTATGTGCCCTGACCAGGAATTGAACCCATGACCTTTCAGTTTATAGGCTGATGCTCTAAACAACTGAGCCACACTGGGCAGGGCTACTTATGCTTTATTGTTTGTGTTATGTATAATAATCTCTCCTCTTTATTTGTGTTAGTATATTAAATATTCCCACATTAATAATGGAAGTCATGCTTATATGTTACATCTAGTACAGGGCTGTATTATTATTATTAATTGAAATTATTGGGGTGACATTGGTATGAAAACCATACAGGTTTCAAGTGACACAACTCAATAAAACGTCATCTGCACCCTGTATTGTGCTCCCATTGTCCCAAGGAAAGTCTTTCGTTGTCCCCCTTCCCCTCTACCTTTGCCCACCTCCACCTAGCCCCTATCCCCTTTTGCCTCTGGCTGTCACCATGCTGTTGTCTGTGTCTCTGTGTTGTGTATATATTTTTTTTGCTAATCCTTTCATCTTTCACCCCCCCTCCACTTCCCCCCAACAGCTCTCAGTCTGTTCCCTTAATTCAGGGCCTTTAGAATGAGTCATTAATCACAAATTGCAGGAGTACATTTTCATTATGTTAAGTGAGAATGTTTGTTATTGTTTGTAGCACAGGATGTTTGGGTAGGATTTATCTAATCTATTAATACTATAATTGATATAAACATAAAAGGTAAATAATCTCATGGAAAAATGTAACTAAAATATATATCATTTTTAAAAAATTAATTTTTCTACCACATGACTGAATTTTTTAAAGGCATGACTATATTTTTTATTTGAAATTCCAGTAATATTGTATTGTAAAGACATAAAATCTTTGATAATGGTCTTAATAAATAGGAAGATCTAATAGTATTCTAGGATGTTATGTTTGACATTATAATAAATACAGACAGAATGGTAATTCTTGCGCCTCCTTGCAGTAGAAATGGTCATAGATTTGGAAAGCATTCAGTAGTGAATGGTGTCTGATGTGATTTCTAGTGAATCTGGATCATAGAGCTCTTTATTCTGTCATTACTGAGTCCAGCTGTGCCTATCCTGTTTGGCTTATTCTATGGTCAATTGGCTTTTCTTTCTAGCTTTGAATAATTATAAGGAAATTGATTTCAATATCTCAATTATAGTTATTAAGAAGACATCTTAATTCAATACTTTATCAGTAGATCACATTTAGGTGTATGGAATTTCTGTGTGGTACTTCTTCAAGTATTTTTCATTTTTGTTGGCTTTATCTAACAACATTAAGAGCTTTTCAGAGCATGAACCAGTGTCTGTAATTTTTTAAAAAATTTCAGCAGTCTACCTGTTGGATATATCACTATAACATAACCTTTCTTTTCCAATTCCCCACACCACCATATCCATCTAAGAGACTCATTTTGCGTTGAATTGAAATGTAGTTGGTAAAAGTATATGCTATTTATGTTGGCCTTAACGAAAGTCTGTGGAAATATTTCAGCCACCAAAACTACTGGAATGGTCATTAAAAACAATATTTATTGCAGCCCATGTTGGAGCTTTATCCTTAAGATGGAAGAGGCAAGTAGTATGGACTCTTCGTGTTCAGATAAAATTTCAGACAGTGGCACAGGTAGCCTGATTTCTGATGAATGTCAGTGGCACTGCAGTAATAAACTATTACTTTAGCTATCAAATTAGCCATACTGCTGAACAAGTTCTTTACAGACTAGAAATTTTAAATAGCTACTTCCTTTTTCTTTTTCTAGTTTGGAGATTTTACCTGGCTGCTATGTTTCACCATTAAGCATTTTAAAATTTTTTGCTTGCTTCTAAAGAAGAAATCCTCTCATTGGTGAACATTTAAGTTGTTGGCTAGACTTCTTCTTTAAGATTATATCAGTCCTGGAGATGTATTATTCAATACACAAATCAAAAATAAAATATTAAATTTATTTTATAATTATTTTTATGATTGTACCATCTCTCCTTATCCATGATATAATTTGGTATTAACTTCTTTTTGATGATAGACGAATCCTTAGTACGGTGGAAAAGAGCAGACAGAAATACAAACCAGCGTCTCTCACTGTGGAATTTGTCCCTTTCTTTTATCGTAAGTAACAGCTCTAATTTCTCTTACTTTGATTTTGATGTTACTTAGTAGCCCTGGGACCTTCCATTTGTTCACTCATAAATGAGGACAAAATATCATCCTCATCTGGAATATTATGAGAATTAAATGAGATGGCATAAAGTATCTAAAATACTACCTGATAGGTGGTTTCTGTTTTCCTTTCCTGTGAAAAAATACATATGATCCTTGCCTTTTAACAGATTTAACCTGTTCACAAATAGTTCTTAATGTTTCAGTGTCAGACATTCCTTAGACATAAATAATACTGTGAAAGAGAAATCTTATATATTTGTTTATTTGTATATTATATTTACAGAGTGTTTTCAGGAAAGTGAACATCTCAAGGAGAGTCTTAAGTGTTGCTTATTGCATCTCTTTGGAGCCATTATAGCTGGAGGGCAGGTGAGGAACGTATTGAATGTTAATATACAAAACAATAGTTAACAGTGCAAAAAGCTTTCCATGGATTATTTAATGTATTAATTTCTTTTTATAATTTAATGAAACATACAGGTATTTTTCTAAGTTTATATCTTGTTTAAAACTAATCTGCTTACTTCTTTATTTTGTTAATTCGTAGAAACCTAAATAATAATCTTAGCACTAAAAATGAAATTAATGCATAACTAGATTTAACAGTTTTTGGTCTCATAAGTCCTTACTTGAGTTGGCTTTTCACCTACTGGTTCTTACTTTAGAGTATAGAGGATAGTCCGCTGTATTAGTTCACTTGATGAAATCGAACTCTAGCAGTTTGATTTCCTAAGGTATATGAATTTAGTCACTCTTCTCTTGACTTATAATTACTAAGTGCATATAAACAAGGTTTTTAACAAACCCTTAAGAAAAGTATTCTTTATTTTGTAATGTATATTTCTTTTTTGAAGATTATAGTTCAGAAAGGACATTCTGCTTATTTTCTTTATGCACACACAGTTTAGAGGTTTCTAACACTTTTTGTATCACATGCCCCTTTGGCAGCTTGATAGAACCCCTTATTAGCATGTTTTTGAATGCCTATAATTAAATACAAATCACAAAGGAAACTAATTTTACTAAAATACGGTTACTAAAATATTAATAAAAATTTGTAACAAAGTAATATGTGCTTTATAACACATTAAATAAAAAGATATACTAGCAAGTCTAATAACTAATGAAAATTTAGAAGAAGAGGTAAGGATAAATGAGTTTTAAGACACTGCAACAACAATAATATAAGAAAATTTATATGATTCTGTTGGTTACAAAAACTACAGGTATAGCTAATAATATTACTTGGGTTTCCTCATGGGCTACCTTGCCTTCGCCTCTTTACTAAAAGGGGCGTCTCTTTGTAGTAGGAGTACTGGTGACCAACATTGTATTTTTCAATTTGTTGCTTTATCACCTACCTTTATTAGCTAATATCTTTTATTTGTTTCAGTATCTCCCAATGTCCATCATTTCTCCACTACTGTACTAAAATAAGAACTAATAAGTGTTATGTGAATAAATTGGAAATGACATTGTTTTTGACTAATGGAGAAGATGGTTTGATCCCATTCCCTTTTTGAACACACAGGGACTTTTTGTTAGTGCCCAAGGGTAATCAGGCCCTGAGAGACTTCCAGTAATTAAAACTAACAAATCAAGCCAGTACTAAAGGGCCAACTTATTATTTTGTGTACTTAAAATACTTAATCCTTATAATCAGGTTTTAGCTAAAGTAACTGCTATGTTGAAGTCAGAAGGTTGTTTGTTGATGACAGCATCAGTGAAAGGGTGTTTAGATGAATTGAATATCTATAGACGTATGAATGGCCTTGTCATAAAGAGCAGAAAAATTGAAATCTGATGACTGTTCTCCCTTCCCAAAGCATCATGCCCGGGCTTATCATTGGCATATTTGTTCTGTTTTGTGCTATGTTAAGAGCAAGGGTTTTGGAGCCAGATTGACATAGGTTTAGATCCCATGTCCATCTATAAGTAGTTGTATGACCTTGGATAAACTATTTACATGTGTTTTAGTTTCTTTATTTATAATAAATGGAAATAGTAACGTATAGGGTAGTTATAAGGACCAAATAATATATATGTAAAACACTTAACAAAGTACATGTGCTTATAAGTACTAAGTATATCACAGGTATATTAGTTCAATTTATGTGATTTTCTGTAGATACCAGTAAATACTGAAACTGTAACAGCTTAAATTAGATGTTCACTTTTTTCTGTCATTAAAAAGAGAAAACAACAGTAAGTAGTCCAGAGTTAATCTGGTGGCTCTCGGATCCACAGGTATTCAGGTTCCTTCTGAATGTCAGTCTGTTCTTTCTTACTATTTCCTGTGCTTCAAGATAGCTTCTAGAGTTCTGGCTCTTTTGTCTGCATTTTAGGCACAAAGATGGAGAGGGAGATGAAGACAAATGGCAAATGTCAGCTATCTTTAAATGAGATACTGAAAAGCTGACATTTGATGTCTTTTTATCTCATCTACTAAACTTCATCGGATAATTGCAAATATATCCAGATAAAAAATTGGATGAAACTTGCTTCCTCGGACTCCTTAGCAGCAAGGGAGGCTAGGAAATGTAATCTTTATTCCTGGTAGTTATGTATACAGCAGAATATCAGGGATTCTATTCATAAGGAAGTGGAGGAAAATGGAAGTTGGGTGGGCCATCAGCAATTTCTTCCATAGTGGTACTTGTTATTATTGATATTATTTACTAGGTTGATAATAACAAGTCCTAATAGCTTCATTGCTGTTACTTTCAGATGACTTTGCATAACTGTGTTCATATTTATTATATATCAATTTAATAACTTAGGGTAACATACATTGTTTATTTCTAAATTTAATGAATCATGTCTAATAAAGTTACCAATAACTTAGACTTTCAGAAATGTTTATTGACTCAGCTACTCCAGTCTCCAGTCCACTTATATATCTATATCATTTAAGATGCATTTGCTATAAACAACAGAACCTGAGAGAGGCTTAATCAAATCAAGTTTTCTTTTTCTTTATTCTTACATAAGAAGTCCAGATGTAGGCAGTTTTGGGGTGGTATAGCAGCTCAGTAATACCAACAGGGACTATGGTTCTTCAATATTTCTGTTCTGCTTTCTACTTTATTTTTATTTATTTCTAATCCTCATCTGAGGACATTTTTCATTTTTTTCATTTTGGAGAGAGAGAGAGAGAAACATCAATGTGAGAGAGAATCAATGATTGGTTGCCTCTTGGAGGCACCTCGACCAGGGATTGAATCTGTAACCTAGGTATGTGACCTGACCAGAATTAAACTCACAGCCTTTTGGTTACTGGATGATGTTCCAACTAACTGAGCCACACTGGCCAGGGCTAGCCTCCATACTTTAATTCCTGAGTTTATTTCCTTGTGATATAAAGGTGTGTCCAGACCTCATGCCTGCATTTCAGGCAGGGAATAGGTGAAAAGGCCAAGAGCAGAGGGTTCTTTCTTTTTGTTTGTGAAGTGATAGCTACTTCATAGTCTGCTGGCACATACCCTTGACCAAAACATGGCTATTCCTAGATGCAAGGGGGTGTGGTGAGTTTTCTATGTGAGGACATTGCTATCTGAATAAAATTAGAATTCTGTTAGTGAGGAAATGAACACAGGTAAAATACTAACAGTGTCAAAGTTTCTGATTAAAATATTTTTATATGTTGATTTACTAAAATAGAAAGTCTGAAGATTTGTTAAATTGCTTTTTTTAAAGCTATTTTAAAAAAAATTCTCACCTGAAGATATGTGTATTGATTTTAGAGAGAGAAGAGGGACGAAAGCAGAGGTTGGCGGGGAGAGAGAGAGAGAGACATTGTATGAGAGGGAAACATTGGTCTGATGCTTCCTGCACGTTCCCCGACCTGGGATTCAACCTGCATCCTTTAGTTGTATGGGACAACTGTCCAACCAACTGAACCGCCTGGCCGCGGCTTTTTTTTTTTTCCTCCAAACATGCAAAACTTCAGATTTTGGGGTTTTATTTTTGTTGTTTGTCATGTTTCAGAAGAATGCTTTGCAAGCAATTTCTCCAGCCACCATGGAAGTTCTTATGAGAGTTTTGGCAGATTGTGATTCCTGGGAGGACAGAAATCCTGACGAAGTGGGTAGGAAGGTAGAACTGACTCTGAAGTGCCTTACAGAAGTGGTGCATATTCTTCTCACTAGCAGCTCTGACCAGCGTCAAGTGGAAACCAGCACTATTCTGGAGAACTATTTTAAATTGCTAAATTCAGATCACTCAGCTTTACCAAAACAAAGGAGGTCCAGAGAGTGGGAAAGCTGGTTCATAGCTCTACAGATAAAAATGCTGAGTAAGTATTGCATAAAGTTTATTATACTCAGTTTAGTCCGAGTCCTTTTGTTACTTTTATATTTTCCACTTCATTTGAAATACAAAGCCATTGTGTAGAAAGTATTGATTGTTTAATTCAGATATTGACTATTTAAATTTAGATTTCAAGATTATTAATAGGGAAATTTGTGTATACATCTTTGTTTAATAGTGACAAAACGGAGCCTCAATATTCTTTTTCGAAAGTATTATTTAGTAAAAGCATCAATGTTAAAAAGAAAGTCAGCTATGATTTTGAAACTCTAGGATAAGTAAATTTTCAGAAAGTGCTATTTGTAGTTTCTAACCTATAGCAAGAGTCACATACAATCAGTTTTGTATATACTTCTATAGCATCTCTTTAGACTACTTCAACATCTGTCCTCCCTCCAGAGGACCTCTGTTTTTTGTTTTGTTTTCCTCAGAATCTCTGCCTGTGTGTGTGTGTGTGTATGTGTGTCTGGTTTCTCTTTGGATTGGTTATTATGTGTCATTCTGTCCTTATTTATCTCTCTCTGTAAGCTCCTTCACCAATATGTGATTTCTTATTGTATTCCTTTGTTAGATTGATAGATAAAAATGTTACTAATTGAGAGTTCCTTTTTATAGAAGTAAAATATTTTTATTATAGTTAAACTAGGAAATTCAAGTAAGTAAAAAGACAAAAGTTTTTTATATCCTATCATCCAGACATAACCAACATTAATGGTTTGTTGTGTAGCTCTACAGACTTAAAAAATGCTTATGTGGGTGGGTATGTGGTGTCCAATTTAAAAATACTGGATATCAAAATTTTGGTGAAACTTAGTCACTACAGTAGTGATTCTGTAGGGAAATAAGATCCATATTATATGTGTTTTATTCTTTTAATTTTTTTATTTTAAAAAGTTACTGATTTGAGGGAGAGAAAAAAATGACTGATTTGTTGTTCTACTTATTTATGCATTCTTTGGTGGTTTCTTGTATATGTCCTGACACCGGGGATTGAGGCCACAGCATTGGTGTACTGGGACTGTGCTCTAACCAATCGAACTGCCTGGCCAGCGCCGCGTCTATTCTTTTATATGCTGTAACATGTTGTGTTTTATAATTATTAAACATTGTAAGTTTATAAGAAAGCTTGAGGCTATATTGAATGAACTTTTTTTGGAATCTATATATATTACCTATACCAAATGTTCTTTTACTTCTGAATGGGGGTATTCCTTCAGTAGGAAAAAAGAGCAGAGCATCTTCACAAATGGATTGACTGAGTCTCTTTTTCATAATGTCCGTATGTTAGTTAGTATACATAAATGAGACTATGTTGCCAAATACAACCACATGTTGCTTAATAATAGCAAGTTGGAACCTCAGTTGTTGAATACTTGAGCATTATTATGGAAGAACAATTAAGTAAACTCTGGGAAATATATATCACTCTTACATAAAAAATTAAATACTTTTAATAATAAATTATAGAAATGTTCACTTTTCTTAACAAGTAAGAAGTACAGATTTTTTCTACTACCCACCCCTATCATCTCCTAATTAATTTATATCTGTTATCTGAAAAACCTAAATTTAAAATATGGCTTGAGTAAATGTTTCTATGATCCAAAATTTTCGCCTTGTAAATGGGTGATTTTATTTTTATTTTCCTAGATACCATCACAGCCATGTTTGACTGCACGGATAAGCCTGTTCTTCAGGCCATTTTTCTTAACAGTAATTGCTTTGAACATCTCATACGACTGCTACAGAATTGCAAGGTATTTTTCTATTACTATTCTTTGATTTTTAAGAAGTTGTTATTTTATGTTTTGATTCAAGTTTGAGCATATTATTAGTACCATTTTTTGTTGTTGTAAAATGCACATGTAAAATGTACTGTCTTAACCATTTTTAAGTGCATAGTACACATTATTAAGTACATTCACATTCACGTAGTCGTGTGACCATTGCTACCATTCATGCCCCATATTTCTTTTCATCTGATAAAGTGAAAGTTTATGTCCATTAATCAACTCCACATTTTCCCTTCTCCCCAGCAACCACCATTCTACTTTCTGTATGATTTTGACTATTTTATGTACATCATATAAGTGGAATCATACAGTGGTTTTGTATGTGTGTGTGACTTATTTTATTTAGCATAATGTCCTCAAGAGTCGTCCATGTCGTGTCATGTAGCAGAATTTCTTCCTTTTTAAGGCCAAATAATATGTGTGTGTGTGTGCGTGTGCATACCACATTTAATTTATTCACTCATCTGCCTGTGGACCCCTATGTTGATTTTACCTTTTGACTGTCACGGATAATTTTGCCATGAGTATGCGTATACAAATGTCTCTTCGAGACCTTGCTTTTAATTCTTTTGGGTGTGTATACAGAAGTGGGATTATGGGATCATATAGTTATTCAATTTTTAATTTTTTGAGGAACCACCATAGTGTTTTTCGTAGCAGCTGCACCATTTTACATTCCTACCAATAGTACAAAGTAGTACAAGGGCTCCAGTTTCTCCACATCCTCATCAAGAGTTGTTACTTTGTTCTTTTTGAAATAAAAATTTTTTTTGATAATTGTTATTTTAATGGTTGTGAGCTGGTATCTCATGTTTTGATTTGCCTTTTTCTAATGATTATTGATAGCATCTTTTCATGCACTTTTTGGTCATTTATCTTCTTTGGAGAAATGTCTGTTTAAGACCTTTGCTCATTTTTAAATTGGATTGTTCATTTATTTTGTTGTTGAGTTTTAAAGTATTTTTTCTCTTATGCATTGTTAAAATTTGGTGACAGCATCTGATGCATATAATTTTGTGCTTTTGTTTCATTTAAGATTATTTCATTAGTATTTTTGTTATGTCTATAATATCTGCATGATATTAAGTAAGTGTATCATAAGGTACTTAACTATTCCCTATTGATAGATAATTAATTTGTCTCCAGTTTTTTTTGCTGTTACATAACTTTCAAGTTTCATCAAATAGAATTTTATTTCTATCAGAATTAATATGTCAAAGAGCATAAACTTTTTTTAAGGTTAGGGAACTTTGTATTAATATTAAAACAACTTAAATAATTGGAAGTGTAGAAAAATAGAAATATTATTGATGTTCTTGATATATACTGCCCATTTACAAATTATTTTTCACTAATTTATACTTTTAGCAGATTTGTGTATGAGTATATAACTAATATCTCTGTTCATTATATATTTCTATAAATTTAAGATGGTATCAGAAATATTTTAGCGAGCTCCTGGAGAAGCCTTTGAAAATGAAACTACTTCAAAGAGCTTTTACCTTTCTATTTGAGGTATTCCTTTCATGGAGTCCCTGCTGAAAAATACCAGGGGTTTATTCTGATTCTGTGAGAATACTTCAGAATAAGGATTTTAATACCAGCTCCCTGAATTTTTCCATACTGTTAGGAGGAGTATCCCTGAAAGCATTTATGTAACTATGGTGCTTAACTAACAGTAAAACAGTAAACAATATATTAAGTAATAGTAGTGAATATCTGTGAAGTCAGTGTTGGTACCCAGTTACCTCTGGAGGTTTAATATGCCTTCCCTCACCTTTTAAAAATCATTTATTCTTGGGAAACAAGTTTTGAACAATGAAAGCAGCATGAGAGAAATGTTTATAAAACCTTTTGTTGTAAAAAAGTCGTTTGTCTTTTTCAGCTATAAAGGCAACTTCAATGATAAAGACAATCTCTCATGTATAGAGAGCCTGCCAATTGCACATTATAGAAGGGTAAATCATAAAATGTAGTAAAAACTAAAATTTAATAGTATGAACTTACTACATTAACATGCAATAAGAACTACATTTGATTAGTATGTGACTTTCTTCAATATATGAGATTCGTATAACTTTAAAAATCTATCATGTCATGGTCAACATCTTTTTAAAAATTAAAAATTTGTTTGAGATAGCTGTCATGATGGGTAGATAATATTTGCTCTATCATGGGATAGTCCAAAGTTTCTTATAATTTAGGTCTGGAAATTTGCTGACAGTCATAGCACTTTAAAATTTAATTATTTGATACCAGTTACCACATTTTGTTTTGAAACAGGAAATGCTAGAGAAGAAGGAAACCCATTTTGGTTGGGAGAGCCAAACTTTGAGACCTGGCCTTCCCAGTGGCCTTCCCACCTGGCAGTGGTCTTTTTCATTTCCAGAATATTCTAGTCAGAATCACTGTAGATTCATCATCAAACATTAGTCATTAAGTCTTATAAAAAAGGGGGAATCTTTGAAATAAATTGCCCAACTCTTACTATACAAATGAGGAAATATGTGCTAAGAGATTTATTTAATGATTAGCTCTAGATTAACACTAACACATGATGGAGGAAGGGTTTCTTATCCAGGTATGTCTTCTGACCTTAAGTTTATTGATACATACAGTTTTGTAAGTGTATTAGTGGTCACTGCTTAGTCTGTAGGAAAAAATGTTTTTTGTGATTTAAATATAGGAGAATTACAGGTTTTATTGATAAACACACATACTTGATGGAGATAGGTGATATGATTCCTGAATATATAAAAATGTATGGAATCTTGTGAAAACTTCGTTTCTAAGTGTATTTATTACAAGATGCTACTACAGATGTCTATGATTGATTTCAGTTTAAACTTTTTTTGTTAGTAAGGTAGGAATCATTTATTCTAGTTTATAATAATAGTGAATAAAACCATTTGTTATTTAAATATTCAGACCTATTGGAAACATTGTCAACTAAAGCTTTAAGTGTCATAAATAATTTATGAATTACCTGGAAAACTATAGGTTTACTGCTGCAGTTTCTATGCTTTTTGTGTGTGTGAGATTCACCAGCCAATTTCATTATGCATTAATGTCCTTAAGTATTTGTGTAAAGAGTTCAGGGCTTGTCAAAATGAGTGTCATCATACTATAAAGTACTTATAATACAATTCCATGAAATCATTAGTTTAAATTTTATGATAGGTATAATGCATTTTAAAACATCTAATCAGTAAAACAAACAAGCAAGCAAAATAGTGACAGTTTCCAGAGGGTAGGTGGGTAGGGGATAAGAGGGGAAAGAAGGGAAAGGATCAAGTCAAGGAACTTGTATAAAGGACCCATGGACAAAGACTGGGGTGGGGGTAGGATTGGATTTTTTCTCCACATCTACCCCTTAAAATCAACTACAACAAAAATTTATCATCAAGACAGTCTTAGGAATGAGAATTTATGAAAGGATCAACTAAAGGATGTTCTATGGAAAAGAGTGTTGGGAGTGGATAGAATGGTATACTTACTTTGGGAGTCACACCTACCTGCATGTGACCTTGAGCAAATTTTTTTTAATAGAACTTTGTTTAAATTTTAATTAATATAATGGAGGAAAAAAGAATTATGAAAGATTTTTCTTAATCTTTTTACATAGTATATTTATAATCTTTAAAATTTAAAATTGTGGCAAAATATACAGAACAGTATTTGTATATATATATTTTTATTGTGAATATATTTTGTTACTACTCAATATTTTTGTATCCTGCTTTTAAATGCTGTGATATCAAGAGTATGCCCATACCAAAACGAGTCTTCCATTCTCCAAAATATACGTCATCATATATTTTTCTTTTTTAAGAATTTTTATTTTTAAATTATTTTGTTCAATTACAGTTGTCTGCTTTTACCCCTCACCACTCCCCCCCACCTACATCCCCTGCTTCCACCCTCCCCTCCTTGGTTTTGTCCGTGTGTCCTTTATAGTTCCTGAAAACCCTTCCCCCTTTTCCCCACATTATCCCCTTCCACCTCCCCTCTGGTTACTGTCAGTTCTTAATTTTAATGTCTCTGGTTATAAGTTGCTTGCTTGTTTCGTTGATTAGGTTCCAGTTGAAGGTGAGATCATATGATTTGTCCCTCACTGCCTGGCTTATTTCACTTAGCATAGTGCTCTCCAGTTCCATCCATGCTGTCACAAAGGGTAGGGATTCCTTCTTTCAGCTGCATAGTACTCCATTGTGTAAATGTACCAAAGTTTTTTGATCCATTCATTTACTGATGGGCATTTAGGTTGCTTCCAGCACTTAGCTATTGTAAATTGTGCTGCTATGAACATTGGGGTGCATGGGTTCTTTTGGACTGGTGAGTCAGGGTTCTTAGGATATAATCCCAGCAGTGGAATTGCCTTGTCACCATATATTTTTCAAAATATTGTTTTTAATGACTGATGGAGGAGCAGAGGGACCAATTTCCCTACCTGAATAAAAGCTACTTAATCACCATGACGCCACTGGCTCCATTGCCACAGCTACCCCGGATGGTGGGATCCTGCTCATCTCTGGGACAGACTCCAACTGCCTGTTCCAAATAAACAAATATTTCAATCCAGTACTTCTCAAAGTGTGAGGTTTCCAAGATCATTTTAGGGAGTCTGCAAAGTCAAATCTTAATATTTCTCTTTGAGGCTAGATTTTCTTCATAGATGTTAACCAAACAGCATTATCATAATGATCTGAATGAAATAGCAGGTATGAGAGTTCATCTGTTTTCTATTAAGTGACATTTAAAAAATTGTAAAAATATAGAAGCAGTGTCATTCTCACAAATGTGAGTATAAGGTATATTTTGGAAAATAAGTTACTTTTCATAAAAATGTTACGTCAACATATAATGGGTTTATTGTTATTTTTGAATGAAAAACATTTTTAATGTCTTGATTTTATTTTCTATTATGGTAAATATTAATACATGTAGCCCACATAACTGTTCTTTGGGGCTCTTGCAATAATTTTTACGTGGTTAAGGGGTCCTGAGACCAGAAAACTGGAGGATTTCTCTTTCAGCCTATGGACGAACTGTAATTTATTTAACTATTCTATTGTTGGGTGTTTGGGTTGTTTCTTACTTTTTACTATTATACGATAAATAAGGCTGAAGTAAACATCTCCATTCTAAAATTGTGGCATAAAGTTTCTGTTTCTTAGGGTAAATTTATAGAAATAAAGATACCAATTTAAAGAATAAGAACTTTTAAAAAGATTCTTGATATAGATTGCTTTCTGGAAAGACTCTACTCATTTTTTCTTTCATCAGTTTTCATCATATTGAGCAGTCAATATCCCTTAAATTAGATAGTATGGAATATTACTATTTTTAAAAATTTTTCTGATAATTATAGTACCAGCTTTCATTTATTAAGTCCTTATTTTGTGCCAGATACTGTTCTAATAATCTAGCATGGATTATCTCATTTAATTTGCATTCCTATTTCATGAGATAATAATCTTTTGCTTTTTGAGAAAACAACCTTGGAGAGTGGCATTTGTATTTTTTTTTTTTTTTTTTCTTCTCAGACAGCTAATAAATAGTGGAACCAAGATTCACATCCAGGTTCTAATTCCAAAGTCTATATTGTGAACACTGATTTATTTTGAGATTAAGCTTTACTTACCACATCAGACTACATACCTTTATCCACTTTATATTGCATTATTTCAGCACATTACTCTTCTCATTTCTGAAATGATAGAACTTCTTAAGTTCTTAAGTTCTTAACTTCTTAAGAAGAACTTTATTCTTAGGGTGCTCTTGATAAATCTGTTATAAGTCTAACTTTCTCTCTCTCTTCACTCTCATTTGAACTCTTTCCTTTTACCCAGACTGTGACTGAGATGTTTTGGGATGTTGAGTTTATGTATGGGATGTTGAGTTTATGTACTTAAACTAAAATACTTGATTCCTTTTTAGTATACAAACTTACTCTCAACTCGTGATTCTGTTGATTTGTGTTTGCAAAAAAAACTGTATTAACAAAATGGTCAGATAAATTTGGAAAATGCTGCACATTGACTTCCCTTGTCAAACTACATATTAGCATATTTGAGACTTTAAAAAGTATTTCTGGAAAGAACCCAAGACCCTTTTTAAAGTTAGTTTGAATAGCATTTCACAAACACGTGGCTACAGAACCCACACTGTGCATCATTACTATAGGTTAGTCTATCTCAGTAGCACATTTTCTTTTCTGTGAAACATTCTCTCTGCTGGTTCTTTAAGAATTTAGGCATATTAACTAATTTAATTATTGCTGTTTCTTATTTTAGTTCTTTGAGTTCCAAGAGCGAATAAATAATAGAGTATATGAACTTAATATTTGTTATAAAAAATGAATAGTTGATTGTCGATTTAAATGTGGTATACTTCGTAAGTGGATTCTTGGATTTATTTTCAAGAGACATGGAAACCCATTTAAGCTTCATTTCTGCTTATAGGTTAACAGTTTAATGTTTTTTCTCCATTATTCTTGTCTCTGTTTTAACAGCTATTTTTAAATGCTAACAATAAGGTGGCAGACAAGAACGAGAAAGACCTTGCCAACAAATTACTGACAGAAATAAATGAGGACCAGGTATCTACAAAGCCTGCATCTTGTTTCAGCTGAAGGCCAAAATCAGTCAGTGGGAGCAACTATTCCTGTACTTTTCTTCCTTTGTCTTAAAATACACAAACATTGTCTAATTCTAATCTTCATAAAATCTTTTTAAAAATTGCTAAAAGCAATTTTAATTATTTTATCTAAAAGATCAATAGATTAAAATTTGGTGGTTGATATAAATGATCAACAGTATTCCATTTGTATATGTGTGCATTCTTTTCAGTGTGAGGAGATATAAAGTACAGGAATGGGATCCCAGTATCAGTGCTGCCCACCTGGTGGTGATTTCATAATTTTGGGGCTTCTTTTCCTAAGCATTGTGGTGTATTGGGACTTTAGGGCTTTGTGAATATGTATGGTCAGTTTTAATATCTTGATTCTTTGCTTCTTGATTTCAAATAATTATTATAATTCAGTGGACAACCTGAATCTTGGAGGAAGGGAAGAAGATGCTGAACTCTTTGAGTCTTATTTAGAATAAACCTTAACTTTTTTCTTTTCTAAATATTCAGCTCTATATGGGGATAGGTAGAAATATATAATTTATGTTGCTTTTTGTAATACATAGTTTAGTTTGGATAGACCACCTACAAAATTGCTTTGTTTTGTTCTTTTCCAAAAATGTTTGTTGTCACATTTTGATGAGCTTCCATGATGGCATAATTAACATTATCTTGATGTTCAGGTTTATAAATAGAGCTATGGTATAGAAAGAGACATGCTAATCTATTTTCTATTTGGGATGTGCAATATCAATTTTCAGAGTACTGTTTTAGACATCTCCAAGTATTAGTCCCTTTTAAGGCCCTCCTATAGATTCATAAAATAGTTATAATAGTCTTCTTCTTAGAGATTTATGTTAGTATTTCTAATTTTAGGTTCTGTGATGCCTAGTCCTCTTAAGGTCTAGGAAAGATCTTATTTGTATGAAATTCTGTACGCAGAATGTTTAATGCATGTTTGTTACTTATGTAATGTTTATTTTATGTAATGTTTAATAAACAAAGAACATGAACAAAAACCAAGATATCAATTCAAATAACTTGCCTGAAAGTGGTAGCACTTGGCTTAAAACAACAAAGATCAAATCAGTCCCCTTTTATTCAAATCTTTTTTAGTGGAAAGGAGAAGAAAATCCTATTTGTGGAGTGACTACCTTCAAGTAATAGTAATATATTCCCAAAATCCAATTTTCGGGACTATTAGTTTTTAGTCCTTTAGTCCTTTCTAGTTCTTATGCTACAGTTTCATGGTTGACTAAGCTTAATGATATCAGTCATGTTCAGTTTTCTCAGTATTGCTGAGGTTATATTTGTTTTTGTTTTTATTTTTGCTATAAATACAATGATCTGAAATTTAACCTCTTTTTTGTGTTGAAGACTAAACAGAAATAGACAAAACAGAACTGTTATTTTTTTTTTTTTACTACTTTTAGCATTAAAGGTTACCTTCTCAAAAACATGACATTGCTCATAGATGCATCTTTTATTTTCTGCTTTAAATTCTGCATATTATGTAAAAGTAGATATACTTTATTATTTGAAGTGTGATTAATTGATTGGTATATGCACATATACCATTTCAGGGTTTGGAAACTAAGTAGACAAGACTATTTTAGACATTTTGTTATACATGCTAATAAAACATAAAGCTAGGACATTCATGTGTGTTTTTAAGAAAAATTAAAACAGAATTTCCTATGATAGACCTCCCTCCCTTCCTCTTGAGATTGTCCATTAAAAAAAAAAAAAGCATGGATTAAGCTTGGTGTTTTGTGGTGTTCTTTTCCCCCAAATTTTAATGTAATGAGTGAATGTAACCATATCCTTCTTGACATGTGGCTTATTTTCTGTCAAGTAGGTAACTTTTCTTGCAGGTTGTAGTGTTTCAGAAATCCATTTCATTGGAAGAGGAATATATTGCATGTTAAGGAATTATTTTTTCAGGTTTTCAGAAACAAAGGTTTCCTAACTAACAGATCTCGACTACTTTTGTTAATTTCTTGTTTTTTTTTTCGCCCTCTGGTAGGCATTTCAGGGACAGTTGGATTGTTTGGCTGTATCAACCATTCAAGCTTTGACAGCAGTAATGAACAAATCTCCAGCTGCTAAGGTGAAACATATATCCTCAAGCTCCAAAATGTTATTTTAGATAATACAGTTGTATCTTGGTACCCATCAACTTCAGAACTCGTCAAACCCTGTGCTCATCTCATTTTGACGAGAAAAAAATGTTTCAGCACTTGGTGCTTGCTCAGGACTCATCACCCTTGTTAGAACTTGATTGAGCCACGACATCGCCCCACAAGAGAAAATGCTTCATCATTAGGTACTCATCAGTTTTGGCACTGGTCATGAGTTCTGGAACGAATTAATGATGAGTACCGAGGTACCCTGTACCAGTTTTTATTATGTAATTCCCAAAGTCATGTATGAAAATATGTAATACATATGATTTCACACCTGAAATGAAATACCATATTTTGCCGTGTATAATGTGTACCTTTTTGCCCAAATTTTTGTGGGAAAAATAAGGATGTGCTTTATACATGGGAAGTACCTGAAATACCTTGTATCTGTTCTTGTGTTTTATAATTGTTACATAAAATTTCTTATACCATAATATGTTCAAAAATAAATACTAAAATTCCGTTGTAATACAAAAAACAAGGATCTAAATATAAATAAATAACTAATTTAATTAAAAAATTAGAATGGCAGATTTTTTTTCCTGAAAATTTGGACCAAAAACGTGGGTGCTTATTATACATGGCAAAATATGATAGTTCACAAAATATCTTCTTATCTTAGTATAGGAATCATTTTTCTGATAATTTTAAAGACTGATGCTTGTGGACACTGCTTTGGGATTAAGACATTGATGACTAAACTGCAGACCAGTAAGGATTTACAGCAGGGGTGTCCAATCTTTTGGCATCTCTGGGCCACACTGGAAGAAGAAGAGTTGTCTTGGGCCACACATTAAATACACAAATACTAATGAAAACTGATGAGCAAAAAAAGAGGCCTGTGCATAATTTTCATGATATCCGCCACCACAGACAAGCAAGAAAAGTCCTCACATAATAACCCTAATTATGCAGTGGCCCTTTCAATAATGTTTTAAAATCGTCGAGCAGATCCCAAAGTTTGTGATCACTAGTATGGAGAATGTTCATATCTCAGTAATAAAACTTAGTATGAAACTTAGCAATAAATCTAAGTAATGTTTTAAGTAAATTTATGACTTTGGTTTGGGCGTCATTCATAGCCATCCTGGACTGCATATGGCCCGCAGGCCATAGGTTGGACACCCTGACAGCAAACATATGGGAAGAGGGCACTGGTGTTGAAATGATTATTTTAAGTGATTCTATGCTGGTGTGTTTAAAGAATTAAATTTTATATCCTAGTTTTTCTTCATTAGTAAAATAATCACTCTTTCACCATTTGGTCAGTTTATGACTGCTGAGAACATGAACATTTTTCATATGTCAACAGCTCTACCAGTTGGGGACTTGTTTTTTCATATGGCCATGGAAATTCTGCTTCTTCAGTTGTAGTCACTAAGCCTCAGGATTTTCTTTCCCTTCTCATTTCTTTCACAACCACTGGCTCTGTCCTGCTGTCCACTTATGCTGATTTTGTGCTAGTCGTTTCCTCAGTGAGTAGTTTTGGGGATTAGTGAGAACATCTGTATGAAGTGGTAAGCATAGTGCCAGGCACATGGTAAATGCTTAAAATATTACTACTATTGTTAACATTTACCTTTTAATCCATCACCTCTAATATGTTTCATGCCTTAATTACCTTTCTGGTACCAGAGATGAATGAATTCCTCCCTGCTTCCTGAGCCGAGCTGTTAGTTGTATTCCACTCTTTGTTGATTTTTGTTAGGAAATGAACTTTTGCCCTACATTGTTGGCTGCATATAACTCTTGGTTAAATTTCTGCTAACTAGGCTTTTACAACAGTTAACAGGCTGACTTGAGAATCTATCTAATCTCCATTTAAAACAGTTTCTATAAGGATAAAGATCATTTTAAGTTCTTAGTAATTTGGCTTCTGAGTATAAAGGATTGCTTATACTGTATTATGAAATTGAAACCTAAAGTGGTGTTCAAAGCTTTTTGCAGCATTAGTGTTTTATAGTGTATAATGCCTTGCATGGTTAAAAATTTAAAATACTATTTAAATAAAAAGATCATTTAAAGCATACCTTTTGAAAAGATTTTCTTTCTAATCTTGGTTGACAGTCAGCTAGTTCCCTTTCTCAGAGACAACCAGTCTTACTCATGTTGTTTAAATCTTTTGATTTTCTAATGAGTGTATAGTTCTGACTCATTTACTGGACCAGTTTACTGTTGCTCAGTTTTTTGGTTGTCTTCATATTTTACCTAATGATTTTGTGTCTCACTATTTCAGAAATATGCGATTAGACCTTACTAAAGTGATCTTTGTGCTCTAGCTAATTCAGACCATTTAGATACAAAGAGTCAAAAGAAAATGACCCAGGTTTTTTTTTTTTTTTGCCACTACTCAAAATTGCCAGGACTCATTAGTCCTTTGAGGCTGCTCTCTGACTCCTGTTATTCCCAGATTCTCCTTATTTTTTCTCCATTTTTGTTTTAACTTAATGTAATACTGTTCTAATTATAAATCAAGTGAAGAAAGTAAAGAAAGTGTCAAGTGACCTAACCTGTAAAATAATTTTATAATATGCAACTGTTGCTAATTTCATTTATTATATATTTTAGTAGATTATTGTAAATTATATTTCAGAAGGTATATGGAGTTCATTTTAAGATGAAGATATGTGGTTTGAGAAAACAGAAATGTTGAACTTATAATCCTTAATATTAATTAGGTTAAATGGATGTTATACAACATTTAAAAATATTTTCCAGCAAATCTGGTCTTTGAAAATGTGCTTTGATATGTTCATTTTCTCTCCCCTAGGAAGTATTTAAGGAAAGAATTGGTTATACACATATGTTTGAAGTATTAAAATCCCTGGGTCAGCCGTCACTGGAACTACTCAAAGAACTTATGAATATGGTGAGTCTTTTTAGCTTTGTTAGACGTTGTGTTATTTCCCTATAAAAAATGGTAACTAACTTTTTATCTCTTATGTTGCTTTTACAGGCTGTAGAGGGTGACCACACTTCAGTTGGGATTTTGGGCATTAGTAATGTCCAGCCTCTCTTACTTCTTATCCAGTGGCTTCCTGAGCTAGAATCCCAAGACCTACAGATCTTCATCTCTGATTGGCTAAAAAGAATTTGTTGTATTAATAGGCAGAGTAGAACTACTTGTGTCAATGCAAACATGGGAATTAGAATCATTGAAACCCTTGATTCCTATCCTGCTCTCCATCGAACTTGTGCTGAGAACCTGATTGCTCTCCATGGTTCCTTGGGAAGTCAGTCAGTGAGCTCAGAAGAAATCCGTCGACTACTAAGACTGCTGAGAGTGGATGAATCTGAGTGTTTTCACCCTTATACTACTCCCGTGACTCGAGCAATCCTGACAATGGCCCGAAAACAAAGTCTAGAGAGTGCACTGCAGTATTTCAATTTGTCACACAGTATGGCAGGAATTTCTGTGCCTTCCATACAGAAATGGCCAGGATCTGCCTTTTCCTTCAGTGCTTGGTTTTGCTTAGATCAGGATCAGTTGACGCTTGGCAATGCTAACAAAGGAGGAAAAAGAAAACAGTTGTACAGGTACTGGTACAAGTTATAAAATATAAGTGAATACTGTCATAGGGTATATGCTGTGATTCTTAAAAAGGAAAAAGCTTTTCCAGGTGTTTAGTTTTTACTTTATTTATTTTAGTTTTTATTTCTCAGGTACCTTGAATGAAAGTAGCAGCAGTCCTTTCCCCCACAGTGGTATATAAATTGTTGAGCTCAAAAGCAGAAATGCAGCTCAAGGATCTAGTTTGCAAATGTACAAGTTATGTGCACAGTTTAATTATAGATGCTTTGTTGCTTTCATAATAATAATTGTATATCTCAAATATTTGCTAATTCTGAGTTTAGTTTGGAAACAAGTCTCATCTTAAAAATATTATAAAAATGGAGAACAAAGGAATAATAAATTTGAAGTTGAATCTCTCTGCCCCACTGAAGGTGCTGTATAATTATGTGAAGGACCAGAAAACCTATATATGTACATCCAAAATTAGTCACTTCAGTAATAAGTTTTAATATACCTTTGATTTTTAAGACCTTTATTCATCTTTTCTGAATCTTACTTGGGCAAATTTTTAAGATTTGAAAATTTATACCTTTACTATAGTTTACTAATGGAATTCCACTTGTAAGACTACCTTTTATAATTTAATGAGCTCTTAATACCCAAAAAAGATTTAAAAATCATCTTTGAACCAAAGTTGGACTGACGTGTGGCAATAGAATGTAAGCCACAATGTCGTAGATAAGAATATTCATGATGACCTTTATGGTTTTGTGTGCTTCAGATAAACTGAATAACTGACTTCAAAAGGTTTGATAAAATCTATTTTTGTTAGCTTTTTTACAGGAAGTGGCATGGGTTTTGAAGCTTTTATTACCCATTCAGGTATGTTGGTTGTGGCAGTGTGCACGAAAAGAGAATATGCAACAGTTATGCTTCCTGACCACAGTTTCTGTGATTCTCTCTGGGTAAGGCTTCAGGGCATCACATTTAACTTCTTGATTCTTTCCTTCAAAAAGCACTCATTTGCCCTGACTGGTGTAGCTCCGTTGGTTGGGCACCGTCTCACAAAGGGAATGGTTCGATTCCTGGTCAGGGCACATGCCTGGGTTGCACGTTTGGTGTCAGGTTGGGATATGACTACAAGAGGCAACCAGTTGATGTTTCTTTCTTACATCTATACTTTGTCCATCTCTTTCTCTCTACTTTCTCTCTCTAAAAATAAATAAATCTTAAAAAAAAATAAAAACCACACATTTGTTGAATGTATATCAGGTGTTATCATCTGCTTTTCGAGTAGATTAATTTTCACTTTGTATTCATGTTGAAGTTTATAAGGAGGTTAATACCATTTATCATTATTATTGTAAATTTAGCAGTAATCATTTTTCTGCTAAAAATTAAAATGATTTCTTTCAAGTGTTGTAGAGTTAAATTTGATTTTGAATGAGAGCATAAATTGTTAAAAACTCCATTTCTGTTGCTTTTCTTAAAATATGAAATGGTTCTCTTTAGAAAAAAAATTGATTCTGAAGACTACTCATAGACTTGGAAAATATACTGTGTTACAGTTATGTGTAGATTCTCTAGAATAGTCATGTTTTCATAATACTACAGAAAAAATGCTACTCACTTGAAGATGATCCTTTTACTCAACATTTAGTTATGCTTAATGTGCTGCTGTTCACACAAACTAGTTATAGAGTAATATTCTGAAAACATTGTCATTCCAAGAACTTAATATGGTTTTTCTCCCTTTAAACACATGTCTGTCTTTGCCAGCACAACATAACCATTGTTCACATGCCTGGAAAAAGGCCCTTTGGGCAGAGCCTTGTCTACATCTACGACAACGGGCAGCAGAAGGCCTCTGCCCCGCTCCGGTTTCCTGCCATGAATGAAGTGAGCATAGCTAACTTCCTGTTCATAGGACCAGTTCATTGAGAACTCTTGGAAAATTTTAGTTTAGTGTAGAAAGTTCTCCTTATTCTAAGTACGTGCCTATAAATTTTAATGTTTTCTCTATACTAAGATACAGTAAGTTAATATTTAATTCAGTTTGCCTGTCATCATTAGTTGAAGTCAGACAACATGTAATAAAGAGAAACAATTCAAGGAAGAAACAAATGTAATTAAAGGCTTGTAAGAAAAGACTTAAAACAGTCAAAGGGAAACCAAAGAAAATGAATAAAGCTGAGCAAAGTATCGTTTAATAAACTCTCCAAGTATAGGAACAGTTACAAATTGTTATGGTGGACTTGTTCCCTTTTCCATTGAATTTGAAACAACAATGAAGAAACTTTAAATCTTTACATGGTATTGTAGTTAGGTATAAGATATAATTTATTTTCTAGGGTGATTCTTAAAGAACATTAGTGTCAAAGTTCTTGGAGAGTATTCGGATAATTTTGAAAGGACTTTTTGTGAAGGTAATAGGATGGATTAGATTACTTCCCAAATCCTAGGATTCTGGTATTTCTTGTTGATATTTATCTCAGTGACCATTTCAGGATAACCTATAATTAGCATTATACTGATGTTTAATTCTCTGTTTATAAATTTGAAGGGGGAAAAGGAGTTTTCTCTATTTTAGAATATAGTAAAGTTCTTAAAACATTGTTTTGTTATTATGCACTCATTAAAAATTTAAACTTGGAAAAAAGTTATAAAGTGAGTTATGAAAGTACTGTATTCAAGTCAAGGAGGCCGAGGTAACATCTGTAATGTTAGCTTGTGTGTGCACATGCACATATGTATCATGATCTAGCAAATGTACTTACTTGCTTAATTTTATGAACTGTTTCATTTTAAATGCGATGATAGGAATTTAATTAAAATTGTGTGATTTGTTTTTTTCTTAATTTTTAGCCTTTTATTTCATGCTGCATTGGTTCAGCTGGGCAAAGAACCACCACTCCTCCACCATCCCAAATCCCGGATCCACCCTTTTCTTCTCCCATTACCCCTCATCGGACATCCTTTGGTGGGATTCTGTCATCGGCCTCCTGGGGAGGAACAACTGAAAAATCAAAATTGATTACCAAAATGATATCAGCAGGAACCCAGGACAGTGAATGGGGATGTCCCACATCTCTGGAGGGCCAACTAGGGTCTGTCATCATCTTCTATGAAGCACTACAACCTCCCCAGGTGAAGGCATTATATTTAGCAGGTGAGTATATTTACATTCATATTGTTTAATTAAACCTAGTTTTTTTCTGTTGCCTAAAACTGAAAAGTGTATTTTTTAAAAAATTCTCATCTGAGGACATGCTTATTGATTTTTAGAGGGAGGGGAAGAGAGGGAGAAAAACATTGATTGGTTCCCTCTTGTACCTGCTCCGATCGGGGACTGAACCTGCAACCTAGGCATGTGCCCTGACTGGAAATTGAACCCACAACCTTCTGGTTTATGGGAGACACTCCAACTAACTGACCACACCGGCCAGGGCTGAAAAGTGTATTTATTTTAGTTGAAATTTAAAGGGAAAAAACCCCCACCACATATCGTACTTTTTCCCCCCTCAGCATTATTGAGATGTTACTGACATATATGTAAGTTTAAAGTATACAAAATGATGATTTGACACATACATATGTTGCAAAATGATTGCCATAATAGTTAACACCTCCATCCCCTCACATAATTACCATTTTTATATGTGTTAATAATATTTAAGATCTACTTTATTTTTTCCTTGTTATTGTTTATGGTCACCCCAATAACAAAATTATAACAAAGTTCAGGAATACGATTCCACAACACATCATCTGTACACTGTATTGTGTTTTCACCACCCCAAAACGAGTCTCTTTCTGTCACCATTTATCCCCCCATACCCTTCTCCACCTCTCTAAGATCTACTTTCTTAACAACTTTTAAGTATGTTATACAGTATTATTAATTATAGTATACCATACTCTTTTTGGTAGTCTAAATAGATCCAAGCTTTGGGAAATATTTCAAATGTCATCCATAAATCTGCCTATTATTAGTTCGGTAGGACTGCCATAACAAAATACCACACATTGCATGGTTTAAATACTATTTTATTACAATTCTGGAAGCTAGAATGTCACGATCAGTTTTCTGTCAGGCTTGATTTCAGGTGAGGCCTCCATTCCTGGCTGGTAGATGGCTGCCTTCTAGGCTGTGTCCTCACATGGAGTCTCCTCTGTGTATGTGTGCAGAGAGTATCTGTGGTATCTTTTCCTCTCGTATGTGGCCCTGTTGGATTAGGGCCTGACCCTCAGGACATCCGTTAATCTTAATTACCTGTTTAAAGGCCTTGTCTCCAAATACAGTCACATTGGGGATCATACCTTCAACATAGGAGTTTTGTGGTACGCAATTCAGTCCATAATGCTTTTGACAGATTTTAATAAAATTAGGAAAGAAAATATAAGCCCGCCTTCATAAGAAATTACATGACTGGTGCTAAAATCATGAGCTTTATTTCAAAACTTGTCATTTTTATAATTCATGTGTTAATATATCTGAAGAATTCATGAAGGCAGTAGAATTATGGATCCTTAGATAAAATTACTAGCTGTTTTTATTTTGGCTTTGTCTCTTGGCTGCGATTTAAAATATGCACAGATTATTATTGGATAATTATTTTAAAAATTATACCTATTTTTCATAGAATATTCAGGAGCTAAGCCTTTAAGTAGTCATGTATATTAACTCTGAAGAATAGCTTATTATTTGTCAAAATTTCTTTTTTAGATTACATGGGAGTTTTCAGATAAATGAGAATGTCCAAACTTTCAAAGTTTAGAACCTTTTCATTACTTTAAAACTCACCACAATATTTGAAGTTGAGCTTTATAATCCAAAAAATTCCAAATTAATAAGTCACTTAGTGTAATCATCATAGCTATGTAGTTTGGATTTTGTTCTTACAGTTGTTTCTACTTACAACTCTACTCTTATAAATAATAATTATTTGTTATATAGTGCTCATAATGATCGTTTTAATGGCTACATAATAGTTGGATTCATAATTTATCATTTACTTGATTGTTTATAATATTTAATATTTTTATTTTTATTTTATTTTTTAATTGTTGTTCAGTTATAGTTGTCTGCATTTTCTCCCCACCACTCCCCCCACAGCCCAGCCAAACCCACCTCCCTCCCTTTTTTCTACCCTCCCCCTTGGTTTTGTCCATGTGTCCTTTATAGTAGTTCCTGAAAACCCTTCTTCCCACAGTTCCCTCTCCCCTCCCCTCTGGCTATTGTTAGATTGTTCTTAATTTCATTGTCTCTTTATATTTTGTTTGCTTTTTTCTTTTGTTGATTATGTTCCAGTTAAAGGTGAGATCATATGGTATTTGTCCCTCACTGCCTGGTTTATTTCACTTAGCATAATGCTCTCCAGTTCCATCCATGCTTTCACAGAGGGTAGGAGCTCCTTCTTTCTCTCTGCCGAGTAGAATTCTATTGTGTAAATGTACCATAGTTTTTGATCCACTCATTTACTGATGGGCACTTAGGTTGCTTCCAGCACTTGGCTATTGTAAATTGTGCTGCTATGAACATAACATAGGCAGGAAAATTTTAGATATTTCACGCAGCAGTATTTTCACTGATATGTCCCCTAGAGCAAGGGACATAAAGGAAAGAATAAACAAATGGGATCTCATCAAAATAAAAAGCTTCTGCAGAGCTAAAGAAAACAGTATTAAAAAGAGAACCAACCATATGGGAAAATGTATTTGCCAATGATATGTCAGACAAGGGTTTAATCTCCAAAATATAATATTTAATATTGATATAAACTTCAGATATTAAATATGATGAACTGTTGAACGTACTGTTTTTTCTTATTTTAATAGATTTATTTATGATAAATTTCCAGGATGAATATTTAAAGTAATTAATATTTTTATGGCTTTCAAAATATGTTACCCAGTCAGCTTCCAAAAGGGATATACTAGTTGACAGTCCCCCTACCAGTAATACATAAGTATACCAGGTTCATCACAGCCTCATTAAGGTGGAATGGTCAATACTATTTCTTCCATTTTTGATGTAAAATTGAACCAGTTTTAAGTGTATTTCTTTGATCTTTTTTTGTAAAGCCAAGAATTTTTTCCTACTCATTTTTATGTTATCTCTGTTATATATATTCACATCTTTGATTATATTGCTATTTTGTCATATAAATTTTAATTGGTTTACATTAGATAAATTAATAGACCAACTTTGTTATATTTAATATTAGTTTTATAAATTTCCTTTCTGTAGTGGAGATTGGTTCATCCCCCCAACTTTTCTAGGTTTTGGATGAATTGGAAGTGTTATAAAAATAAAGTACATTTCGGCTAGTGTGTTTTAACTGTGTTAGGAGCTTCAAAGAGCTCAATTTTAAATTTTGTTCTGATTACACAGGACCAAAGAGGCCATGTCTATTCACTGATATGTGTGTATGTGTATAAATAATTTTCAGGTCCAAACTGTTTAAGCCCTTGGAAATTTCAAGAGTCTGACATGGCTGATCTGCCTGGTAACGTCCTCCTTCACTACACTGCAAAGGTCAGAGTAAATGCATGGATTGTTCATTTAGTTGTAACTGTGCTATCTGTGAAGTAGAATTCCTTTTTAAATTTTGTCATTTCAGTGGGTAATTGAGAAGGAAGGGTTTGAATTGCTATTAAAAATTATTACTTTTTAAAGGAAGTAGAGAAGCATTAAAAATAAAGGTGTGCCTCTCACCTGTGGTTCAGATGTGATCATTAGGCATCACAGTAGTATGAATGGCAACAGCTGTAGTAGGAATTTGTACTAATGAATTGACTTCCGATAATGAAACAGTTTAAACATTTTTCTCCTACTTTTTGGGAAGGAGAGAGAAAACAGAATTTGCTTAGCATTTTCTTTGTAACCTTTTAAATATGTTAGTCTGGAAAAAAAAGAAACAGTTACTTAGGAGAAAAAGAAACCAACTATGTTTAGTCTTTTTTCCTTGGACAAAAAGGTCAGCAAGGATGGAGGGAAAGAAGATCAAAAGTAGAACTGGAAAGAAGAAACGGGAGAAGAGACATAAACAAACTATATCAATTGCTTTATTATATTCAATTTGACATTGACATAGAAAATGCTTTTGCTGTGTGAGATTATACACTGTAGAATTTTTTTTTTAGTTTAGCCTGCTAGTGTGTGGCCATAATTTATTACATTGAATACTCATTTGTTATACCTAGTCTAATAAAATTTACTTATTATTTGGTATTTTCCCCCTAACTTTTTATTTTGATTAATTTCAAATGTAGAGAGAAGTTTAAAGAACGGTAAGGTGAAATCCTATATACCGTTCACCTAAATTTCCCAATTATTACATTTTGCCACAGTTTTCTTTCTCAAGAAGGAAGCTTTCAGTTCTCTTTATCTGTCTTTCTCAAATCATTTGTGAAAGCAGATTGACATACCTATCAAGACACTTTAATCCTAACTTCCCCCCCACATAATCATTAACCTATCTAAAAAAATTATCAATAATCCAAATACTATATAACCCATATTCAAATTTTCCCAGTTTTCCTTAAAATACTTGCTTAGTCTTTTAATAATTTAAGCCTGGAGGCCCTGGTTGGTTGACTCAGTTTGTTGGAGCCTCGTCCCGTACACCAAAAAAAGGTTGCAGGTTTGACTCTGATCAGGGCACTTGTGTAGGTTTTGGGTTTGGTTCCTGGTGGAGGCACATGTAGAAGGCAACTGATCAATGTTTCTCTCTCTGTTTCTCTCTCACCACCCCCTCCCACTCCCTCCCTCCATCCTCCCTTCCTCTCTTTAAAATCAATTAATATATCCTTGGGTGAGGATTTAAAAAAAATATTAAAAAAATTTAACCTTGGATCTGTTCAAGGTTCATGTGTTGCATTGGTTATAGTGTCTCTGAGTCTCTTATTTTTTTGTTTCCCTTTTAACTTTTTTTCAAACATATATGTTTGTTTACCAAACTAGATTTAAGTTATTTCTTGTCAGAGGCTATATCTTATACTTATTTTCATTACAGCTATCTAGTATAGGTAGCTAGGGAATAATTAGACTTAATGTCACCTAATGTATTTGGTATATTATATATCTATACATGTGATGGCTGGTTTTTTTTTTTTTGATATTATAGTTGCCATATTTTTTCAAAGTAATTTTGAAGAATTAAAGGTTGAATTTTTACTATTGGAAGTAAAATTTGTCATACTAAAAATGGATAAAAATATAGCCATTATTCTTTTTTGAAACCAAAACATGTCAAGTATATGCAGTAAAACAGTTTATTGGAGGAATGTTTATTGCATATGGTGATATGGCATGCTACAAGGATTTTCTGGTTACAGGAGTTTGGGGGGATGTTGCATTTTGTATATCCCTCTTGGAGACTACTGACATGCTTGAAAAATTCTGCTATAAGAAACTAATTTACTTTTGTTTTATCCTACTTTTTCACCAGGTATTTGAACATAGAACACATTTTGTATTTTATCTCAGTAATAAATGCTAGTTTGGGAAAAGCTGCTATAGAGGATTTTTGACAGTTAACAGTTTGTTATTTGCTATTTTTGTATTCCTTTTTAGGAGGTGTTTAACCATCTGTTTGCTTAAAATTTGAGTGTCTTCTCTGTTCCAAGAATTGTCTGAACTTTTAGGATGCAAAGATGAATAAATTAAAGCCCGTGGCTTTATTAGAAGCTTCAAATGTAAAGTTACATAAATGTGTAAAAAAATTAAGTGCAGTGTAATTTTATGAGCATTTTTCTGTTTAGCTACCTCTTGTTAAGTGTTTATAACATTATGCTCTATGATAAATGCTTTATATGTATTATTTAATCTTCACAAAAGTTCTGAAGGGGCATGTGGTATCTCTATTTTTTCTGAGCTCTGGTTTTCTGAGACTGAGTACAGATAAGTAACTTGCCTCGCCTCATAATTATGGTGAATGGGCAGCTGGTTTAATTCATATCCTTACTCATGATATAATATGTCTGTGTTGGAATTACGTACAAAATACAGTGCAGGTACAAAGGAACAGTGGTTTGTTTTTCCAGGAGGTTAGATACCATAGAAAACATGGTTTGACTTGTGTTGTAAAAGGCAAAGTTGAGGAAGGATGTGGAAGGCACAGCGAGCAGCACCTGCAAAGGCATAGAACATGAAACTGTTCTGCATGTGTTTGGGTATAGTGTACGAAGCAGGAAGAGACGAGCAGAAAACGAGATTAGAGGGCAAGTGAAGGCCAGATCATAGCAAACCTCTACTAGGCTAAATAGTAGGCACTGGGTAGGATTTTTAAGCAGAAGAGTAATTCAAAGTTTGTATTTTAGAAAAAGTTCTCATATTGCAATGTGGAAGTCCAACTGGAGGTATAGGAGACTGGAGGCAGTCATATATCATTATGAAATTAGGTCATAGGTACACAGGTACTGACAGTAAGGTAGTAATGGGAAAAAGACATTTCTGTCTCTTGACACTAATACAGTTTACACTGAGTTAATGTAAACTCAATTTACATTTGTCTTACTAAAGCAGTTTTTCTCAGTGGACTTAAGAGGGAAGCAATAGCTGCATCATCTGTGTTGACATTTGTAGGTTTCTTTTTTGAGTAGGGATTAGATTTGAGGATGCTTCATTACCTGCAAATTCACAGATTGAATGTCAGGTTACTTGCTTTAGAAGCCTTTATGGAAGTTGACAAATTACTTCGATAATTTCTAGAATTTCAGACTAAGCTCTTAATCTGAATATAACTAGAATCAGTCAGTAACATGAAGGAAAATAGTGTCTTATGCATGTGGTTGGATTTTCATATTGTAATACATCGTTCTGTGATGTCTGTATTATACTTTAGTCAGACTTAAAAACAAAATCCTCACCCAAGAGAAACATCGATGTAGTAGAGAAACATTGATGTAGTAGAGAAATATCAATTGGTTATCTCCTATGTGTGCCCTGACTGGGAATCGAACACACAACTTTTTGGTGTATAGGACAATGTTCCAACCAACTGAGCCACCCAGCCAGGGCTTTAGTCACACTTTTTTGTGGACCATGAAATTGTGCCTAGGGAAGTACTAATGGGAATAAAACATTGAGTTTTTTTAAAAGTCAGGAAAATCTTGCATACATTGATTTAAAAGAGGAAAAATTTGATCATCTTTCGGACAAGATGGAGGCATAGGTAGACACACTGTGCCCCCTTGCACAACCAAGATAGGGACAACAACAATTTAGACACAGAATAACAACCAGAACTGACAGAAAATTGAATTGTATGGAAGTCAGACACCCAAGGAGTTAAAATAGACATGTTGGTCCAGACCAGTAGGAGGGGTGGAGTAGGGCAGGCAGGCCCCGGTCGCGGAGCAGAAAGGTAGAAAGCAGAGGGCTTTCAAGCACTCACACGTAAGGCATCCGGGGTGCGCAAGACCGCAGCGGGCAGACCCTGGGCGCGCAAGTGGTGACTGCCAGACCCTGGCTAAGGGGTGGCAACCAGCAGGCCCAGCAAGGCGGTCGGTGATTGTGAAGCAAGGTACTGCTCACAACTCAGGGTCCCAGTGCCAGGAAATAGAGCCTTGGGGCTCTGAGTAAAAACACCTGTGGGGGTTGAGACACAGGGAGAGACTCCCAGCTTCACAGGAGAGGTTGTTGGAGAGACCCACGGGGTGCAGAAGCCCACCCACACAGGAATTGGCACCAGAGGGGCCCAGTTTGCTCTGAGGAAGTGGAAGGGACTGAGGTCGACTCAGAGTGGAGCAAGTGCCATTGTTCCTTCTCGGACCCAGACCCCGCCCACACATACAGCATCACAACTGAGCGACTGGGGTGCCCCACCCTGGTGAACACTTAAGGCTCCGCCCTTATACGTAGCAGGTGCGACCAGACCCCCCCCAAAAAAGATGGCTCAAACAGAAGAACAATTGAAAGCCTCAGAACCCATCCTTTTAAGTGACCAAGAGATAGCCAACCTGTCAGATGCACAGTTCAAAGCACTGATGATCAGGATGCTCACAGAATTGGTTGATTTTGGTCACAAACTAGATGAAAAAAGGAAGGCTACAATAGGTGAAATGAAGAAAAATGCACAGGGAACCAATAGTGATGGAATGAAAGATGGGTCTCACATCAATGGAGTGGACCAGAAGGAAGAAAAAAACATACAACCAGAAAAGAATGAAGAAATAAG
>CM052541.1:23605960-23674912 GCA_028533065.1 Trachops cirrhosus | reverse complement strand
TAATGTTATTTCTTCAAAAATGGCTTTGGAGGGATTGTTCATGATACCATTTTCAAGAACACCCTTTCCACATACGATCTGATTATCTCACTTTGAAAAATGCTGTTCTCACTCTAAGAAGTATAGGACTAATTTATTTGCCCACTAGGGCAAATGTTAGCATATGGGTGGGTTTCGTCATAAAATGTTTCTTTGTTATTAAAAATTATTTTGATAACTGTTACATAAATGGATTACTCTGTTGATCTAGAAGTATCTTCATTCTTTTACAGAACATACCTTTGTTCCTTGTACAAGCTACAGGGTTTATTTCCATCTATGCCTTAGCCATTAAAAGATAGTTTAAATTAATTCCTTTCATCTGCCAAGAAATACATGTAAACTAGAATTTTTTTAAAAAGATTTTATCTTCAGATAGAGGAAGTAGGAGAAAGAGGAGGACAGAAACATTGACGTGAGAGAGAAACATCCATCAGTTGCCTTTTATACAGGTTCAAACCTGCAACCCAGGCATGTGCCCTGACCAGGAATATACCTGTGACCTTCCACTTTGCAGGACGACGCCCACCCAACTGAGCCACACTGATCTGGGTGTAAACTAAATTTTTAACATAGTAATTATTCTAATACAGGTTTGTTTTAGTTCAACTTATTTTTAAATTCATTTTTGAATGATAGTATGATATGGTGCACTCCTCCCTATTAGTGCTGGTTCTTCTTCTTTTATATCTAAGGAATAAAATTGTGCTTCAAAAAGCTTATTAGATCAATATTTTAATTCAGTATTAACCTAAGTGACAAACTGTTCTTAGTTCTCTGTATTGAGAAGACTATATTGTTGTGAGCAGGTTATGGAGCAGATGTTGAAATGCACAAATGTTTATGAACGAAGTAAACAACGTATTCGACTCAGAGAAGTTGGCTACTCAGGATTGGGACTCCTTCTGAATGAAGCACCTGTTAATACTTCTCTCATTAAAAACCTCACCAATCAGATTATAAATACAGGTATGATTAAGGCTAATGATACTGATGACTTTTAAGAAGTGTTCTTCATAGTAACGTACTTCTATTTGACGATTCTCAATTATTTTTTTCCTGAAGTTCTTTTTCCATCCTTCCTCAGGTTGCTTTTTAAATTATCTGTTATTTGATCAACAAGGCTTTCCTTGGTTGCTGTTTCTTATTTACCTTTTCTTTTCTTCCTAGGACATAACATAGTGCCTTACTTGGTAGGTCTTTGATTAATGCTTATTGACTGAGTAATTAGTAAATAGATAATTGAATGTCTATTTCAAGAAAAGGACATGAGAGAAAATATGTACAAAATAACTTTATTTTTTTTCTTTATGGAGCTTAAATTCTTAAAGGCAAAATAAAAACTAATTTCAAATTTTTTATGAACTTTTTTTAGTACATACTAAAACTGTAAAATTTATATCAGATGTTGGGAGTTCAAAAGGTAACATAAGGTCTTTGTTTTGAGTGGTTCACTATCTTGTTGATAAGACAAAGCATGTACTTAAAAAGATAAATAACAGTATAAGAACCAAGTAGTATGGGTAGTATGTTCACGTAGTCAAAAGAAAAGAATAATTATTTACAGTTTATTCAGAAGATGTCAAGCATTCTAAACCTAGTGTCTGGTAAAATTTAAATATGTCTCTAATTTCTATTTTTAAAAAACAATTGTTTCAGCATTTGTATAACTATTACCAACAATTCTTTCTTTGAGAAAAAACTTGAGAAATAAGAAGAAAGCTGGAGGCATCAAACTTACTGATTTTAAACCATAATGTAAAGCTATAAAAATCAAAACAATGTGCTGTAAGTATAAACACAGACACATAGACCAATGGAATGGAATCAAGAACCCAGAAATAAACCTGTGCATATACGATTAACTAATATTTGACAAGGGATCTAATAATATGTAGGGGGGAAAAGAGTCTTGTCAATAAATGGTGTCCAGAAAACTGATTATCCACATATAGGAGAATAACGATGGATCCCTGCCTTCTACCAGTCACAAAAATTAACCCAAGTGGATTAAAGATTTAAATGTAAGACGTGTATTTGTCTTTGTTCAAATGTATTTGTTTATGAGCTATAAAACTACTGGAAGAAAACATAGGGAAAATCTCCTTGACATAGGTCTTGACAGTGATATTTTGGGTATGATACCAAAGCACCAACAAAAAAAGTTAAAACAAGTGGGACTATAGCACACAAGAGCTTCTGCACAGCAAAAGAAACCATCAACAAAATAAAAAGGCAAACTACCGAGTGAGAGAAACTATTTGCAAGTGAAAATCTGATAAGAGGTTAATATTAAAAATATCTAAGGAAATCAAACAGCTCAACAGCAAAAAAATCCAATTAAAAAATGAACAAAGGACCTGAATAAATACTTTTCCAAAGATATACAAATGGCTAACAGGTACATGAAAAACGTGCTGAACATCCTTATTATCTGTGAAATGCAAGCCATAGCCAGGAGGTATCACTTCACACCTTTTAAGATGACAATTATAAAAAAGATGAGAGAGAAGTCCTGGTGAAGATGTGGAGAAAAGGGAACCCTTGCGTACTGTTGGTGCTTATGTAAATTGGTGCCATCACTGTGGTAAATGGTATGGAGGTTCTTCAAAAAATTGAAAATAGAACTACCTTATAATTCAGCAATCTCTCTTCTGGGTATATATCCAAAAGAAATGAAATTAAGAGATCCGCACTCCCATGCTCATTGCACCGTTATTTATAATAGCCAAGACGCAGAAACAACCTAAGTGTCCATTGACAGATGAATGGGTAAAGAAGACGTGGTTTATATAAATATATACAATGGAATATTAGTCATATAATGGAAGGAAATCTTGCCATTTGTGACAACATGGAAAAATCATGAAAACATTCTGCTAAGTGAAATTAGAGGACAAATACTGTATGAGATCTCACTTATGTGTGAAATCCAAAAAAATTATTTAATAGAAACTGTAGATTCTTTTAGGGCTGGTGGTTATTAGGGCTGAAGAAGTGGAGAAAATGGGTGAAAGTGGCCAAAGGGTACAAACTTTTAGTTATAGATGAGTAAGTTCTGAGTATCTATTACACAGCAAAGTGACTATGTTAACATTATTATATTGTGTAATTGAGAATTCCTAAGAGAGCAGCTCTTAAATGTTTTTACTATAAAAAATAATGTTAACTATGTCAGTTGATGGATGTTTAACCTTATTGTGGTAATCATTTCACAGTATATTCAAATCATCATATTATATTCCTTCAATTTATACAATGTTTTATGTCAATTATATTTTAATAAAGGTGGGAATAAAGGGCATCTATTGACAGCAAAAAAAAGTGAAAAAAATGAAGCAGTTATTTCAGCATTTATATAATTGTTGCCTACAGTTCTTTCTTTGGTTATCTTTGGAATTTAATTTTAATTTTTTGTTCTTTTCCCCACCACAGATACTGCAGTTAATTTCAAAGATCTGTTATCTGTGGTATTTATATCTCACAGAACATATATAAATGTCAGGGTGGTCATCTGCAGAAAGGTTAGTAAACTTTTAAGATACATGTTAAAAATAGTAGTATCATTATACTCTGAATAACTTTTAGATTGAGTATTTGTGCTAGACATGTTTTAATAATTTATTTTAAAAATGACAATTTTATAGTTTCCTTTTTTTGAGATTAATTTTCATGTACTCACAATCAGCATTTAAATTTGTTTTCATTACCACTACCTAGATGGGCTCCTGGAAATACATATAGCCTTTCTAGAGTCAAAAATCTATTACCAGAGAATAGTTTTTTTATTTAGAACTGTCAATGATTGTGAATGTTTCTAATTCATTTACTGTATTTTTGAGCTTCTGTATCTTTGAACTTCATGGGAAAATTTTTCTGTAATTTGTTTATGACTGTTCTAACAATGATTTGCCTTCAGTGCACTCATTTAACCTTGAATTAAGTCAGCAATTAGTTACCTTCTGTGATTTTTTTCTGATTATGACCTTCTTTCTATTCCACTGGTAACTACTGACCTGTCTAGTGTTTAATTTGCTTCTTTGCTTTTTTCTAAAAATTTTACTTCCTGATTGTCACTATTTTTCTTTTTTCTTTTTTTAAGTATATTTTATTGATTATGCTATTACAGTTTTCCCAATATTCCCCTTTTATCCCCCCTCTAACCTGCACCCCCCAGCCTTCCAGCGTCCCCCCCTTAGTTCATGTCCATGGGTGGTTCATATGAGTTCTTTGAGTTCTCTGTTTCCTATACTATTTTTGACCTCTCCCCATCTATTTAATGCCTACCAATTATGCTTCCTCTTCCCTGTACCTTCCCCCCATTCCTCTCTTCCCCCTCCCCACTGAAAACCCTCCATGTGATGTCCATTTCTCTGATTCTGTTCCTGTTCTAGTTGTTAGCTTAGTTTTTGTTTTCATTGTTTTTCTTTATTTTTTTTTAGGTTCATTTGTTTATAGTTGTGAGTTTGTTGTCATTTTACTGTTCATATTTTTTATCTTCCTTTTCTTAGATCAATCTTTTTAACCTTTCATATAATAATGGCTTGATGATGATGAACTCCTTTAATTTGACCTTATCTGGAAACCAGCTTATCTGCCCTTCCATCCTAAATGAAAGCTTTGCTGAATAGAGTAATCTTGGATATAGGTCCTTGCTTTTCATAACTTCAAATACTTCTTTCCAGCCCCTTCTTGCCTGTTAGGTTTCTTTTGAGAAATCAGCTGATAGCCTTGTGGGTACTCCTTTGTAGGTAACACTTTTCTTTCCTCTTGCTGCTTTTAAGATTCTCTCTTTATCTTTAATCTTGGGTAGCTTAATGATGATGTGCCTTGGTGTGTTCCTCTTTAGGTCCAACTTCTTTAGGATTCTCTGGACGTCTTGGACTTCCTGGAAGTCTGTTTTCTTTGCCAGATTGGGGAAGTTTTTCTTCATTATTTGTTCAAATAAGTTTTCAATTTCTTGCTCTTGTTCTTCTCCTTCTGGCACCCCTATAATTTGGATATTGGAACATTTCAAGTTGTTCCAGAGGTTCCTAAGCCTCTCTCCATTTTTTTGAATTCTTATTTCTTAATTGTGTTCCTGTTGGATGTTTATTTCTTCCTTTTGTTCCAAATTGTTGCTCTGTGTTCCGGTTTCCTTCTTGTCACTGTTGGTTCACTGAATATTTTGCTTTATTTCATTTTGGGTATCTTTCATTTGTTTTTTCATTTTTTGACAAAGCTCAATCAGTTCTGTGAGCATTTTGATTACCAGGGCTTTAAATTCTCCCATCAGGTAGGTTGTCTCTCTCTTCATTGTTTAGCTCTCTTTGTGAAGTTTCGCTGTGTTTTTTCATTTGGGCCATATTTCTTTGTCTTGGTACAACTATTACATAGTAAGGGACACAGAGCCTTAGGTATTCACCAGGGCAGGGCAACCCTCCCTGCTGCCTGTGGGGGAGGGGCCAGAGAGGGAACCATGCAGCTGTCCTGCTTGTCTCTAGTCTGGGAGTTTCCCACTGCGGCAACTGCCACATTCCATATTCCGCAGTCAACTCTGAGTCTCAGTTTCTCCTTAAGTCAGCCCTGCCTGCAGCCTCAAGGGGTGGGGTTGGGGGGTTCTCTCAGCCAGCCCTGCCCGCACAGTCTGCCTTATCACTGCGGTTTCTCTTCATAAGGCGGTGCCTTATGGGTCTGGTTATTCTGTTTGACTGTTTCTTTAATTCTGTGGTTTTTCGGAGTTTCGTGCAGTTTGATTTTCCAGCACTTCTGGTTATTCATTGATTTTAGATTGGTTGTTATGCTCCTTTCGGTTGTGTGAGGAAGCAAAGGATTTCCACCTAGACTCCATCTTGGTTGGAACTCCTATGTCACTATTTTTCCATCAGTAAATGTGGATATATATTTTTCTCTTTAGTGGCTGCATAGTTTTTCATCTTTTGACTATTATAGAAAGTATTATCTGGTTTCTTGTTGATGGATATTTAGGTTATTTTTCCTCTTTTTTGCATGTTAATAAACTTCTATTAAGAATAATTTTTGCATATATTTTTACCTCTTTGTGTTAGTATATCTGTGAGACATACTCCATGAAATGGAATTTGTGTGTCAAAGGCTATTTATATTTACATTTTACATTTTGATGGATGTTGCCATATTTTCCTTGAAGCAGGTCATGCAAATTGATCCTTTCCTTTCAGTGTATAGTTAGGAACAGCTATCAATGCAACCTAGTGTTTATCCAAGGAAAGCTTAATCTGGAAGAAAAAAGAATTGGTATACTGCACCTATAGAGTAATGGTAGCTCACTGATTGATAGCACTAATGAAGAAAGAAACTTCACATGTCATCATGTCATTGTGCCTCATTACTTTCTATATCAGCATCAGTGTACATTTGAACCGTTAATATTGAAGTCCCTACCAACATTATTCATCTCCTGCTATGAACTTGTCAGAGTTACAAATTCTAATAAAAGAGGTACTTTTAACTGAATTTCTGAGAATTTGTTTTTATTCCACAAAAATAGTGAAATCCCTGGCTGGTATGACTTAGTGGATTGAACACTGGCCTGCAAACTGAAAGGTCACTAGTTTAATTCCCTGTCAGGGCATGCGACTGGGTTACAGGCCAGGTCCCCCATTAGGGGAATCTCCCTCTCTTCCTCCCTCCCTTCCTTTCTCTAAAAATAAATTAATTAATTAAAAAAATAAAAAAGTGAAATCAGTTGGATATTGGAGGTCATACACATTGCTATGTCAGTGTCTACTCTTTAATTTTAATTTCTTATTCTAGTTAAATAGCTTCCATTTTATTGGAATTGGTTTTTTTGGAATTAAAGTTTCATTTTTGTCTTTTTTATACAATACAGAGTGAATGAAAAAAATGTTTTTGCAAAAACAACCATTAATTTTGCCAGGAAAAACATGAGATGGGAAAACATTATTCTTGGGGCACTTAGCACTTAAGTTCTGTCAAAGTGTCTTGTGTGTCCTTTCTATTCTCCTAACCCTAGTAGCAGACCTGTGCCTGCCACGTAGTAGATGTTCAGTATTAGCCAAGTAAGTGAAAGGGGCTTATGAGAAAGC
The DNA here is from genome assembly GCA_028533065.1 of Trachops cirrhosus. Classification (NCBI taxonomy): domain Eukaryota; kingdom Metazoa; phylum Chordata; class Mammalia; order Chiroptera; family Phyllostomidae; genus Trachops; species Trachops cirrhosus. The sequence goes on along the minus strand of CM052541.1, from coordinate 23,667,806 downwards.
TTCAGTTAAGAGGATATAACTTTTATTGGGTTAAATATACCTTCATCCTATTTATGTTTTCTCTATAACCAAATTAAATTAATAACATGAAGGTGTTGACATGTGGAGGATTGTTAATCTTTATCTCTCAACAAATTTTTAGTACATCCCCATTCCATAATGAAATAAGTGAATTAGTTACAAACATAATGTCTGCCCTCCAAATAGTTTCAAACCCAGTTATAATCATAATTTTTAGAACGTATACCTTCTGAAAGTTTCGCATTAAGTCCCTTCATCATTAAAATAACTGAAAAGAAATTGTGTTTAATGTAAAGTCCTGTGTACATTTAACGAACTTGGTATTCTTAATCTCTTTGCAGATTTTACAGATTTTACAGTCCCAGCCAGATGCAGCACATCAAATATCTCAACAAGTGGGTTGGCAAGACACTTTAGTTAGGCTTTTTTTTAAAGCAAATTTTGAAAATGGAAATACTCTTCATAAGCACAATAGGGCTATTTTAATGAAAGATAATGATAAAAATATATCAGCTGAAGATATGAAGAGGAACTTTGATGAAAAGACAGATGATGAAAAAATCAACTCTTTTGCCTTAGCTGATGTGCATTCAGATCCCTGGAGTTTGGAGGATAGACACTCTCTAGATTCAAACACACCATTATTTCAAGAAGATAGCTCTGTGGGAGAATTATCTTTCAAATCGGAGAATCAGGAAGAATTCTGGCATAATAACCCTTCACATTTAAGTTTAGATCTCAGTGGAATTGATTCATGTGAATTGAGCGAGAGTGGAAGTCAAATGCCAGATAGCTTGCCTAGCACGCCATCCCCGATAGAGTCTACTAAATCATTTTCTGTGCAATCCGACAAAGAAAGCAGCATCGCAAATGACATGGGCTTTAGTGATGACTTCTCTTTACTTGAAAGCCAAGAGGTAAAATATCTTATTTGTCCAAGTGCTGTTTTTATTTATATATGTCTATTGTATAGTTCTAATTCTTAGAAGTGTGTAATTGTTAACAATTTCATTTTATATTCATTTCTAAGTCTCATGATCTAAGATATTAGAAGCCTGTGTCATTAAATTATGCATGTATTGACAACAAAGCCAGTGTATTATTCATCCTAGTATCTCTCTAGGACCTACTAGTAAAGTTCTAGGTTCATCTAGACACTTTAATGAAAATATGTTAAAGGATTATAGTCCGTATATGTGATGGATCTTATGTGCTTTAATTAACATCCCTTCCCTCCAATAATTTAATATTACTTTATATTTTTATAGAGATGTGAGGAGGAGCTTCTTCAATTACTGACAAATATTTTGAACTATGTAATGTGTAAAGGGCTAGAAAAGTCTGATGATGATACTTGGATTGAACGGGGACAAGTGTTTGCAGCACTAACTAAATCAGGAATATCCAGTGAGCTACTTCGACCATCAGATGAAATAAAACTAATGTAAGTATTTGGTTGGTGACTTCCCCTCTCTCCTTGGAGTGGGCAGGAGCATAAAATATTTTATTGAACATATATCCAGCATTCAGTGGATGTAGAGGAAAGGGGAAACTTTATTTTCAGCTCCTTTTCTATCACCATTCTCTTGGCATCTAGCGAGAAGTCCAAAAGCTAGCCCCAATATGAAGATATTTAAATCTTAAATTAATTTGGGTTTTAAGTCATTATATATTCCTTGTTTAAATTGTTTTCTGCAATATCTAAGCACTTAGTGCTTGTCTTCTATGGTCTTGTCCAAACTGGAGTGTTTCCATGTTAAGGGAAGGTAGTATAGTAGTGTTTTCATGAAAATTACTTCTCGAAAGCATGAGTTCCCTGCTTTTGATAGAACACTAACAGCAGCACCCTAGCAGAGAATTACTTCTTTATTTTCCAAAGAGCTTGGTCCCCAATAAGGCATAATAAGGCTTTCTTTTTCAATTTTTCCAATTTCAGCTTTAAAGAAGCTTTTAAATATTTCATGGAGACTTGAATGTGACTTAATATATTCATGGCTTTTTAATAGTCAAGTCAACAGGTAACTTTTACTTTGCAGTTTAGTGTTAGGTGTATTAAAATAGATACTCCAAAGATTAAAAAGTTGCTTCATTGTTATTAAATTCTTTCCAAGTGTTTTATGATGCCTGCCAGAGATGATGTATCTCTGGAGATACAGGCTTATTAAATAATAACTGGGTTTTTTAATATCCTACTGTTTTTCTAAGTTTAAAAAGGTTTTAAGAAAACTTTATTTTACACTTAGTTTGCTGCAGAAGATGTTAGAATGGGCAGTCGCAGAAAATAGAGAAGCAAAAACTAATCCAGTAACTGCTGAAAATGCCTTCCGACTCATGCTGATCATACAGGACTTTCTGCAGTCAGAGGGACTAGCTAATTCAAACACATGGACCGAGAAGGTGCAGTAATATATCTTTGAAATCATTTGTTTGATAACTAAGGATTTATTTAAACAAACAAATTTGCCCTGGCTGGTGTGACTCAGTGGGTTGAGTGCTGGCCTGTGAAGCAAAGGGTCACCAGTTCAATTCCCAGTCAGAGCACATGCCTGGGTTGTTGGCTGGGTCCCTAGTAGGAGGCATGCAAGAGGCAATCACACATTGATATTTCTCTCTCTTTCTCCCTTCCTTCCCATCTAAAAATAAATTAAATCTTAAAAAATAACCAAATTTTGTATCCCCTCTTTTCAGAGTATTGATATTTCATGAGATGCAATAAACCATAGATAAGATGTGATAGTCACGGATTTCATTAGCTTGTTACTAAGTCTTTTGGGTTTTACTAACTGTACATTGAACTAGGTTTGGAATGTTTATTCTCAGTATTAGTGTTGGGGAAAACTCATCATCAGTAGATTAAAGAACTAAATGTTTTTCTTTTTGAATTTTTCCTTTGCAATAGCTTTTAGAGGATATGATGCTGCTCTTCGATTCTCTATCAGTTTGGTACTCTGAAAGTCCAGTATGGGTAAAACTCTCTCAAATTCAAATCCAGTTGCTTCTAGGATTTATTGGAAAGGGTAATTTACAGGTTTGTCAATTTTTTTTTACATTGTTTTCTATGCTTACAAGCAGTATAGGAATTATTTGTGTGATAACTAAATGATAATATATTTTCAGTATTTTAATTTTTTATTAGTTCTAGTAATATTTATGACTTCATTCTAGGTTCAGTTCTCTGAGATTAGAAAGAAGCTTGACAGCTAATTATTTCTTCTTGGTTTTTATTACTTAGTATAATTTAAAAATTTCCTTTAAAATGTTTATATATAGCTTGTAGTAGAACGCATTACTGATATTTATATTTAATTGCGACTAGGAGCGATCCTGCTTGCAAAAGCTATACATGTGCAGTTTAAGGCTTACACTTTAGGAAAATTACTTTTTAAGTTGTTCATTTCAAAATCATATTCTATTAGTTTACTACTCCAGTAATCCAGTTTTACATTCTATTTAATTTTTTTCATTCATCGAACACCTACTGAATATCTGCCAAGTATTAGTGTTGTGCTGTGTGTCCAAAATAAAGAAACAAAATATGAACCCAAGGAATATTTATTACTTGTATTTTATATTAAAATTTTTAAAGGTTGATAAAGGTCCTTATAAATGTTAGTCCGTCATCTTTGTATTTACATTGGATGCTTGTGATTACCTAGGTTGGATTACTCATGACATGTATCCCATAACTACTTACCTGACCCTTTTTCTTTTCTTTTGGTATTAGGATTTTAAGTACTTAGAGTTAAGGAGGTCTGGGTAAAGATAGTTTCTGATATACATAAACTTGATACAGTATTGGTAAGAACATGAGATTAAAAATGTATAAAGTTGCTTTGTTTTAAAAAGGCCAGACTTTTCAATAGATATATTTTTCTAATCATAAAAGTAACACAAGCTCTTGTGAAAAATACACAAAAGCATAAAGAAGAAAAAATACACAACTTATTTATCATCTAATGGCCTAAAAGAAAATAACTACTTTAGTATTTTTTACGCATGTATTTTTTCACGTGATTGAAATCATCAATATTTTGATAAATTTGTATTTTTTCTTAAAATTATATCAAACTCATTTCTCCACATTACTAACATTTAAAGATAGTTTTTTTCATAGTTGTAAGAGTAACATATATTCATTGTAAAAAACATGGAAATTGCAGAAAAGCTAAACCAGGAAATGGGCATTATGATATATGGATGGTGGAAGTTTGAATGGTACATATAGCCTTTTAAATGCTGTTTGAAAGATATGAACTAGGAACTGTAAAAAGTTATTACACTCTTAGTTTAGTAATTCTGCTCTGAAACTATACCCTGAGATAGTAGTCTGAAATACCAACAGTCTTTGTACCCATAGATAGTCATTGTAGTATTCTTTTTTTCCTCTACGTAGAACAAAAATAGCTTTTTTGGCTTTTTCATTAATATTAACCTGATGACTGTTAAAACAGTTGCGGCCAGCATGCTGGGTGATTATTTCTTTAGGTGTTGGACTCCATTTTGTTCCACTCATAGTCACTCTCTGTTTTTCTCCTTGATGAAATTTCACCAAATGTCTGTTTAAATTGTTCAACATTAATTATTCAATGTCTTTGCCATACTAGGGCTCTATAAATATGTGTTAAATAAATGAGTACAGGTAGATACACTTTGCCTCCTTGCAAAAACCAAGTTTTTAAACAACAAATTTAAAAACAAAAAATAACCAGAACTGCCAGAAAATCTAACAGTATGGAAGTCCTACAACCAAGGAATTAAAGAAACATTCATTCAGACCGGTAGGAGGGGCGGAGATGGGCAGCTGGGGTGGAGAGAACTCATGGCAAGGAGACAGCTGGAGGACCTAGCTGGGCAAGGCAGCTGCTGGTGGATTGGGCGGTCCCACATTTGCATGAGGATAAACCAGGAAGAACAACTGGGGAGTGAGACAAACAGTGCAAACCAGGGTTCCAGCTTGGGGAAATAAAGCCTCAAAACTTCTGACTGTAAAAACCTGTGAGGGTTGTAGCAGTGGGCAGTGGCCAGAGAAACTCCCAGCCTCACAGGAGAGTTCATTGGAGAGACCCACAGGGTCCTAGAACATACACAAACCCACCCATCAGGGAATCAGGACCAGAAGGGCCCAGTTTGCTTGTGGGTAGTGGGGGAAGTGACCGAAAGCTGACTGGGAGCTGAGCAAGTGGCATTGTTCCCTCTAGGACCCCTCCCCACATACAGTGCCACAATGCAGTGACACGGATTGCCCCACCCTGGGGAACACCTAAGGCTCTGCCCCTTACTATGTAGTAGTTGTACCAAGACAAAGAAATATGGCCCAAATGAAAGAAAAAATCAAAGCTCTAAAAATAGAACTAAGCAACAAAGAGATAGTGAACCTCTCAGATGCAGAGCTCAAAACACTGGTAATCAGAATGCTCACAGAATTGATTGAGTATGGTCACAAAATAGAGGAAGAAGTGAAGGTTCTGCAAAGTGAAATAAAGGAAAATGTATAGGGAACCAACAGTGAAGGGAAGGAAACCAGAACTCAAATCAACGGTCTGTACCAGAAGGAAGAAATAAACATCTGACCAGTGTAGAAATAAGAAAACAAGAATTTAAAAAACTGAGGAGAGGCTTAGGAACCTATGAGACAACTTTAAACATTCTAACATCTGAATCATAGGGGTGCCAGAAGGAGAAGAGGAAGAGGAAGAAATTGAAAACTTACTTGAAAAAATAATGAAGGAGAACTACCCTAATTTGGCAAAGGAAGTAAACTTCTGGGAAGTCCAGAAAGCTCAGGGAGTCCCAAAGAAGTTGGACCCAAGGAGGAACACACCAAGGCACATCATAATTCAATTGCTCAAGGTTAAAGATAAGGAGGGACTCAAACGCAACGAGAGAAAAGGAGAGAGTTACCTACAAAGAAGTTCCCATTAGACTATGAGCTGATTTCTCAAAAGAAACCTTGCAGGAAAGAAGGGGCTAAAAAGCATTCAAAGTGATGAAAGGCAAGGACCTACATCTAACATTACTCTCTCCAAGCAGATAAAGTGCTTCCCAGATAAGGTCACGTTAAAAGATTTCATCCATCACCAAGCCCTTATTATGTGAAGTGTTAAAGGGACTTATCTAAGGAAAAGAAGATAAAAAAATACGAGCAGTAAAGTGATAACAAACTCACAACTGTCAACAACTGAACCTAAAAAAAAAAAAAAAAAACCTAAGCAAACAACTAGAACAGGAACAGAACCACAGAAATATAAATCACACGGAGGATTATCAGCAGGGAGGGAGAATGGGGGAAAAGGTACAGGGAATAAGAAGCACAAATTATAGGTACAAAATATACAGGGAGGTTAAGAATAGTATGGGAAATGGAGAAGCCAAAGAACTTATGTGTAGGACCCAAGGGCAAGAACTAAGGTGGGGGAATGCTGTTGGGCGGGGTGGTGCAGGACAGAGGGGAATAAAGGAGAAAAAATGGGACAACTTTTATGGCATAATCAATAAAATATATTAAAAAAATAAATGAGTGTAGCACCTACAGATAAGACTGGTCCTATCTACCAGAAGTCAGTGATTTAAATCATTTTCTATTAACCATTTAATTTTCATTCTTTCAGAAATGAAAGATTATGTCTCTGAGGTTGTGTATGTTAAAGGCTAGGAAAGGAGTCTGTTCCCTTAAAGCAGTTTTGATAGAGCTGCCTGCAAAATGAATGTGGCTAGCAAACTTCTTTTGCATGACAGATACACATTAGCTAATTGCCAGCAGTTAAGTATTAGGAAATTTTACATAAACACCAAGATTTCTAGCTTGTCTCTAAAGTGAGACTGAGTGGTTCTTCAGTAATGCTGCATCTGTTTAGATGCAGTATATGGTCTTTAATTTGTCTGGGTCTCTACTCTTCTAGCTGTCTTTTAGTTCAGCCAATGGTGGAAGAGCTTTTCCTAAATCTTCATAGGGCATTTCCCATAGTAATTAAATTAGAAATAGGGAATTAGGGCATCAGTATTTTTTGGACTTTCTCAGGTGACCCTAAGGCAGTACCCTTTATGATGAGGAGATTACGTGTATGTAGTGTGTGTTTATATTCAAAATTAAGGCCGTGGTCAACTAAATATTTTTGTACTTATTCAAAGTCTCCTTATACTTTTAAATAAATATATAAACTTATTAACCATAATATTAAGTTAAAAGCAAAGCACTGAACAGTCTACTTTTTATACAAGCTGTATTTTAAAAAACATGGCATAAAATCCTAGAATATTAGCACTGGCATTTTCTGGTTGATGGAAAAATGTGTGACTTTCCCCCTTACATTTGTTGACCTCTATTAGAATTAATCTGCGTAAGTCAGATCCAAAGATTAAAATAAAGAGGTTTAGAGAAAACCTGAGGAGGATTAGTAGAAGTTAAAGTTAAAAGTAGAAAAGTAAAAGTTTTGAGCCTTCTTAGAGATTGTTTCCTCCAATGCTGTTTGCTTCTTTTCAGCCTGCTTGGACACAGATGCACTCTTGAAGTGATGTCAAGTTCTAATACTTTCTGGGTTTTTTTCTTGCTTTTTTAAATTTTAAAAGTAAAAAGATTCAAAATTGGGGTTTAGGATTAAGGGAGAAGGAGACACTTCATATCATTTGTCCTGATACAGTTTTAAGCCTTAGATCATAATTATAGACAAAAGGAGTCCCCTTTGTGACCTCATTTACCTTTCTATTTTGAGGTTTAAGGTCAAAGTTTAATAGTAATACAAAGTATTCCTTTGCATGGATTTGTACCCGGAATATTTATTTTCCTTGGGAACTTCAAGAATAATTAGATTTCTGATCAAGGACTTGGTCTCCTGTGTACGTGTTCTTTAGGTATCAGAATGCTTTGATTCCAGGTAACAGAAGCATCAAGTTCAACTGACTTCTTAAGACTCATTGGCTCATGTAATTGAAAATTTCATAGGTAAGATGAGTTTAAGGCATGATGCAATCAAGGCTCCAGTTCCATTTATTTGCTGTTCTTGCAGCACTGCTCTCCAACCTCTGTTAAGTTGTCTTAAACTTGGCTGCTCTTATTGTCACAAAATGACTGCCAACAGCTATAGGGGCTACATGCTGCCTTATTCATATCCAGAGAAGGAGAGTCCTCCTTCCTACAGTCACTGTTGGTAAGACAGTTCTTCATGGATCTCTGCCTATCTTATGAACAGAGGTGCTGGATGCTTTGTATGGTCTTTCTGAGGGTGCCTGTATAGTGCACAAGTTTGGAAGACACAGATCATGTCTTCCCTCCAGAGCAAAAGGCAGGTTTGTTTACTCTCCAGCATAATAAAGATACTGCCTCCCTCCCAGGCAAAGTTTAGGCACATTTACTGCCCCATATAAAAGATTTGGGTTCCCTGTGCTCAGGGTTCCTCTCCTATAAGGCAACCACTGTGTGTGTAGGCATCATCTAGTCCAGTTTCTCTCTCACCATGAGAATTGCAGTATGGGGACCAATGTAAACACTGATATTCTGGCTGTTGCTAATACTGTCGATCTCTGTGTCCAACCCAGGATTCTAACTAATGTCTTCTGCCAGTATCTATGAAACTACGGTAGGCTAACTTTTGAGATGAATTCTGAGACCCTTCACATTCCTTAACAGTTATGTAAAAGTTCTGAATTTGCGCTGATAAGGCTATCCCTGAATGAATCTTTGTGACAGACAATGATGTGAATTGAATGAACTAATCACTGTAGCTAGGGGTTGGATATTTTGTTTGGATTTTGACATTTAGGACCTATTGTTGGAACTAGAGATGACATCATCCCCCTATCCTTGCAGACTTAGAGGAGTAGAATGGATGTTGGGTGATTAATTATGTACCACAACCTTACTGTATATTCCAAATTAAATGTGATACATTTATAATTTCTTAAACTTCAAGAAGAGTAAAAAAACTTTTGTTGTCACTAAGCATCTACTTTATTCTGCTCTTTCCCACCTATTTTCCTCCAGGTTTGTGCAATGGCATCGGCTAAGCTAAACACACTTCTGCAGACCAAAGTGATTGAAAATCAGGAAGAAGCATGTTATATTTTAGGGAAGCTAGAACATGTTCTAAGTCAATCCATCAAGGAACAGACAGAAATCTACTCATTTCTGATTCCCCTTGTCCGTACCCTGGTTTCCAAAATTTATGAACTTCTCTTCATGAACTTGCACCTGCCTTCTTTACCTTTTACTAATGGTAGTTCCTCATTTTTTGAAGATTTTCAAGAATATTGCAGTTCAAATGAATGGCAAGTTTACATTGAAAAATATGTAAGTTTTACATTTTTTGAGTGAGATTTTTCTACTGTTATTATTTTATAGAAGTATATATTAAATTTTGTATATATATATTTTATAAGATTATACCTTATATGAAGCAGTATGAAACCCATACATTTTATGATGGTCATGAGAACATGGCACTTTATTGGAAGAATTGTTATGAAGCCTTAATGGTGAATATGCATAAAAGAGACCGGGAAGGAGGAGAAAGCAAACTCAAGTTCCAGGTAAAAATTGTTTAGTGCTTTTGGTATCTAGTTTTTTATGTTGATTTCAACCACTTAGTATTCAAGTGAGAGTAATAACAAGTCTGAACTTTGAAAACAAATAGTATTTCTGACTGAAAATATTCAGAATTGAAAGAAAAGCTTTGATTATTAAAAATTAAAAATTTAGTATCAAAATGTTCTGTATATTCTGATTATGTAAAAAGTTTATTAAGCTGATAGGTTTCTCTAAAGAGTCTGTGTATAAATCAGTGCTTAGAAGGAAATATATAGCATGAAATATTTATATTAGGAAAGAAAAAAGGCCTCAAATTAATCATTTAAGTTTCACCTGAATAAACTAGAAAAAAGAAAGTGATCTAACTTAGTTTCTAAATCAGTGAAATTGGAAGCAGAAAAACAATAGAGAAAAATCAATGAAACCAAAATCTAGTTATTCAGAATATCAGTAAAATTGATAAATTTCTAGCCAGATTGACAAAGCAAAAAAAGAAAAGTAAAAGCTAGTAATACGTGGAATGAAAGGGGAAGTATCACCATTGACTTCACAAATGTCAACATAGTAATAAAAGACTACTACAAACCAATCTATGAAATGACAAATAAAATGAATCAATTTCTTGACAAATACAAATTTTCAAAACTAATTCAATAATAAATACGTAATGTGGATAGTCCTCTGTCTATTAAAGAAATAAAATTTAATAAAAACCTCACAAAAGGGCAAACTTCAAATGCAGGTTGTTTCGCTGGCAAATTTTTTCAAACATTTAATAGAGAAATTACACCAAGTTCTCACAATTTCTTCAGAAAGTAGAAAAGTGAGATCACTTTTGAATTTATTATATGAGGGCAATACTACCCTCATGTTCAAATCATGCAAAATAATACAAGAAAACCACAGACCAAGATCCCTCAGGAACATAGATGCAAACCAAATCTAGCAATATATGAAAAAATAATATATCACAACCAGGTAGAGTTTATCTTGGGAATGCAAGGCTGATTCAACGTTTGATAATCAATATATATAATGGCCCACATTAGTAAACTTATCAATTAAAAAATACATGATCATATTAATAGAGAAAAATATTTGACAAAATTCAACATCCATTTATGATCAAAGCTCTCAGCAAACCAGAAATAGAGGGGAATCTCTACAAAATTCCTACAGTGAACTTGGTATTTAAAGGTATAAAACGGTGCTTTCATATAAAATAGAGAAGGTAGAGAACTAGGCAGGAATGTCTACTCTCACTACTCCTAGTTACTGTTGTTCTGTAAGTCCTATCAAATGCAATAAGAACAGAAAAAGAAATAAAAGACATTTACATTAGGAAGGAAGAAATAAAATTATTTGCAGACAACATGATTATCTGTATAGAAAATCCTAAGGAATCTTACCAAAAATTTCCTATTATTGAATTTAGCAAGATTGCAGGTCTCAAGATCACACAAAATTTAATATTTCTGCATATTAAGCAATGAAAAATTGGAAACAAATTTAAAAAAATACTATTTGGAGTATCTTAAAAAAATGAAATACTTAGGTATCAATTTAACAAAATATATGCATGATTGGTATGCTAAAAACTATAAAATACTGATGAAACAAAGAAGACCAAAAGTCTCTTTGTTGGTTAGTTATTAAGTTTTATAAAAATGTAAATGGACTATGGCTAGAATCATGTCGTGCTTCATTAAAGAAAATGATTCTAGTAGAGTAAAAATCCTGTTGATTACTAACTTCTTTCTTTCACTGTATGATTTTATTGGGTCACATTTTTTAAGTTATAGCATTGAAATTTACCTGTAAAAATATGATTCGGTAGTATTATTTATTGCTTCTTTTTAAGGAATTTTTTGTAGAGCCATTTAATCGAAAAGCACGTCAAGAGAATTTGAGGTATAATAATATGCTTAAACAACTTAGCAGTCAACAATTAGCCACTCTGAGACGCTGGAAGGCAATACAGGTCTATCTTATGTGTGAAAGAGGACCTTGGGCTGAAAGGTATGAGTATGTCATTTATTAAATAACCTTTGTTCTTTACTTCTAGTCTAGAACTTTTTAAGCCAATGGCTTCTCCAATCCAATTTATATGATTTTCAATTTTAAAAGCAAGGGAGCCCTGGCCAGGTAGTTCAGTTGGTTAGAGCATCACCCTAATATGCTAATGCTGAGGGTTCGATTCCCAGTCAGGGCATGTAGAGCACATACAAGAAACAGCCAATGGATGCATAAATAAGTGGAACAACAAATAGGTGTTTCTCTCTCTCTCTCTCTCAAATCAATAAATAAAAATAAAAAAATAAAAATAAAAGGGCATAGGTGATCGGAGAAGGGGATATACATTTATTTTTTTTAATGAATTATGAAGTTATATGTCCTTTCTCTGGAATATGATGCATGCATTAGAATTAGGCTTACAGTTTTTAAAGACCTAGAAAATGTTAATGCAGTCATATTAAATTTTTAAAAGATTCAAAAATCTATGGGCTATCATCAAGGTATGTAAAATACAGAGATTAAGACCAAAAACAAACACACTCAACTGGTATCTTTGATGACCTTGGAAGACAAACAAAAATGGAGCAAAGAAATTGCTGGCAGGGATTGCAGTCACAAGTCACGTACTTATTGGCTGCTTAATGAGTTAATACTCATAAAAGTGTATGAATTTCAGAATCCAAGTTAAAATAGAGACTGAATTTCTTACATATTTTGGGTATTAATCATGTATCAGATGTATCATTTGTGAATATCTTCTCTCTATTAAGTAGGTGGTCTTTTTGTTGGTTTCTTAAGCTTTCTAAAACTTCAGTTTGAAATAATCCCATTTGTTTATTTTTGCTTTTGTTCCCCTTGCCTGAGGAGATGCATCCAAAAAGATATTGCTAAAAGTAGTGTCAAAAGAGGTTACTGCCTATGTTTTTTTCTAGGAGTTTTATGATTTCAGCTCTTACAGTTAAGTCTTTAATCTATTTAGAATTTATTTTTGCATATGGTGTAAGAAAGTGGTCCAATTTCATTTTTTTTGCATGTATCTGCCCAGCTTTCCCAATACTACTTATTGAACAAACTGTCCCCAGTGTATATTCTTGCCTCCTTTGTCCTAGGTTGACTGTATAAGTGAAAATTAACTTCTGGGCTGTTTATTCTATTCCCTTGATCCATATATCTTTTTACGTCAGTACTATACTGTTTATTATTGTAGTTTTATAATAGAGCTTGAAATCAGGGAGAGTGAAAATTAAGGAAAATTTCTTGAACTGTTTGGGGTATTGTGGTTTCATATAAATTTTAGGATTTGTTCTGATTCTGAGAAGAATGCCATTGGTCTTTTTTTTTTTTTTTAAGAGAGAAGGGAAGAAAGGGAGAAGAGAAGGAGAGAAACATCAATGTATGGTTGCCTCTCATATGCACCCATCTGGGGACCTGGCCCGCAACCAGGCCTATGTCCAGACTGGGAATCAAAGTAGCAACTCTTTGGTTCTCAGGCTGGCACTCAATCCAGCAATGTCTGGTATTTAATAGGGATTACATTGAATTTGTATATTGTTTTAAATACGCAATATTTAAAATACATAAGGAACTCATACAATTTAACACCAAAAAACCAAAATACTCTAATTAAAAAATGGACAGAGGACCCGAATAGACATTTCTCCAAAGAGGGCATATAGATGGCTAACAGACATATGAAAAGATGCTCAGTATCACTAATCATCTGGAGAAGTGCAAATTAAAACCATAATGAGATATCATCTCACACTTGTTCAAGTGGCTCTCATCAATAAATCAAATATAGCAAGTACCGATGAGGATGTGGGAAGCATTGTATACTGTTGGTGGGTTGTAAATTAATACAGCCACAATGGAAAATGGTAGGATATTCCTCAAAAACATTAAAAATAGAGCTGCTATACAGTCTGTCAATTCCACTTCAGGAATTTATCCCCCCCCCAAAACCCCCAAAACATTGATTTGAAAAGATTGCATGCACCTGTATGTTCATTGCAGCATTATTGGTATTGTAGTATTGAAAATATGGAAGCAAACTAGATGTCCATCATAGATGAATGGATAAAGAAGATGTGGTGTGTATATATATATATAATGGAATATTATTCAGCAATAACAGAATGAAATCTTGCCAATTGTAACAGTGTGGATGAACCTAGAGGGTATTATGCTAAATGAAATAAGTCATATAAAGAATGACAAATACTGTGATTTCACTTATGAGACTCTAAAAAGAGCAGAACAAGTTAATAAAGCAAAATAAAAACAGATACATAGGCATAGAGAGCAAGCTGATGATTGCCAGAGGGGACATGGGCTGGGAAATGGGAATGAAAATGATGGAAGGACCAAAATATTAAAAACAGGTAAAATTTAAGAAGAAAGGAAATTACTGTTTTACACAGTGAAACATAAAGGAATTTCTCACAGATGGATCAGGTGAATGACAAGATCTTATTTGTTTGAAGAATAAGGGAAGTGCTTTTTTTTATCACACTTAAATTAAGTTTTCCTTAAAAATACTCATTTACTATACATTCTGAGAATCCATTAGAGAACAGGCAGCACTATGGCACTATAACCATGGTAGAGATAAAGTTACAAATGTAACCTGGATTGGGTGTTAGGATTTTATTTGCATATTAATCATGAGGTATTTTCAGGCATCCCAGGCTATTCTCAGAGCTAGTTCACATATATGTCTCTGGACCTGTTTTTTGGGGAAGGGACAGTGAGGAGGTATGTGAATTATCATTTGCAACTTTTGCTGAGTCTTCTGGAAAGCTGAGGTCAGGTACTACTAAGGGGAATGATGATTCTATCTCACAACAGGCCTTGGATTATTTGTGGGTTGTGGGAATTCCCCTGAGGATGCCAGCTACAGGGAACCCTGTTATTTTTGTCTCTCTAGCACCATTTCCTTCTCCTGGTACTAAAGCCCCTCCTTTTTTGTGAGGAACCCACTTTGATACGGCCCCTCCCAATTCACCTTATTGCAAAGGTGCCAGAGACTCAAGTCAACCAGTAACTCTTCCCTGAGACTTTACTGCTGGTACTGTCAGGAAAGGTTGTGTCTTTTGGGATCACTAAGCTAACAGAATGTAAGTCTTGGGTTGTGGCTGGCCACCTTATCCCTGGTGGCATTACTGAAGCATCTGGATCCATCCAGACCAAATATACTCCTAGACTTTTGCAAGTTACAAGAGCTTGTATATGTCTAATGTGCTTATAAGCAATTTGAGTTTTGTTTCCTTACAACCAAAGATGTAAAATTGACCATTACACTACAGTACCTGAAAGAGTGATTTCAGATGAAATATTGAGTGGAATTTCCACAGTGCAGAATTTATTGGAGCTGTCCTTTGGACCTGGTGCTGAAGAAGAAAACATGTGGCCTGCATCTGAGCTCTAGCATAAGAAATTGAAGGGCCCTGTGGCAGCAGCCATTGGGATCTCCAGCTGCCATGAGAAGCCTATCAACTGGCTGTGTGGTTTCAGGAGAATAAAGAACCAGGCCAACTCATTGACAGATGCTAGCAGCATGGAGTAAGTTTGTTAGTAAAGTGGAGCCCGGGGCAAAAGACTTGCAGTAAACAAGAAGTCCACAATTAGCATCGATCTGAAAGGAGAAATTCAGGCACACTATCTGCAGATGACAGTTTTTGTCCCTGAGAAAGAAGACTGAGAGAAGTAGGACCCCAGTGTTAGAGCAAATCAGTTACTGAAGTCGGAGCCCCTGCATTCAAGTCCCAGCTCTGACGTTTATAAACTACATGACCTTAGGGAAGTAGCCATTTTGAGCCTCAGTTCTGTCATGTACAAATTGGGGCTATTGATTAAAATGATAATTAAGGCACATACCTGAATTGGTTTTTATCTCTACCATTAGAGTTCTTTGTTTTCTGAATTGTGTGTGGGTTGTGTGTAGGTTATATCATCCAAACTCTGCTCCTTAAGAGCAAAGATTGTTGTACTTCTCTCTTTATCCCTCCTCAAAAGCAAAAAAAAGATTATAAAAGTTAATTGTATTTATTTGATTGTCTTTTGTAAATTATAGCTCTGATATTTTTTGAGCTTTATGTGTATATATTTTTGACCATGGATTTATTTCCTTTTACCCTGTGATAGTTTGTTTTGAATTAGTTTACTTGTCTTCCTGACACTGCTTCTTTTATCTAGAGTTAATGATGCTTTGTGCTTGAATATTTTACATTTTTTACTTGATTCTAAGTAATGTCACAAAATATTTTATTATATGATATATGTATATATTTTATAGTCCTTTTTATTGTGGTAAAATACATATAAAATTTTAATTATTAAAAATGTACACTGTGACAGGTTGTCAGTGACCAGAGGGGAGAGGGGATGGAATTTCAGGGGAATTTTAGGGGAGAAGGGAAGGGTTTACAGGAACAAATATAGAGGACAAAACTAGGGGGGTTAGAAATGGGAGGGAGGAGGGGAGGGATGGGTGGGTGGGCTGGAATGGGAATAAAGGGTAGAAATTGTACTGAATAAACTAAAAGAAAAGAAAATGTACACTGTAGTGGCATTAAATATACTTATCATGTTGTGTATTCATCACTACTGTCCAGCTTTAGAATATTTTCATCACATCAAAAAGAAACCTGGGACCCTTTAGGTAGTCACTGCCTATTATGCCTTATCCCAGCCCCAGGCAACCATCATTCTGCTTTCTGTCCATGGATTTGCCTGTTCTGTATAGTTTACATAAATGAAATCATATAATATGTGGCCTTTTGTGTCTGGATGCTTTCACTTAGCATAATGTTTTCATTATATTGTAGTTTGTATCAGTACTTCTTTCTTTTTTATAGCCAAATAATATTCCATTGTATGGTTATACCACATTTTGTCTATTCATCAGTTAATGGGTTGTTTTCCTTGTGAACAACGGGACATTTGTGAACAAGTGTTTGTTTCAATGCCTGTTTTTAATTCTCTTGGGTTTATACCTATGAGCAGATTTGTTGGGTCATATGATCACTCTATGATTAACTTATTGAGGAATTGCCAGACTTTCTTTCACAGCAGCTGTACCATTTTGCATTTCCATTAGCAATATTTGAGGATTCCAGTTCTCTACCACTTTACTAGTACTTGTCATTTTCTGATCTTTTACTTAGGATCATCCTGGTGGGTGTGAAGTGATATCTCTTGATGTTGTTACATTCACCCAATGACTAATGACATCGAGTGTCCTTTCATGTACTTGTTGGTCAGTTGTATGTGTCTTCTTTGGAGAAATCTCTGTTCAAGTCCTTTGCCTACTTTTATATTGGATTGTTTGACTTTTTGTGCTTGATTTGTAAGAGTTCTCTTTATATTCTCAATAATAGACCCTCATTAGATACATTATTTGTAAATATTACAGAGGCTGTCTTTTCACTTTCTTGATAGTGGCCTTTAGTGCACAAAAGTTTTGAATTTTGAAGTCTGGTATGTCTATTTCTTTCTTTTGTTGCTTGTGTTTTTGATGTCATATCTGAGAAAGCATTCCCAATTCTAAGGTCTTAAAGATTTATCCCATCTTTTTTTCTAAGAGTTTTAATTCTTATATTTAGATCTTTGATTCATTTGCAATTATGTTATCATTATTTATAATAAAATTATTTTATTTTGAAAACTGTATTTGGAATAAACTCATATAGCTAGTTAAAAACTTCCATATAACAGTGAAAGAGTTAAAAGATGTCAAATTATACATCTGAAGATTTATGTTCAGATCTTATTTCAGCTACCTATAAACCACATGGCCTTTTAGGAAAAAAAAATTAGCCTGTCTTAGATACCTCATGTATAAACTGTAGCTATGCATACTCGCATTGGTTTTCTTTCAGAATTGTTTTTGAGTCAAGTGAGTTAATGAATGTGAATTTTTATAAAATGGTGTTAAATGCAGGTAAAATACCTGATAACATTCTTATTCTATGTCAGTCTTTGCAACTTTAACCTAAATAATTGTATTTTTTTACTTGTGACTATTCATAGGAAACAAAATCCAATTTACTGGAAACTAGATAATGTAGAAAATTATTCCCGTATGAGACTTAAATTGGTACCGAATTATAACTTCAAAACCCATGAGGAAGCTAGTGCTTTGAGAGATAATCTAGGTGAGTTCCAATGGCTATGTATTTGTGGAAGATAATAAGGGTGTTGATGGGGTTGGTTGTTGTTTTTATTGTTTCAAAATTATTTATTCATGAAGGAAGGGTGACATTTTAGAATTGATATTTAAATTTTTGTGTATATTAAATGTTGTTACCTTTGGCCTAAACCTATTTTGGTTTTCTGTTTCAATTAATTGTAATTTTTCAAACAACATAATTTAAAACCATAAAATTATGCTGTCATTCGTGTGAAATGTGTTGTCTCTTATATTCATTATGGTACAGTGAAACAGTGGTCCTTTCCTCTTGGTTCTGCTTACCAAGACTGAGACTGATGTTAATTATATCTAGAATTCTTAGTAACTCTAGGCCTTTCTTTTACAGTGTGTTCTTACAGAACTTGAGATATTTAGTATCTTGGGGGGGGCCAATGTCTTTTTCTAGGAAAAAGTGCTTTAAAATACATAGCCTGGCATGTTGGGAACTTCCCTGCCTGGTTTCAAGAGCTGTAACCACCCCATAGCTAAGGCTGAGTGAGTGACCTTCAGACCATAAGCGGCTACTAAGGAGACAAAAGTTATCTCCCTGGCAGGGGTGCCGCCTCTACGCCTTTTACTTCACCCTGCCTGGCCCCTGGTGCTTGATCGGTTAGCCAGTGATGGGTAAGATTGCTCAAGGGAGGGATGACCTAAGACAGGCACAATCATGACGGGCCCCCAGGGAAGGACTTGGGGGCTACAGAAGAGGGGTGATAGACCCTCGCCCTTCAGCTTTGACAAAGCCTGAGTCCTCATTCTGTCTGTAAGAACTCTCCTAATCTCCTGTCTGCCTTTCTTCCCCTGCCTGCCTTAAGCCTGAAACAATGCTAGAGGTGGGTGGGGCCTGTGCTGAAAAGGGTGGGTTTCTTAGGCTATCAAGCCTAAGAAAGAATATGTAAAATCCTGTGAAACCTGCTTTGTTTAGAATCCTCTCAATTAAATGATAAGGGTCCAAGCAGGAAGTGAGTTTGTTTCCCAAAGTTTTATGGCCATTTAACTATCTGACCCCGACTCAAAATAGGCCCTAAGAGTTCTTTGTATGTTATCTATTGTTTGATCCTTACTGCCTGATAATGATTAATGAGCTTTACATATACAACCTATATTACTATGCAAATTGAATGCAGTAAAAGCTTCTCAAGGCAAGGGTCTGGGCGCTCTCCCCTTGAGAGAGAAGTCGCGCTGTCTCTTTTTTTCCACAGGACTCTGTAGTCCATGTGAATTTATTTCGTTTCATCCATAACGCTGCGGACACTGCAGGCTGGTGTCCGCGTCACTAGCAGTGATTCGAAGCAGATTTGAAAGAATTTCTACAATTCTTTAGGAAGCCATTCTTTTCTAACCATCTGACTTGGCATTTCTCCCTTTTATGAAGAGAGGTTTGTAAAAACCACAAAATATTGATTGTTAAAAGTCATTGGCCAGTTATGTGTACACTAAATGGTAGTTACAATACATAGCCACCTGTGTTCCAACGGAGATCGTGTTCTCTTGGGTTCAGTGACTTAAGTTACAGGTGAAATTAGTACTAGCTTTTAATTTTTTAAATGTTGCACTAATATGTTGGTCAGTAGAATTGATGCCATAAAATCAAGAGAGCTAAGAACCTTCTTTACTTTATCATGTAACACATTATCATGTAATTAACAGTCAGAAATTACAAGAGGTATAATATGATTTTTTTACTTTGTGTTTAATAAATATTTTGTTTTTAAACAGGTGTCCAACACTCACAGCCTTCCAGTGATTCACTGCTTTTGGAAGTAGTGAAACAAGTAAAAGTGAGTGATATGGAAGAAGATAAGTTAGACCTTTCTGAAGAGGAAATAACAGCCAGAGTAAATATGTATGTATATGTACTTGACAGAATTTAAAATTATTTTGTTCTGACGTATGGGATTGTCAATTTGGGGAAGATACTTGCTTGAAATTTTAATGCATTTCCAGGGTCTATCAGTTAATGTTATATCAGCTATTAGGAGTGTATCAGTGTTAACTGAGATCATTGAGGAAAGCTTCTTAGAATTGGCGTAAACTTGAAGCTGGACCTTGAATTTAGAAAGTATTTGATTTGAATGATAATAAGACCATAACATCACATTTATGATATATAGATAAGGCTATGTTTAGATGGAAAGTGCAGCATAAAATATAACTCTTAACCAAAAGGTAGAAATTATAAAGATAAAAGCAGAAATTCATGAAAAAGACCAACAAAAAAAGAAATCTAAAGCTAGTTATAAAAAAACATAACAAAACAATAAACCTCTAGCCGGACAGGTTAGCAGAGAAAGAAAAACAACATAAATTATCAGTAGCAGGAATGAAAGAGAAGATAATGCTACAAATATTAAAATGATTAAAAAGAAATACTAACAATAACTTTATGCCAATAAATTTGAGAACTTATATGAAATGGATAAATTCTTAAAGGATACAAATGACCAAACCTCACTCAGGAAGAAATATATAATTTGAATAGCCTTAGATATATGAGGTCTGTCCAGAAAGTATCTAGCCATGTAATATGGAAAATATAGACATTTATTGAAGAAGATAGATACAAGATACAAAAGACATTGTATGTAGGACAGTAACGCCTCAGCCCCCCTCAAAGTAGACACCTTGGGACCTCACACAGTTCTCCCAAACTCCATCAGCTGCCTTGTTGTATTTTTTTGAATCTTATTGTTGGTCTGAAATCTCTTCCCTTTCAAAGGTGATTTCAGTTTTGGGAAAAGCCAGAAGTCACAGGGTGCCAAATCTGGGCTGTAGGGGGACTAAGTCACCTGGGTGATTTGATGTTTCACAAAAAAACTCCACGTAAGACGTGATGCATGAGCCTTTCTGTTGTCGTGATGAAGCTGCCAATTACCAGTTGCCTATAGCTGCAGTCTTCTGAATCATCTGAAGAGTTTCCATGGAGAAATATTCAAGCTTAATGCAAAATTTGATGCAGATTTGTTGCTCTACTTAGTCATTTTGAATGTGTTGGCCACACAGTACACATGCTCATTCAACGGCATCTGTTGCCTCCACTAACTAGCACAGTGAAGTAGTCATTGTTCACACACACACATTCCAGTCCACTCTCCTTGGCTGCCAAGGAGGTTACATCGATGTCTTGCAAACTGTTCTTGTTATATTAACAATGGTTGGGCTTTTTCTGGGCAGACCTCATATGTCTAATTTTGGATTTGTAGTTTAAAAACTTCCTCTAAGCAAATATATTTTCATTTCTTCATCTCTCCTTTATGCTAATATCATAAATATTAGAACTTTATATATTTTAAGTCCAACAGTACAGTTTTGTAGTTACTATTATACATAATTGTCTTTAAATCAGTTAAGAGAAGAAAAGAGAACTAAAGTATATGTTTTTTTATATTTGCCTACATAATTACCATACTTCTACACTTTATTTCTTCGTATACATTCAAATTGTCATCTGGTGTCATTTCTTTTCAGCCTGAAGGACTTCATTTAGTATTTCTTGTAAGGAAGCTCTGATAACCACAAATTCTCTCAGTCTGTGTTATCTGTGAAGGTCTTAATTTTGCCTTCATTTTTGGCTACTTTTTAAAAAATTGAGATAGAGTTTTTGAAAATTGAGAGTCGCATAACAAAATTTGCTATTTTAACTGTTTTAAATTGTAATAACAGACTGTTAACACTCTTAGGTCCCTTATTTCTCCATTTCATCATAGTAAATACTGGAATTTCACTGTTTAAGAAAACATTCATAGTTTTTAATTTTTTTAAAGTTTATCTTAAAGGTTGTAATATTTCAGGTACATAAAGACTCCTCATGAAAATCCATTGGGAACAAAATTAGACTTAGCCATTGCTCTCCTGGAAATGAGACAGATGTGAAATATCTAGGACCAGCGAGCAGGTAGCTTGAAGGGTATACTTGAATATTACTCTGTGAATGGTAGGAGTCCCCATTTCTATACTCAGCAGTAAAAAGTCACTTCCCCAGTTACACCCTTCAGTAAATATAAATTATATCAGTCATCCAAATCAAGATGACTTCACTTTGAATAAGGTATGGGATGAGCAGTACATAGTACTGTCTCCTTTCTTGTCGGGGGCCACTATGATGATGTTGCTCTATGATGCAGAGTTTGATTTGCTCTTGAAAAGTCTCATTTTACAGCTTAAGAATCAATCATAATTAGTACTTCTAATAATAATTTATGAAACCACTAAAAATGCAACCCTTCATTTACAAATTCATATATTCCCTGGGTCAGTTCATGTCTCCTAAATGTAACTAAATGACATTACCAGTATCGCTGCACGTTTGAAAGGACCTCTGCCAGTATTGTTAAAGATTCACTATATTTTGTTTTTTGAAACTGAGTTATTGGGTAATAAGAATATTTGGTCAATATTTAAGTAATTTAATGTTCAGTGGAATATGTTTTTTATATACTTTACTTGATTGGATATTTTATAAGCATGAGATTTATATTTGAATATGATATTCTTTTCCATTTACACAAAATACATTATTAGGTGTTTGGTTTTTGTTTTTACAGTGATGAGAAGAAAGAACAGGATCAAAAAGAAAAATTGGTGTTGTCAGTAGACTGTGAACTTGTTACAATAATTGACATAATTCCTGGCAGATTAGAAATCACTACTCAACACATTTACTTCTATGATGGAAGCATTGAAAAAGAAGATGGTGAGGAGTTCTGGGGGAATAATTTCTATTGTTCAATAGTTAAGTATCCAGTTTATCAATCATTAATATGAAGAAAACAGTAAGATAGGTCTGCGGAATTATAATGTGTCATGTAAAAGGAAATGGAAAGTCAGTGTGGGATTAAATTTATATTCAACAGTGTATTGAAGGAATGCTTTTTTTAATTATCAGTGTTTTCAAAGATTTGGTTGAGGGGATTGCTTAAATTTAAGTTATAAAATGCAATCTTAATTTTATTTGAATGTCCACTTATTCTTGTAGGCTTCTGATCCTTTACCTGAAAATAAAAAGATGCTTAAATCTAAGATGTCAACATAGAGATAAATGTTTCCATGATATAATATCCAGAATTATTCTTTTTTTTTAAAGGTTTTTTTATTTATTTTTAGAGAGGGGGAAGGGAGAGAAACACCGATGTGTCATAGAAATGTCAGTCGGTTGCCTCTCGCACCCCCCTAACTGGGGACCTGGCTCACAACCCAGGCATGTGCCCTGACCAGGGATCAAACCAGCGACCTTTAGGTCTGCAGGCTGGCACTCAGTCCACTGAGCCACACCAGCCAGGGCCAGAATTATTCTTTATGCCAATGGAAAGGAAATAGAGTAGCTATAAAATTTTTAAACAGTTTTAAGAGAAACAATTTAAACTTCCAATAAATCTAACAAATGGATTTTTGATATAGAAATTAAATTCCTTTTTCCTAAGTGCTACTTTTTTTCCTCGCTACTTTCCTAACAAGGAGTTATTTTCTGCATAGCATGAGTAACTTCATAGGGTACTGTAGTCACAAGATTTCTTCTTTTTTAAGGAGTAGGCTTTGATTTCAAATGGCCTCATTCTCAAGTTCGAGAGATTCACCTGCGGCGTTACAACTTAAGGAGGTCAGCCCTCGAGATTTTCCATGTTGATCAATCCAACTACTTTCTCAATTTCAAAAAAGAGGTATGTGACACATGACCTTTCTGGGAGCCCCAAAGTATTGGCTTGAGATTATTTTCCAGTTAGTGAGTTATAATGAAATTTTGAATTCTATTCTTTTATCACATCAGAATATTAGAGGAAAAAGTAGATACAGGGTTGGGCAAAAGTAGATTTACAGTTCCTATGGAAAATAATACATAATAATATAATAATAAAGCTTGTTTCTTGTACTTACAGTTGTAAACCTACTTTTTTGCCCCACCCTGTACTTGGAGGCTAAGCAGTATATGAATTTTGTTGGAATTTATGTTTGAATGTTTAGAGAGTGCTTGTTTGCAGTTATTATATATGGATAGGTAGAAGAATATTGAGTGTTAGCCAGTAGGTACCTCGCAGTATCCAATTGTGACATAATATGCAATACATATAAAATAATTGGATTTATGAGAATAGGTTGGGTTCACTTCAACAATAATAGGGCATTTATTTCATCTGGAGTAGAGTGTAGGTGGTTAATAGATTACCACTGAAACCAGGTTCCCTGGGTATAAGTATTAGCTGCGTCATTAGCTGTGTAACCTTCAGTACATCATTTGCATGCCGTCCTTCCTTCCTTCCCTCTGCCATTCACTTGGAGTCACTCTTGCATCCATCACATTCTGACATCTGTCCCTACCTTGCTTAGTTCTCTCTCCTTTTCACAGGCATCTCCCCTAGTAAAATTATTTTATGTTCAAGTCTGTCTTGGCATCTGCTTCTCAGGTGACCTGGATTAGCACAAAAACTATATTCCTGTTCTTTTAATCCTCAATCCTGGGATTGAGGATTATTCAGATGATTTGATTCGGACATTTGAAGAGCATTTTTTTGTTTTTACAAAAGAATACTTTTTTACTATTAAAAATCAATTGTCTGCCCTGGCTGTTGTGGCTCAGTGGATTGAGCGCTGGCCTGTGACAAAGGGTCGCCAGTTCAATTCCCAGTCAGGGCACATGCCTGGGTTGCGGGCCAGGTGCCCAGTAGGGTGCATGCAAGAGGCAACCACACATTGATGTTTCTCTCCCATTCTTTTTCCTTCTCTTCCTGTCTCTCTAAAAATAAATAAATAAAATCTTTAAAAATTAATTTCCCCTTATAGGAAAAACAAAGCATGTATTTATTAGAAAGCTGTATCATCTAATTATACCAAGTGTGTTCCTATTGAATACTATACATTTGTTTAATTTTATAATTTTAAAGCACATTTGTATATAGTATCTAATCTTTACAACAGCCTTCAGATTAGATACAGAAAATTTCATTATTCCTTTTTTATAGATAAAGACACTAAAGTTCAAAGACAAATTGTATTACTTTATATTTGTAATGCCCTGAATAATTTACAGATCTAGTTAGAGATTATTGTGCTTAATGTACAAGTGAGACTCAGTAAATTAATTGATTTGCCAAGATGATTAGTAAATGACAACTAAATTTGCAGTAGACTTGAATTAGTTTTCTGATTCAGTGTCTAATGATCATTCCATTATACATTATAACTTTCTCAGAAAATACATGTATTGACTTCACTGAGCCTAGTATCATAGAGAAGTTAAAACCATAATCCTCTATTTATTTGAGATGTCCAGTGGAGGCAAATCCATAGAGAGAGAAAATAGATTGAGGTTGTTAGGGGATGGGAGAGAGTGGGAATTGGGGAGCCAGAGTGAGTAAAGTTGCCCCTGGGGAGGATGAAAAGGTTTCAGAGTTAGATAATGTTGATGGTTGCACAACTCAGAATACACAGAAAAGCCTGCTGAATTTTGTATACTTAAATGGTGAATTTTATGGGAATTATCTCAATAAAGCTATTATAAAAGCCATAATCCTACTTTGTCTTGATAAATTTTTAAACTATGAAATGCTGTTTTTTATAGGTTAGAAACAAAGTATATAGCAGGCTATTGTCATTTCACTCTCCAAATAGTTATGGAACCAGATCACCACAGGAGTTATTCAAAGCATCAGGATTGACTCAGGTAGGAGATTTTAACAGTCACTGTTTTGGTGTTCATTTTATACCTCAGAGTTTTGCTTAAAGATAAAACTTTCTTCTGATTATTTTGATTACAACTGCTATTCCTCCAGTCAGATTGATACTTTGAATCTTTGTTTCCCTCACACATGCAGTGCCTGTCTTCCAGTTTCCATATCATTCAGTTTATGGGCAGGTCTTGTGAATTCCTCTTTCCCACTAATTTTCTTTTTAAAAAATAATGTGAGTTATTTCTTAATAATAAAAATAACTCATGCACAAGGTCAAAAATGGGAAAATACAAAAGACATCATGGAAAAAAGGTTAAAAAAAAGGGTCATTTCTTCTGACAGCCAAAGCTGATTGATGCTCTTGTGTATTTTACCCTCACTTGTATCCCAACGGCTTTTTAGTTCGTACTGCCAAGGAAAGGCCACTGCTTTCCAGAACTGTTAGTAGTTTCCTAATTAGGTTCTTTGGCCTTGGCTTTCTCCTTCCTCCTGTGTATGCATTAATCTATTTTTTTAATTTAATTTTTAAATTACAGTTGACATTCAGTATTATTTTTATATAAGTTTCAGATGTACAGCAGAGTGCTTAAACAGTTATGTAATTTACAAAGTGATTCCCCCCATTAATTCTAGTACCAACATGGTATCATACATAATTATTACAATATTATTGACTGTATTCTCTAAGCTGTACTTTAATCATAATCTGAAGAGTTGCTGTTGTTCAAAAAGGCATCAGCAGTTCTTTCCTATTGCTTATGGAATAAGCTCTATTTAATAAAATACATTCCCTGTTTTCAGTGGAATAAACTTTATTCATTAAAATACTGATTCTTTAATTTGACACTCAAGAACAGTTATAATGGGGCTTTTAATAAAATCTATATACATAATTTCTCACCATTTCCCATTAAGGACATCTCTTGCTTAAGGTACACAGTAAACCTAACTTTGAACGTTATGGGGAGAAACTGTCAGCAAAATTCTCTTGCATACCCACACTGTGTAATTAGCAGGCTATATGCAAGAAGGTGGTTAAAAGAAAAAAATGACTGTCTTTCTTTAGAAAATCTTATATCCAATGTAATGAAATCCTTGTACCATTGCTCTATAAAAGATAATGTTTATATGGAATTTGTAGATCATTTTAGTAAAGTAAGAGACTGGTTTTTTAAATATGAGCACTTACGAAAATTTCATTTGAAAACAAAATTATCAAAGTTGGATGTTCCTCCTAGACTTAAAAATTTTAAGACAGCCAATAAAATATTTCATTGAAGTGAAGTATTCTTGTGAAGATCTTTTAGAATGTAGTATAAAATTTTTCTGGAAGTTTCTGATCCTTTTCTAGAGACCAGTTTTTAAAAGGAAATGAATTTAGGAAAAGTACATGGAGTTTATGTTCCTGTTAAGCTTGTTCAAAGTCCCATTCCTTTTATCAGAAAAATGGTAAAGATTATGTTAGTAATCAGTAATAGTTACTGGTTTCTGAGAGAGAGAGATTAATTTTGCTTTTCTTTTTCTGTGTCATCTAGAAGTGGGTGAATAGAGAGATATCAAATTTTGACTACCTCATTCAAATAAATACAATGGCAGGGAGAACCTATAATGACCTTGCACAGTATCCTGTGGTAAGTTGCATACAACTCTCATAAATATGTAATTGCCTTCCAGTTGTAGGATATACAAAAATATATGCACATGATAGTCATTTTTTATTTTTAAAAGGATATAAAATTTGTTTTTGCCTTTCTGTATATTTTCTACCCCGCTATTCTCGAGGAGAAATATAAACATGAAAAATAATTAAAAAATAAAACCTTTTTTCTTTTGCTTCATTGAAAATTTTCCATTGGAATTATGGGAAATACTGCTTCTGGTTATTGCAATAATGATGAATAAACATTTGCAACAGAGAAAAATATTTTTAAAGACTGTTTCTTTTTTGTCTTTAGATAAGCATTTGATGCTATTTAGATAGGGAGATAGGAAGAGATGTCTAAACTGTATATTGTGTGTTTTAGTTTCCCTGGATTTTACAAGACTATACTTCAGAAGAGTTGGACTTGAATAACCCATCTGTTTTTCGAGATCTTTCCAAACCTATTGGCGTAGTTAATGATAAAAACGCAAAAGCTGTGCGAGAAAAGTAAGAGTCTTTTATCATTTTGAAAGATACCTTTTGCATGTTTGAATTTGTGTTGTTTTCTGTGGCCAACCAAATTTAAATGCACAACTACTTTTGATAATCAGTCTGATAATTCCTTCACTAAGTTTTCTTGAAAATATAAAAGTTGTCCTTTATATGTCCTAAATATAGACTATATAGACTATAGTCTATTTCCCTTCTTTGCCAAATTTAAATTAAAATTGCTTAGAATTTCTTTTTACCTTGTAATAAGTATGTGCAAAAAGATAAGAGTTCTTGAAATTTTTCTGCCCAAGTATTATAGACTTAACCTATAATCTAACATGTAAAAATATCCATCTAAGATAATATTTTAGTAGATATAAAATTCATAATGCTAACCTGTTATTCCCAGGTAACATGAAGAACAGTGGAATGTATAGAAATTTTTAAGTATAATTTTGATAAGGAAAAGTTTTATAGTTCTATATACTTAAGATCTACCCTGTAAACCTCTCATAATTTGTTTTTCAAAGCCAAGTGCTGACAAGTAAAGGAATAATTTTCATTTCCCTTTTTCTCCCATTGAACTTGCAGATGACTTGTCAGTTATCGCTTCTAATAATAAGGACAAAGAACTGTTTTGTCAGTAAACTCACCTGTAGATTTATTTGGGAGTAGGTTGTGCATGATTCTTTTTCTTTTTTCTTTTCTAAACAAATCTTCCCTGGGACTTTTTGTAGTGTTTAATATTTGATTTGATTTACTAGTGGAATTTGGCTGTGTGTGTATTACCTCACCACTATTAGTCAAACATTTTTTTCTGACAGTAATAAAATAAAAGGTTTATTTTTTTAATGGAATTTATTGGGGTGACATTGGTTCACAACATCATACAGATTTCAAGTGTACAATGAAACTGGCAAAACATCATCCGCCTACTGTATTGTGTGCCCATCGCCGCCAGCACAGTCTCATTCTGTCCCCATTTATTCCCCCTTTGCCCACTTCCGGTAACCCCACGCCCCTTTTCCCTCTGGCTATCACCACTCTGGTCTTTGTCTTTGTGTTGTATATATGTGTGATTCTTTTGCTTAATCCTTTCACCTGCTTTCATCCAGCCCTTCAACCCCCTTCCTCTAACAGCTATCAGTCTGTTCCATGTATCCATGTCTTTGTTCCTATTTTGTTTTTTAGTTTCTTTTGTTCAGTATATTCCAAGTGTGAGATCATGTTTCTCTTTGTCAACTGGCTGAAAGGTTTTCTTTTAACACTGTCTCAAGTAATAATTATTATGTAAGTAATTTGTTGATAATCAAAGATACAGGTTGTTTTAAATTTCAATAATATATTTACATTGGTACAGACGACTTTGACCTGAAAACTTTTTTATTCCCCCAAATAATGATTTCTGTATAAAAGAAATTGACTTCAGCTTGGGGAACTGATTAGTATTTTGGTCTAAAAATGTCAGTGTTTATCGCTTCAAAAAATGTTCATTCATGTTCAAATTTTATACCCTCTAATTCAGATGTCACTATTCAAACCACTATTTAAAACAGTCACACCTCTAAGTGTCAGTGATAGTACTTGCAGAATCACTACATGATCGAGCCCTTCTTTCTATCCACTATTTCCTTCCTTCATCTTTTACCTTTAGATTATCAGGATTTCATTTCCACAATTCTTGACTCATTCACCATATGTTTTTTCTATTACCTTGGCCACAATAGAATCTCTAATTATTACATTGCTTACAACAGCAAAAATATAGAAACAACCTAAATATCTGAAAGTAAGAAATAGTTATATATTTCAATATGTCTATGCATGTACCTGTTACAAATAGCACATACTATTAAAAGTAGTTTATTTAGTCATTTGGAGAGATGTTAATAGATGACCGTAAATGGTAAGTTGAAACAGTATATTATGTATAGCACTTTTATGTTAAAATATAGATGTATTAATTTATACATTAAAGATTGACTAATATTCACCAAAATGTTATGTAATAGCTGACTTAAAAGTTTTTTCTCACTTTTTTTGGCTCTGTGTTTTCTAATTTACAGTGAACATGTATAATATTATTATATAATACAAACCTGTTCCAGAATCCAGTATTACTGATATTTTGTTTTTCAGGAAAACAGTATTACTGAATAAAAAATTTTTTCATTTATTTACATAGTGTGATGTTACAAATACATTAATCATGGAACTTATTAATAAGAACTTCTTAAAAACTATTTTCAGCAATGCAATACAAGCTTTTGTCTTCCTAATTTAATTTTACTCTTGTGGTTACCAAACTTTAGTTTCTTTTTTAGATATGAATTTTTTTTTTTAGATATGAAAATTTTGAGGATCCCATGGGAACTATTGATAAATTTCATTATGGTACTCACTATTCAAATTCTGCTGGAGTTATGCATTATCTTATTCGTATAGAACCATTCACTACCCTCCACATCCAGCTTCAAAGTGGAAGGTATGTTTTGGATAAATACACTATTTTCTTCAGACTATATGTTAGTGTTGAAAACTCTTTGCCTTTGTGTCATATACTGTATAACAGAGCCATATCTTTTTTATTTTCCTTTCTTTATTAGGTTTTGATAGCCTCTAGATAAACAGCCATACTAGTTTGAGGATAGGTCAAAGTGACTTATACAGATGAATTTTTTTAAAGATTTTATTTATTAACTTAGAGAGAGGGGAAAGGAGGGAGAAAGAGAAGGAGAGAAACATCAATGTGGGAGAGAAACATGGATCAGTTGCTTCTAGGTGCCCCAACTGGTGATTGAACCCACAACCCAGGCATGTGCCGGGACTGGGAGTTGAACTGGTGACCTTTCACTTTGCAGGGAGATGCCCTACCAACTGAACCACACCAGTCAGGGCCACAAATGATTTTAAGGAGAAGTCCTTTTTACTGTTACCCAGTGTACCTTTGTGATTCTTACTGGTTTTAGCAACTCACCATGAATTTAAAGTTAGAACTGATTTAGAGCTAGATCCAAGACATCTACCAGAGATTCATATCTAACCAATGCCTATGTAGTCTTCCTAAAAATATTTATTAATCAAAAGGAATAAAAAGGACAGCAAGTAATTTCTCCTCTAGTAAAGTATAACTGGGTTTTTTTCAGCTTTTAATGATTTTATGAATAAATTATTTTTACAGAGCTTCAAAAATAGATTCTGTTTGTGCTTTACAGAATATTAAGAAAGTGAAAAGACAGCCCATTCAGTGGGAGAAAATATTTGCAAATTGTATATCTGATAAGGGACTTGTAACTAGAATATGTAAAAAACCCTTACAATAATAAAAGGACAAGTGACCCAATTAATTACTGGACATACAGGATCTGAAGAGACATTTTATCAAAGAAGATATACAAATGTCCAATAAACATGAAAAGATGCAGAACATCATTTGCCATCCGGGAAATTTAAATCTAAACTAAATTGAGATACCTCTTCACATCCACCAGGATGGCTATAATCAAGAGAGAGAATACCTAACGTCAGTGAGCATGCTGAGAAATTGGAACCCTGATGTACTGTTTTCCACAGACTGCATCATGGAAAACAGTCTGACAGTTCTTCAAAGGGTTAAACATGGAATTACCATGTGACTTAGTAACTCCACTTCTAAGTATATGCCCAAGGTAATTGAAAACATGTTCATGTGGAAACTTGTACACAAACGTGTATAGCAGTATGATATGTAATAGTTAAATAATAGAAACACCCAAATGTCTATCAATTGATTAGGAATAAACAAAATGTGTGTCCATATAATGGGATCTTATTTGGTCATGAGTGAATAAAAGGAATGAAAGTTTGATACATGCTATGACATGGATGAACCATGAAAACAATATAGTAAATGAAATAAGCCAGGCACAATGGCCACATCTTGTATGATTTATATGAGATGTCCAAAATAGGCAAATTCATAGAGATAGAAAGTAGATTGGGGGTAGAAGTGGGGTGCAGGAATAGTGACTGCTAATAGATACAGCATTTCTTTTTGGAGTGATGAAAATGTTATAAAATTTATTGTGAATGCACAACTGTAAGTATACTGAAAACCTTAAACCACTGAATTTTCTACTTAAAAAGAGTGTATTATATGTATGTTAGTAATATCTCAATAAAGCTGTTCTCTCCCACACAAAAAGATTCTACCATTAAAGGCTGTACTTCTCCTTGAATTCAGATATATCATCATTATACTTTATTGATGACCCAATCATTGACAATAATTAAATTCAGAGTTCTGCTAAGTTTAGCTTAGCCTCAAACCAAGATTTGTAGGCATAAAAAGAATCAAATTAGTCATCAGTGTCACTTAGTAAGTCATTACTAAATAAGTCCAGGAAAACAATATCAAAGGAGATGAAACAGAAGGAGTTTATGCTTTCTGAGATGAGAGAAAGCATAGTAAAATTACAGCATGACCACTTGACCTTTTTTCAACCACCACACAGCCATGATGGGACTTAAAAATAAAGTTAAGCCCTGTATGGTGCAGCTCAGTGGGTTGAGCATGGGCTGCGAACCAAAGGGCCGCCAGTTCAATTCCCAGTCAGGGCACATGCCTTGGTTGCGGGCCAGGTCCCTAGTGGGGGCCATGTGAGAGGCAACCACACATTGATGTTTCTCTCTCTCTCTCTTACTCCCTCCCTTCCCTTCTCTCTAAAAATAGATAAATAAAATCTTTTAAAAAACAAAGTTAAAATAAGATAATAGTATATGCAAGTAAAATATAAGAGTTTTAGTCACAGAGCTATTTCTCTCAGTCACCCCCTAGTTTTTAGTGGAAGAGTTCATAAAGATATTTATGTATCAAGGGTTAAGTCAGCAGCATTTTTATAGATCTGTTAACCACCTATATTAACACTATACTTTGATATTTAAACTCTGTGATTTAAAAATATCCAAATAACATTCACGTTCTGTAATAAATTTTACTGAGCAAAAATTGTGCCATTTTTCAAAGGGATTAAGAAGTACAAATGAATAGTTACATAACAGGCATGGGGATGTCAAGTTCAGCATGGGGAATGTAGTCAGTGATGGTGTGGTTAGTACACACGGTGCCAGGTGGGTGCTTCTAGCAGGGGGAGCACTTCGTAGGGTATGTGACTGACCAGTAAGCTTGTATACCTGAAACTGGTACAAAATAGTATTGAATATACACTGTAATTTTTTTTAAAGTGCTATTTTTAAGGTGTCGTAGACTTTTATTTAGGTTTATATTTCATTACTTAAAATTTTTCTTCAGTGTTACTTGGTTTTCAACTATTTTAACTAAAGTGATACTAGTAGTTAAAAGGATGGTATTTAGTTCCTGACAACAGAGTATGAAAGATAGTATAAGAAGGAGAGCGACTTGTGTTTAGACATTAAGTAGAAATATTAAGAGAAGAGAGACTAATCATTAGGAAACTTGAGTTTAAAGGTTTGTTTCACGCATGTTGTCGCTTTCACTCAGCATTCGCTTTTCTCTTTCAATCTCCTCGTGCAGGTTTGATTGTGCCGATCGGCAGTTCCATTCCATCCCTGCCACCTGGCAGACTCTCATGGACAGTCCAAATGATGTGAAGGAACTTATTCCTGAGTTCTTCTATTTCCCAGAGTTTTTGGAAAATCAAAATCGTAAGATATAGAAGATTAAAAATTTGACTAAACTGGTCCCAGTGGAGGAGCCTGAAAAATATCTTTCAGGACATTTTTGTTTTGTTTTGTTATGTTTTAATACATTAAGTCTTTTCATTTATTCAGGTCATTTTTTTTATTGTTGTTCAAGTACAGTTTTCTGCCTTTTCCCCCCACCCTTCCCCACCACCCCAGCCCTTCCCGCCTCCCTCCCCATTTCCACCCCCCTTGTTATTGTCCATATGTCCTTTATAATTGTTCTGTAGAGCCTTCACCCTTTTCCCCCATTATCCGCTCCCCTCTCCCTTCTGGTCACTGTCAGCCTGTTCTCAATTCCAGTGTCTTTGGCTATACTTTGCTTGCTTGTTCAATTTGTTGATTAGGTTCCTGTTAAAGGTGAAATCCTATGGTATTTGTCTTTCACTGCCTAGCTTATTTCACTTAACATAATGCTCTCCTTTGTGATGCCCTACAGATTATTTAAGATTCATTCTGTCTGTATTACTCAGTGGAGGGCTTCTCTATGCCCAGGTATTCTTCTAACCTTCCAGGGAAGTGCCACAGTGAAGTAAGATAAATGAGCAAGATGTAAATTGGTGAGAGAACTTGTCAAAGTACAGCGTTTACTAGAGAAGCAAAAATGACTCTACCCCATTTCAGCCATATAGCCACTTAGGTTAAAAGTGTTTGAATTAGATAAGATGAGGATTGAGACCAGGGATCAGCAAACTACAGGTCCGTAGGCCGAATCTGTAGGCAGATGTGTGTTTTTATGAATAAAGTTGTGTTGGAACACAGCCAGCCAATTCATTTACATACAGACTGTGGCTGCTTTCACAGTATAACAGCAGATTTGAGTAGTTGCAACAGAGGCCACGGGGATCACAAAGCCAAAAATACTTATTATTTGACCGTTTATTTAGAAAGTTTGCTGATGCCTGATTTAAAGCAGAAAACAGGAGGCAGATTGAAGTTAATGATGGCATAAGGTACCATAGTATTTGAAGGAGAAAATTGTGAAGCTAAATGTAGTCTTTAAAAATATCCAAATACTTTTTCTATAAGGTAATGTTTGATTTAATTTAAGCACAGATGAGGAAATTAACAAGATTGTTACTACTGGTGGTGTTCAGGAAAATTTTACAGTATCAAAGGACCATTACCAATTTTTTTCCTCCCCTAGCATGTCATGTTAATGTTGGACCTTTTGCTTGCTCAGTAGAATTATTTGTCAGGCTGGAGAGAACATATTTGAGGCTTCATATCCTTTGTTCAGGCACACTGGGCCAGGCTGTGGGAGGCAGGGCATCTGATTTTCTAGTAAGGTAGTTAGAATTGGTCCGTTTCAGAAAATCAAGTGATTCTATTGACTGAGTCTGATCCTAGACTCTCTGTCAGTCATGGAACTGGAGTCTCCCAAAGCAGGATGTCTGGGATAGGTAGATTGAGCAGACTAAAATTGGATGCAGAATTTAAGGTACTCTCAGCTCGACAACTTCTGACATTCACTAGAGCCAATTTGTCATCTCGCACTATCGTTCTGGTGTCCTCCATTTCTGACTGTACATTGCCTCTTTGTTTGAAATGAAGTAGGTGAGAGAAAGCAAAGTATATTAGTTAGAATGCCAACAAATATTAATTAATATTAGTATTTATTAGTAAAATAGATATTGATTTAAAACACCTCAAAATTGTGAAAGCAAGAAAATTTTAGTATTTTCACTCATACCTTGAGGTATGGTAGTTTCAGGTGGCTTAACGATATCATCCAAGTTCTCTATATTTTCACTCTGCTGTTCTAAGTGTTTGGCTTTGTCTTTAGACAGTTCCTCTCATGGTTACAAATGGCTAATTCAGTACTAGGTATCATAGGCAGATATCTTAGTGTCTTAGAAAGAAGTGAGAGTGTTGATTCTTTTGTTACTTCTTAAGAGTGAGAAACCCTTTCTCACAACTTCCCCTCATTCTCCAGGGCTGGGTCATAGACCAGCCTCCACACCAGTCACCTGCAATAGGCATGAATTATAGGGTGGGGTAGACAACTTGCATAAAATCAAGGTTCTGCTGCAAAGCAGGGAGTGGCTATCGGGTGGCCGACAGACAATATCTGCTACACAGTCATTGAGTTAACAAAGCTGCTGACCCTGTCCTGTCATCCTGTGACATTAAACCTCCTACTTTGAGTCACACCGATATTTTAAGGCAGCTGTTTTTATGAAGGTCTTTTGTGTTAACACTTTTCCCTTCCCACACTGTATGAACAAGAAAACTTCATCTTTGGGTTTTAGCTATATGAGCAAATCTTTATGATGTTAGTATCTACTTAGAATAGTGGTATATGTCAATAAATATATTGTTCTTCCATAAGGCAAGCATAAATCTTAAAGTGAGTTTAAGGTATGAATTAATCCAAAAAGTTCTCAGGAGTTATATTTTGCAAATTAACTATTAAAGGGACTACGTATGTTAATTATTTTTTAATTTAAAATGAATACTTAATCTTGCGTTTTTGTTCAGATTAAGGTTTTGGTCATAGCTATAATTTCCCTCCCTTTCCTCAACAAAAGTATCAATTATTAATTTGATTTACCTTTTAATAGCCAATTTAAAACTCTTGGGCCTTGGCTGCTATTGAGGCTCAGTGGATTGAGCACCAGCCTGCAAACCAAACGGTCACTAGTTCGATTCCCAGTCAGGGCACATGCCTGGGTTGTGGGCCAGGGCCCCAGTAGGAGGCACATGAAAGGCAACCACACACTGATGTATCTCTCCATCTCTTTCTCCTTCCCTTTCACTCTGTCTAAAAACAAATAAATAAAGATCTTTAAAAAAAGCTATTGGGTTGGCCAAAAAATTTCTTTGGTTTTTTCCATAAGATAGCTTTAGTAGTGCTTAGTTGTCTTTAACTTCATTTGAAACAATGTTGTTAGATTGTATTGTGACATCTGTCACATCAGCCTGCATTTTAAAAAGCTTATCAAAATCAGTGTATTTTTGTGTAGCCATTTTAATATTAAAGATAGAAGAAAGTACGCAACATTTTCAGCATATTATGCTTTATTATTTCAAGAAAGGTAAACATGAAACAAATGCAAAAACAATTGTGTCATGTATGAAGAAGTTACTGTATCTGATCAAATGTGTCAAAAGTGGTTTGCGAAGTTTCTTGCTGGAGATTTCTCTCTGGGTGGTGCGTCATGGTCGGGTACACCAGTTAAACTTGAAAGCGCTCAAACTGAGACATCAATTGAGAACAATCAATGTTATATCACATGGGAGATAGCCAACATACTCAAAATATCTAAATCAGTCAAGTTACTGGTGGAAATGAAAAATGTGTCTTTTATGGAAAAAGACATACAGACTTTTTGGCCAACCCAATATTATATTTTCATTTACCTTTTTAATCAACTGATAAATGTATTCCAATATATAAGAATTATTTTTATCTATTCAGTGAATTTAATCCTCACCCTAGGATATTTTTTTTTAATTGATTTTAAAAAGAGAAGAAGGGGGAGAGAGAGACATCGGTGTGAGAGAGAAACATCTGTAGGCTGCCTCCCTATACACCCCAATCCAGGAATCTAACCCACAACCTTTTGGTGTGAGGACAATGCTCCAACCAACTGAAACACCCAGCAAGGTCAGGGTGGTTCTATAAATTGAGGTCAAGAAAGGAACTTGAGCTCTGACTGCGTGGCTAAGTTGGTAGAACGTCGTCCTGTACACCAAAAGTTTGCAGTTTTGATCCCCAGTCAGGGCACATGCCTAGGTTGAGGGTTCAGGTTGGTCTGAGTATGGGGAGGCAACCAATTGGTATTTCTCTCTCACATTGATTTTTTTTCCCTTTCTCTCTATTGAAAAACATATCCTTGTGTGGGGATTTAAAAATAAAAAGGAACTTGATTCTACATTTCACTCGTGAAGAAAAAAGCCTTCAGGTTTGCTAAAGAATGTGCCCTCATATTTGTTCTACTTGATTTATTTAAGGCTAAAATGACTTGATACATTTATCTTTTACATGTCTTAGAATTTAACTTGGGTCGTCTACAAGTTTCTAAAGAACAAGTAAATGATGTCATTCTCCCCAAATGGGCTAAGTCTGCTGAAGATTTCATCTATAAACATAGGAAAGCTCTGGTAAGATTTTGTGTTTAGTTATTAGATTAAGATAATAATCTGTGTGTGTTTCTAGAGGATGAAATTAAGTATATCTGACTATTATTTTTCTAGATTAATTTGTAATCTCATATATGATATTTTAGAAAGTGTAATGTAGTGATTTATTTCGAGGTAATGAATCTTCTGATACAGTGAAAGTATAGTAAACTTCTATGGATATATAGCAAAAGAATTTCAGTTCTATAGGGAATCTCCTTGTGGTATGTGAAACTATTTCAGTCACTTGGCAGGGTGTAGTTTGACGTTTTGTAGTTTATACATTTGTTTTAAATCTACTATAAGGATGAGTGCGCTTTTGTTTTCTCTGAAGGATTTCAGTAAGTTTTTACTAAGACAGCTAAACCCTAAATGCCACTGAAAGAATATTACTAGTTTTTAGCTAAATTTTCAGTTTGGAATCGAAAAATTAGGTTAATGTTGATATGGTATTGCAGTATTTTTATCTTGCAGGTAATGTGTTTTTTTCCTCTACAGTAGCCCACTTAGTTTTCTATCTAAACTGAAATGTTGCAGACTTTAAAACTGATTAGGCCAATACTTGGAAACATTCCTTGTCAGTAGCATATAGTTTGTCAAATTTACAATATTCAGGATAAGATTATAATATTTGTAAACCATGATCCTATTAATGAGTAAAGCAACTCCCAAACGTCATCTGTTTCTTATAGCTAACCAGGAACTTCTCAGATGCTTTTCTCTGTATTACCTATGGCATTACGGAGCGGGGGGGAGGCAGGATTTCAGGAGAGCATGCTCCTTATTAATAAGATGGTAGAAGTCTGTGTTTCAGATATGTAATTTCTGTGTAACAAACTATAGTCAAACCTTAGTTCTCAAATGTCTCCCGTCTCGAACAGTTTGGTTCTCGACCAAGTTGTTGACAGAAAAAATGTCAGTTGTCGAACAAAACTTCAGTTTTCGGTGTGACAACCCTTTCATGCTGATACTGGTATCATCAGTTATGCATCTCTCAGGCAACAAACAAAAGGAGATTCAGTTTTTGAACAGATCACTCCTTCCATAGCCTTCTGGAACAAATTATATTTGAGAACCAAAGTTCCACTGTATTCCAAAATGTGGTGGCTTTCAACTATAGCCACTTTATGATCTGTCACAGTTCTGTGAAGTGACTGGTCTCAGTTGAATAATTCTCCTGGTCTTGCTTGAGGTTCTCACGCCCTTGGAGTCATATGACAGCTGAGGGTAGAGTCATGTTGGCTTCCTGAGACACTGAGCTGCTGGACTTTTCTCCCTCTCCATAGAGTCTCAGGATAGCCCCTCTTCGTGCAGTCTCTACCAGAGTAGCCAGGCTTCTTCCGTGGCAGCCTAGGGCTCCCCAAGAGTGCAAAAGTGGAAGCTTCCACACTTTCTCATGGCTTTTTTATAAATAAAATAAAAAAAATTTTCTTGTGGTGGAAAGAATGTCTTTGACAAAGAGGGTCCATGAGTGTTTTTGGCAGCCTATTTCTTAACCATAGAAACTTGGAAGCCAAAGGTCTGTCTCCTTTTTTGAACAGTTTCTATCTCTTTCAGGCTGTACTAATACAGTTTCTTACAAAATTTTATGGGTTTCTTATGCATCCATTCTATTGGACAAAAATGTTCCGTATTAATTTACAGAACAGCCCCATATCTCTTTTGGGCTGAGTGGGAGGCTACTATAGGAAAAAGCCCTTAATATTGTTGTTAAAAAACAAAATTCAGTTCAGTAGATTTGAAGATCTGATTGATTATTCAGTGATTCGTGATTCACACAGCATGCCATCTACCGTATAGAAAGGAACTCCCAGATTCTGTACAAAATGGAAGGGTCTACAGGCAGAAGGGGTCAGAAAAAGGAAGTCTGACACAGAGTGGATTGCTTCAGGCAGGTCATCTTCCTTTGGGGGAACGGCAGGGGTCTGTCATGCAAGTTACCTCACTAGTACTGATTGGGTAATTCTAGATTGGTTAAAGGTCATATTCCTGGGATAGACTGAAATTGCAACCAGTTTAGATATTAAGTCTTGGTTTGCACAAGTGACTCCATTTTTGCACTGTTTTTTTTTTTCTTTAACATTCTTAAGATATGCTCTGTTGTCTTGAGCGTGTCTGTGAGGGAAAAGGGTCTCAACACATTGTTTCACAGCCACATCCCTGAACAAAACTTTTGCCTGAGGCCATATTTTACTGGTGACATTTGGTTTGATTATTGATTGACTTGGGCCATTTGTGAGTTTGGGAGTCTGTACTCTGTAGTCATCCTGGAAATAAATAATTTTATTTTGAACCTAGCAAGACCTGGCACCTTTATATTTTTTTAAATTTATGCTTAAAACTCAGTTATTTTTTTTCCCTAATTCATCTTACTCCTCCAACACTTTATCACAGTCAGCTAAAAAGAAGCCAATTAGCACTTAAAAATATTCTGCCTGGAAATCTTCATCTCCAGATCCATGAGTTCATTATTTACCCTTTCTGTTTTTTCATGTGACTAAAACATTGAGTCCCCTTTCTTCCTATCTCTAATAACAATTTCCTTATGGTGTTTTAAGCCATCTTGGAGGCTCCCGGAAGTTGTCCAAGCCTCTGCCTGCCCCCAGTCTACCTCTTGGTGGGATGGGGTGAGGGAATGATTTGCAGAATCTTTCACCTACCTCATTGTTTGTTTCCTTGAGTTTAATTTCTAAACAGTTATTTCAATGGAAATTTTACAACAAAGATGCATTCCAGAGCTATAATTAATTTTTGTCATAATACTTGGGCTATTAAAATGTTTTTTCACCCATTACTAGATACATATGTAGTAAGTATTAATAAATATGATGCTTACATTGTACAAGATAGAATATAGTCAATATATGTAGTACATGATGAATAAATAACTTGATTTTGAGATCATTTTATTTACAGTGGTAAGATTTTGTGTGGAAATGCTTACTTTGCTCTTACTTTTTTAAAGGACCCATCTCTACATTGTAATTGGAAGGTATCTCCATATTAATTATTACTTATTTGTTCTTTACTAGGAGTCTGAATATGTTTCTGCTCATCTTCATGAATGGATAGATCTGATTTTTGGCTATAAACAGAGGGGACCAGCTGCAGTGGAGGCACTCAATGTTTTCTATTACTGTAGTTATGAAGGTATAAGCCCGTATACTTTTTTTCCCATTATATTGATAGCAAGTATTACTTAATATGAGTTTATAACATGGTGTTTTGGACATAACTATTTAATATGTGAAACTGCATTTAAAAAAGGTTTAGTGATCTTTTCTATTTGAAAGATAAGAGACCTATTTTTGTAAAAAAAAAAAAAGAAGTTATGAGAATATATATATGCAAATCTAATCATAAATGTCAATTATTGGTGGCATATAAGGTTTTGATCCCTGGCCATATGTATACTATTCAGTGAGGCCCTACATTAAATATTTAGTATTAAAGTTTTAGTAGACTTTGAAAGAAGACCTTTAGAATTACAAATAACAGTTCTTTAAATGATAAAGATGACATTCTAATGTTTAGTAAGTAGCTCAGGATCAAGAACAATTTTGAAGTCTTTGAAATAGAAGCAATTCTTTCTTTTCTAATCCTTCAGCTGTAAAGATTGTGAATAGTATGAAGTTATATGAATTTTAACAGAGCCCATATGACGTTTTGTAAATAGACAAATATGTTTTTCTTCTATAAAAGTTTGTTGGGCCCGGGCTGGTGTAGCTCAGTGTATTGAGTGCAGGCTGCAAACCAAAGGGTTGCCGGTTCGATTCCCAGTCACAGCACATGCCTGGGTTGCAGGCCAGGTCTCTAGTGGGGGCCACGTGAGAGGCAACCACACATGATGTTTCTCTTCCTCTCTTTCTCCTTCCCTTCCCCTCTCTCTAAAAATAAATAAATGAAATTTTAAAAAAAGTGCTGGGAGGTAGTATGCATGGTGGTTATAAGCACAGACTTTGGAATCACACTGGCCTACTTTGGCCTATTACTAGTCATGTAAGGATG
The DNA here is from genome assembly GCA_028533065.1 of Trachops cirrhosus. Taxonomy (NCBI): domain Eukaryota; kingdom Metazoa; phylum Chordata; class Mammalia; order Chiroptera; family Phyllostomidae; genus Trachops; species Trachops cirrhosus. The sequence continues at coordinate 23,626,431 of CM052541.1, read as the reverse complement.
CATATTAGTTATGGCTGAGTATAATCATTTACCCCTAATAATACCTTCCCTAACGTTTATTCGGTAAACAGTAATTCATGGAAGTAGTTTTGTGTGGTTCTTACTCTTGAGCTTGATTCTCATGAGGAAAACAGTTAGGTATTCTGAGTAGAGTTTGTATTTTTCTAGGAGAAACTTACAGACTGCCTGTTAAATTTGTTTAAAACATTTTGGTTATATCTAGTAGATAAAAATTTTTTTGCATATTTAATTTTGATGTTTTACTATTTTTAAAAAACATTACCTCTTTAAAATGTTTTTATAAATTAAAGAATACGACAATATTTTAATGAAAGTATACTAATCAGTCTCTGATATATCAATCAGTTGTTTGGCTTGCTGATTTATTTTTCACTGTATAGTGAGTTGACTACTGCTGATTTTAGGAGCTGTGGATCTGGATGCCTTAACAGATGAAAAGGAAAGAAAAGCCTTGGAAGGGATGATTAATAATTTTGGGCAAACACCTTGTCAACTGTTAAAGGTAAATCATAAAAGTTATGATTATATGATAAGTCTAGAATATAATTGCTGTATTTACAAGGATTTTAATGATTTAAAACCTTATTTCAGAATTATTTAGATTTGGGAAAAATGTTCTGTCACTTAACAAAAAATAGATTTAAGTGATTGTTTCTGTTTTGAAATAAAATATTGCAGTCAGAAACGCACATATACAATTACTCTTTTTAATAGTTTATTTTTATTGTATTTTTCCATTACCATTATCCCCCTTATACCCTTTTCCACCTCCAGCCACTCATCCCCTCCCCACAATCACCACACTGTTGTCTATGTTCATGAGCCCTTTTTCCTTTTTGTTTGATCCCTCCACTTCCTACCCACTGCCCAGAGCTGTCAACCTGCTCTCCATTTATGTCTGTCTCTGTTTTGCTTGTTAGTTCAGTTTGTTCATTAGATTCCACATGTGAGTGAAATCATATGGTACTTGTCTTTCTCTGACGTGTCTGTTTCTCTAAGCATGATGATCTTCAGGTCCATTCATGCTGTCGCAAAGGGTAAAATTTTCTTTTTTTATAGCCAAGTAGTATTCCACTGTGTAAATGTCCCATAGTTGGTTTATCCACTCATCTACTCTTGGACAGTTGGGCTGCTTCCATATCTTGATGATTGTAAGTAATGCTGCAGTGAATGTAGGGGTGCTTAATGTTTTTTGGAATTAGTGTTTCGGGTTTCTTCAGATAAATTCCCAGAAGTGGAATTGCTGGGTCATATTGGCCAATCCATTTTTAATGCCACCACCTGTGTTTTGACCAGGGCTGCCCAACATAAGCTACAAAGCCATGTGCAGTTGACTGCTACCTGTACTGGGTTTGGAGGTGCCTTAAAAAGTCCAAGCTGTAAGCCAAGGGTAGCTGCTGCTAGTGCCAGGCCTGAGACCACTTAGCAATAGGCATGGGGCATGTTGAGGCCAGATGCTGCTCGCATGAGAGAATTTAGGAAAATCTGAAGCATGAGCCAAGCAAGGCATTCATACGGACAAGCCCCTGGAAAAAACTAGGGTGGGTGGAGTCTCAGGGAATCACAAAGGTGGGGCAAACAGTGTGAGCCAAGTTGAGGAGTCTCACACATTGCACCTGTCTGTCCGCTACTTGGGGGGTGGGCTCAGAAAAGGAACAAAAGCTTCTTTCAGCACTTCTCTTTGGGACAGAGCTCCCCCAGCTCTCGCCCTGATGCCAGACACTTCATTTCCTTTTTGTATACCTCTTGTGCCTTCGGATATGCTGTTCCCACGCTGGTGCTCAGAGGGAGCGAGTCTGAGGAAATCCCGGCACAGGCCCTTTAAGAGAACTGCCGGGGACTCTAGAAGTTTCTGTCTTCCATAGCCTCAATATCTGCTGGGTTTTACAGCCAAAAGTTAAAGGGACTTATTTTCCTGGCACTGGAATCCGGGGCTCAGGGTGCCTAGTGTGGGACTCCTTGCTCCCGAGATATCCCTCCTGACTTTTATCTGCCACACATTGGTGTGAGACCAGCCCGTTCTGCATCTCCGCCCCTTTTACCAGTCTTGATGTGGTTTGTTCTTTACTTCTGTATTTGTAGGACTTCATTCAGCTCTAGTTTTGGTGGTTATGAATAATGTTTGTTCTGTAGTTTAGTTGTAATTTTGATGTGGTTGTGTGAGGAGGTGAGCTTGTTTACCATGCTGCCATCTTGAATGGAAGTCCAGATAGAAGAATCCCTTTTAAATAAAATTCTGTTCTACATTTTAACAGTACATTTGCAATGTTAACTTGATTTGTTATTTTCTTTTTATTTATAAAGATAATACTGTTCTGGCCCTGGCCATGTAGCTCAGTTGGTTAGAGTGTCATCCTGATACGCCAAGGTCGTGGGTTCGATCCCCGGTCTGGGCACATGCATAAATAAATGGAATGGCAAATCAATGTTTCTTTAAAAAAAAAAGATAATATTGTTCTATGTCTCTGGCATTAAAGTTAAGAAAGAATAATTTATTTGAAAGAATTCAGCCACATCTCTAATTTGATTGTTAATATTGGCATTTTTATCTTATTTCAGGAATTAAAGTTTCACCCATACTATAACTTTTGACTTTGAATAATATGTTTAATTTTACCAAGCACTTATTAAGCATCTACTAAGATGCTTTAAGATATTTAAGATATTATTCTAGGTGTTGAAAATCCATAAATGAATAAGACTTGTTTTCTTACTTTAAGATAACCTATTTCCTGATAGGAAAACAGAGACCATAAATAAGTACTATATGTAATCCAACATAGAAAGAAATAAGTGCTAAATAAAATATTAAAGCCACGTGTTCAGAAAATAGTATGAGAGTAATTGTTACTCACTTAGATATTTAGGAAGATACTGGTAAGGAAAACTTTAAAATAGAAATAGGATTTCTCTAGAAATGAAGATGGTAGGAACTCTGCTGAGAGAAGATTCAGAGCAATAGTGCATGACATGTAAGCCATTGTAGCTAGAGCCCAGTATATATGGAGGAATACAGTGAGAGATATTTTAATATAATTAAGAAATTATTGTTTTTTACTTATTTTAAAGGAACCACACCCTCCTAGATTATCAGCAGAGGAAGCAGTACAGAAGCAGACGAGAACTGAGACTTCAACCCTAAACCTATTTCAGCACCTCCCTGAACTAAAGTCATTTTTTATAGAGGTAATGTCCTACTTGGTAATGGCAAAAAGTCTCAGTCTCTCTCTCTGTCAGTCTCTCCCTCTCTCTCTCTCTCAATTCTGTATACCTCAGTGTTTCTTTTACTGTTCAATATAGGGGGTGGATTATGATATTTAATCCAAAATAGTAAATAATTACCTGTTCTTGAATTCTTAAAACAATCTTATTGAAAACTTTTATTTGCTACTGAGTGGCTTTCTTTCTTCTGTTTCACATTTAATAAATAATTTTATTTAAATTGCTTTTTGTGACAGTTGAGATGATGTATAGAAGGAGTCTAAAATAATGTCTGCTCATGTATAAAATGTGGCCCAATAAGTCAGATTGTTAATTGCTAATATCAGGAGTATTCAGGTAAAACGAAGATAGTTAATGCTGTAATTGAAAGAGTTCCTTGTGCCCTGCCTGACTAGGTCAGTTGGTTAGAGCGTTGTCCCTATATATCAAGGTTGCAGGTTCAATCTCTGGTCAGGGCACATGTAAGAATCATCCAGTGAATACATAAGTAAGTGGAACAACAAATCAATGTGTGTGTGTGTGTGTCTCTCTCTCAAATCAATAAAACACAAATTTTTAAGAAGAGGGTACCTTCCAGATCCATCCATGCTGTCATGAGGGATAAGAGCTCCTTCTTTCTGCTGCATAGTATTCCATTGTGTAAATGTACCATAGTTTTTTTTATATCTGATTTTTTTTACTTTTTTAATTGATGTTTGAATACAGTTATCTCCATTTTCTCACCACCACTTTCTTCCACCCTACCCATGCCCTCCTCCCACCCTCAATCCCACCCCAGCTTGACTCCATCCATGGGTCCCTCAAGTTCATTTACATCCCTTTCCCTTCTTTCCCATGTTATTTTCCTCTACCCTTCCCTCTGGTTACTATCAGTTTGTTCTTTATTTCAGTGTCTCTGGCTATATTTTGCATGCCAGTTTGTTTTGTTAATTAGGTTTCACTTATAGGTGAGATCAATGGTATTTGTCTTTCACTGCCTGGCTTACTTCACTTAGCATAATGCTCTCCAGATGCACCCATGCTGTCTTGAAGGGTAGGAGCTTGTTTCTTTCTGCTGTATAGTATTCCATTGTGTAAATGTACCATAGTTTTTTGATCCACTCATTTACTGATGGGCACTTAGGTTGCTCCCATCACTTGGCTATTGTAAATTGTGCTGCGATGAACATCTGGAGAGCATTATTCTAAGTTAAATAAGCCAGACAGTGAAAGATAAATACCATATGATCTCACCTATATGTGGAACCTAATCAACAAAACAAACAAGCACACAAAATATAACCAAAGGCATTGAAGTAAAGAACAAACTGATAGTAACCAGAGTGGGGGATGGGATAACGGTGGGAAAGGGGGAACGGTTGTGAAGGAACATCTATAAAGGACCCATGGACAAAGCCAAAGTGGGTAGGATTGAGAGTGGGAGGAGGAGATGGCTGGGGTGGGGGGAGAGTAGTGGGGGGAAATAGAGACAACTATACTTGAACAACAATTAAAAAAAGAGAGTACCTTCCAGTGTGTTTAAATATACATACTGAATTACTTTGAATAATTCAGAATGTGTATATGAAATGCACTTATACCTTTGAATTTGGTTTGGACAGATAATAGTCACTCTTGGCAAAAAAGTTATTCAGAATAGTTTGGAGATATACATAGAAAAAGCATTAACTCTCATGCAGTACAGCAGAGGCTGGTAAACTTTTTCTGAAAGGGTCACATAGTAAACATTTTGGATTTTGTGGTCAAAGACAAAATCAAGGATAGTATTAGGTATTTGTGTGTATAGGTATGTGTGTATATATGTGTTTGCATATTTATATAAGAACTGTTTAAAATGTAAATCCATTCTTAGCTTACCTACAACCTACAAAACAGGTAGTGGGCTGGATTTGTCCCACAGGCCTAGTTTGTCAAATTCTGCATTAGGGAGAGCATGATTGTAATGTGTTACTTAGGTTCAATATCATGGGAAATCTTTATAGAATTTTTCATAATTTACTATATAATTTTTAATAAAGTATATGAAATAAAGTATGTGAATTATAGCTTTAATTTGAGTATGTTTCACATGTTTGTGAAAACAGTTCAAAACTAATTTTTATCACTCTCTTCCTAGATGCACATTTCTTGAAATAGTTATTTAATGTTTAATTGACAAAGTTCTACAAAACTGGTTGTTTTCCAAAAGTATATCAGTCATTTTCCTGGAACAAATAGAAAAAAATGTTTGGAAATGATGACTCATTTCTAGGATGTGTTCTGGGTTTCCAAGACCACCCCCAGTTTGGTGGTTTTCTAGAAGAACTCACAGATTCAACATATGGTTGTATTCACAGCTAAGATTTATTTCAGTGAGAGGATAGAAAGCAACATCGGCAAAGGCAAAGGCGTATGAGGCAAAGTCTGGGGAAACCAGTTGAAAGAGTCTTCTTCCAGTAGCGTCACATAGGACATACTTAATTCTTCCAGTAGTGAAATGAGAAACCATGTTTTTGTCTGCCAGGGAATCTCATTAGAGAGACGCAGTACCCAAGGTTTTTATTAGAGGTTGGTCACATAGGTACCCTCTGTATACCATGCCAAAATTTCAGGCTCTCAGAAGAAAAACAGACGTTATGTATAAACCATATTCTTTGTACAGAGAGTCTAGGCATAATGAGCCACCGTTATCATTGAAGACAAGTTTTAAACCAGTGTAAAGAACTCTTTGCCCATTGAGTTACCAAATGGCAGGAAATTGCCAACCTTGCAGGCTGGCCTTTCCAAGGAGAGTTACCTCAGTCCTGCTCTGTGAACTCTTTATTGCACATAGGGCAACCCATAACACCCCATTTAACCCATAACCTGATGGACATGTAATACTACATTTATTATGTAATGCTGATAAAATTATTTTCATCATGTCTAATCATTTATGACTTCGTGTGGCTTATAATTCTTTATTTAGTTCATATAAAGCTCTTAGAATAGCACCTGGCAAGTAATATGTACCCAGTACTGAACTATTGTCACATCAAGAGCCTTAGTTCCAATCGTTTTTCCCCTTCACATTGTAATAAGATAATGGCAGGTGTTTAGATGTTTTCTGAGGGCTATCTTTATTTTCTGGTCCCAGTGTGGCTTTCAGGGGCTGCCTTAGTAAATGGAATAGCTCTATTTGTTCAGAGTTAAATCCAGAAGGAAATTTCTTTAAAATATAGACAGTTTTCCTATTTGACTTATTTGAGAAATGTACTGAACTAACAAGCAAAATAGAGACAGACTCATAGATAGAGAGTAGACTGACAGGGGTAGGGGTGGAGGGATTGAGAAAAAAGAAGGAGGACCCACGGATGTGGACAAAAGTGGGGTGATTGCAGGGTGCGGATAGGGAAGAGGCTCTAGGGGGTCTAAATGGTAATTGAAAAATTCAATTAAAAGTGAACTATTCAAAAAATATTCATTAAAAATGATCTACATTTAACATTTAATGCAGAAGGTGAAAAAACCTGAATATAAAATAGAATCCTAACTTATCAAATTTTATTTATATATATATATATATATATATATATTCAATACCGTATTTTGCTGTGTATAATGTGCACTATTTTGCCCAAATTTTTGAGGGAAAAACAAGGATGCTCATTATACATGGGTAGTGCCTGAAATATCTTGTATTTATTCTTATGTTTTATAATTATTTGTTACGTAAAATTTCTTGTACCATAATATGTTCAAAAATAAATGCTAAAATTCCTTTATAATACAAAAAACAAATATCTAAATGTAAATAAATAATATTTGAATTAAAAAATTAAAATGAAACATTTGTTTCCTGAAACTTTGGGTCAAAAATGTGGGCATGCATTATACATGGGAGCACATTCTACACGGCAAAATACAGTATGTGCAATTTTTTGTGTATTATACCTCAGTAAAGCCGTCTTAAAAATCTAAAGGTGACAGTTACACTTAAAAAAAAATAAAGGTACGTCCAAAGGAAATCCCTTTAAAATATAACCAGTTTTCCCATTTGACTTATTTGAGAAGTGTACCCTAATGTGGTCTATATTTTTCTATTTATGTTCATGTTAGTATGGCTAGTGAAAGGGAAAGGTCCTAAATAATTGAAATTTACATCTCTTTTTAATAGCAGAATAGTGGAATACAAGAAGGTGATGGGTTTCAGAAGTTTCAAGTATGCTATTCAAACATGGTATATAATTTCTTTTTTACATTTTAATTTAAACAGTGATATGTTTTGATACGAGTAAAATGCTGTATCACAGGGTTCATTCTTGTTAAAGAAACAGAAGTTTTGAATAGTTTGTGCCTAACAAAGATAAGCAGAATCAGCCACTAAACTTCTGTCTTTTATTTTATAGGGAATTAGTGATGGTATTCCACTAATAAAGGCCATTGTCCCCAAAAATCAGTCTCGTTCTTTTATGTCTCAAGGCAGTCCTGAGTTACTGGTAAGTTGATTATCCCTTTTTTCACACTGCCATTTATATAACAACTTACAAAAAATTGAGAGAATAATAAATATTTAAAGCTTTTTTAAAAAAATAGAGAAAACGTGTATAGAATTAGACCAAGAATAAAAATGTGTTTTCCATTTACACAGCTTTTAAGTAGTTTAAAATTACAGTTGTTTAAAATTACAGTTTAAAACTATAAGTTTAAAGTTTATCTGAAATAATAAATATGTGAAAATACAAGGAAATTTTGTACAGGAAAAATAAGCTATAACATCTTATTAAGCCCTAGCCAATGTGACTTAGGCCTGGATTGCAGGTTTGGTCCCCTGGGGCCTGTGTGGGGGGCAGCCAATCGATGTTTCTCTCTCACATTGATGTGTCTCGCTCTTTCTCCCTCTCTCCTTTACCTTCTCTCTCAAAAATAAAGTGTTTTTAAAACCCATCTTATTACATATTAAAATTTATCATACAACAGGAATAATTATGAAAATGAGAAATAATACAGAATTGATTACGGTTTACATGCAAGGCATGCATGTGAGTGTTTTGCATGAATTTTGCCATGTAATCCATCTAAATATCCTGTGAGATATGCAGTATTATTATTTCTCTTCTACAGATGAGAAATTTTAAAATTCAAAAGTAACTTGCTCATAGTCACAGAACTAGCAAGTAAGGGCTCTGGGACCCTGGCACGTGGACCCAAACTAGGTCTGTCTTAGTGCTGTTTTGTCACTTAGAAATCATAGAAATGGAGTCTCGCAGAGTGAACAGTAGAGATTCCAGAATTAGACCTTTTTTCTAATTGGGCATATTGTGTGTTTACTCAGGAAAAAGAAGGTTGAGAAAGATACAAAAATAATAACAGTAATTTTTGAGTGGTAGAATTCTTGTGATTTTTCAGATTCAATGCCTGTATTTTTAAAAGATACCTAATTTTTCTTTTTGGTAATCTACTTTTATAATCATAAGGTAGAAATCTTCATTTTTAAAAGAAAATATTCACTGTAACTGAACAACAGTAAAATAATTAAAAATAAATAAATAGAAAATGTTCACTATGACTGTCACTTAGAAGGAAGAGCTTAACAATTCACCATTAAGTTCTACTCATTCATGTTCTAAATGATACAGATCAAACTTTATGATAAGGGTTGGCCCTTAATTACTTCTGACTGCCAACTAATAGATGCTAATTAGTTGAGAGATTATGAGGAAAAGAATCTCACTAAAGAAAGATACACTGGGCAACTTTTCGTTAGATAAAACAAAGAGCTTTTTTCATTTAAATTATTTAGACTTTCTTAGTAAGTTTTATGTTTTAAGCACATAGTCCTTCATTTTTCCTAAATGATAAATGCTAACATGTGAGCATTTGATTATTATGTGTTGCTTTGTTTAATCTTTCATTTAATTTTCACCTTCATATTTTTTCTAGGTAACAGTAAGCATGAATTATGTTATTGGAACCCATGGATGGTTGCCTTATGACAGAAACATTTCTAATTACTTTACATTCATCAGGGATCAAACTGTGACAAATCCAAAGTAAGTAAATGAACATTTAAAGCAAATGAAGTGCAGTACCTTATTGCCAAGAAAAACAGCAAGGTTGATTGGTTTCATTTTGAAAGTAATATTGTAGACATACAGATTCTCTTTTCCTTTCCCCTCTCCTCCTACTGCCTTTTCTTTCTTCCTTCCCTCCTTTCCTCTTTCATTTTTATTCTTCCTTCCATTTCCCTGACTTGATACTGGTTTAAAGAGAAAACAATTTCTGTCATACCATTATGGAAGGAAAAATTATTAGGAATAGTTTTAGGCTTAATTGTATTTTTATTATACAGTACTTAAAAAAATATGTTTATTAATTTTAGAGAAAGAGAGAAACATTGATTGATTGCTTCCCAAATGCACCATGACCAGGAATTAACCCTCCAACTTTCTGGTGTATGGGATGACGCTCCAGCCAACTGAGCCACACTAGCCAAGGCTTGTTATACAGTGTTATCTACAAATAAGACTCAGTGTTTTTTATCTAATAAGACTTTATTATTTACTTTAGTTATCTTTTAAACTATGCAAAGGTTACATTCTACGTTCAGGTGATGATTCCCCTACTATGGAGTTGTTTTAGCTATATTAAGGGCAATATTTTTTCCTTCTTATCCCACATAGGATTTTTAGTACATTGTGCTTTGTTCAAAGTGTACCTTCAGCAAATTAATGTTGAATAATAATAATCTAGAACCGAAGTGTCGGAATTGATTCTCATAATCACTTTTTGTGTCTTTCTGCAGAATTTAGACTGGCTAAGTGCACAGGTATTTTAGTGGGAAGTGGGTAAAACCCATATGCTTTCTTTGGTTGGAATGGAAAATGATCTTCATGAGTATTGTCAGAGACACATTTATCTGCCTGTGTAGTAGATCCCTAGTTTCAGTTTATTTCCAACTTTCCTGGTCCTGGTATATATTATCTTGTCTTTGTACAAGAGTGGGCAAGAGTAGGTTTACAGTTGTCAGTATACCAAACACAGTTTATTCTTGCATTAGTATTTATTTATTATTATTTATGTATTAACAACGATAAGCTCACTTTTGCCCACCCTATTCTTTGAGGCTGCTATTTATAGAATTGACAGTCTTACTAATTGGCTTTGAAAAGCAAGGTTTAAATTTTTTCACACCTTCACCAATCTCAGTTTCTTAATGCATAACCCTTGAGGCTTTGTTATATAAAATTTCATTTCATGAAAAATAGGAGTAAAGATGTATTTTCTGAAAGTATCATTTGTTAGGAGACATTTCAAATTGAAGGTTGAACAGATTTATTTTTCATTTCCTTTTAGAGACATTAAAAATAGTTAAGTCTAAATGTTCTTTCAAGGACAAGTCTAATATTTACTTATGTTTACAGAACTCAGCGTAGTCTGAATGGTCCTTTTGCTCCAGGGCTGGAGATCACTTCTAAACTATTTATAGTATCACATGATGCGAAGTTGCTTTTCAGTGCTGGACATTGGGATAATAGCATTCAAGTGATGTCACTTACAAAAGGCAAAATTATTTCACACAATATCAGACATATGGGTAAGCATTAACTTTTTTCCTCCTAAAACACAAAAATTTCTCTGTTTTTTTCTAACTATAAAAGTAGTACATATTTCTTAGAAAAAAAATATTGCATTTTACCATTGAGTCTGAGTAAACTTTTTGATAGAACAGTGTTATGAATATTGTATGCTTTATTGAAGAGTGTCTAATATATTTTGGGTATATTAAGTACCATATAAATTAAATACAGCTTTATAGTATTTTAAAGATGTTAGACTAAGTCTTTTTTTTAAAAATTGGTTGATAGAAATGAGAATTTTAAGACAAAATGTTTTTAAAAATCTGTTACAATTGATTAATACATAAACTGCCCTATTATGTTAAACTGCCCTATTATATGTTAATAGTTAAACATGAAAGAAGTGAAATTGTTGAATGTTCTTTAACCTGGTATTTCTTAGTATCTCAGTCATCAGTATAAGAATGAAATGAGTAGATTTTTCCTCAATAAACCTAATAGGAAAGGGAATGGAGTCTGCCACTACTTCTGCACCAGTAACTTCTAAGATGCCACTTAGCTTAGGCTTTTACAATTTAGGAAAAATATATTTTACATTGTGAATTTATGGTATAATTTTGTAGGTCACATATTGTATAGGATTGCAGATCCCATTGGGAGTAAAGTGAATGGGGATGAGGGAGCAGAGAAGTGTATCAAAATTTACTGGGCATTTGTTTCAAGCTACTAGACCTCCTGCCAATATTCTGGCTGGCATTCCCCAGCCCAGTGTCTACACTTCACCCTCGAAGGCTGCAGGGGAGCTTTGTCCCGCAGAGTTCCCCTGGCTGCTGCAGATGAGAATAAGCCTACCAAGACATGATCTGCTTGGGGAGGAAAGGCTAACCAGTCTCTCAGAGGAGAAAGGTCTTGAGCCTCTCTTAGGTTGGGCTTTTATTGAGTTAAGCTTGCATAGGGATGCATATCAAAGAAAGGAGGTATGGTTTACAGATAACATTTCTGGGATCAGGGGGTCCTTTTTGAGTCAGGGTCTGGTAGACAGGGTGATGCCATTTGGCTGTAAAACCTTGGGAAACAAACTTTCTTTGTGCTTGGATCCTTAACATTTAAATTGAGGACATTCTTAGCAAAGCAGATTTCCTAGGACTTGATGCATTCTTTCTTAGGCCTGATCGCCCCCTGCTGGCGACCGCCTGTTCTGGCACAGGGCTGCACCTCCCTTTGGCATTGTTTCAGGCCTGAATCAGGTGGGGGAAGCAAGACAGCCTAGAGATTAGGAGATTTTTACAGATAAATTGAGGACTCGGGCTATGATAAAGCCAAGGGGTGAAGGTCTTTCGTCCCTCATCCACAATCCCCTGATCCTTCCCTGATGGCCCCTTTGTGACTATACCTGTCTTAGGTTATTCATTCCTTGAGGAATCTTACCTGTCATTGACTATCCAGCCACCCTTCAGGGGCCAAGCAGGGTGAAGTAGAGGGGGCAGAGGCTGCACCCCTGCTGGGAGGATAAGTTTTGTCTCCTTAGTGGTTTATGGTCCCAAGGTTCCTGAGCTGTGGGGCCTTTTCACCTGTCGGTGGGGTTACAGCTCCTGAAACTGGGCAGGATGGTTCCCAACAGAAGGATGGCCTCAAAGAAAGTTCTTTTACGTGATTTTAATACTGCTTCTTCTCTGAGTCACTCTTTCTCAATGCTTTTGCAATGCCAGTGCTGTATTTTTCCATTAAAACAACTAGTTTAGTAATAGTTGGAGCATAAACTAAAATTGCCCTTTGTTCCAGCAAAACCAAGTCATTTTTTTTAATTAACTTTTTTCTTACAGATATTGTGACTTGTTTAGCTACCGACTGCTGTGGAATACATTTGATTTCTGGTTCCAGAGATACTACATGTATGATATGGCAAATAACACAACAGGTAGTTATACACTTAAATTCTCAGCTTCAATGAGAGATTTACCCTGGGAATACTGTTGAGATGTTGGTGAATTGTTCTCTTGCGCTGAATGATTATTTGAGCTCCTTTGCATTCTTTTACTCCCCATTCTGCCTTGTCCTAAATCACCATATTTGCCCTAGGTTTATGGACTGATTCTTGACCTTTTATCCTATTACCTTCCAGAAATTCCTCTTTGTTAACTTCTTCTAGGAAAACGATTATTTTTCTTATCCTGTTAATATAATATTCTTATTTTCCTTTCAGTAGGACTACTAAAAATCATAGATACATAATCATCAACCTTATTGTACTCTCATAATAATGTTGGTTCAGGGAATGATCTTTTTTATTTATAGCTTCTGGATTTTTTACCTTGTTTAACAGACTTTCTCCCATTCCAAATTTACTAAATATTAACTAAAAATTCTCTTGTAATACTTTTCTTGTTTTATTGTTTTACATTTCAATCTTTAATTCATTGGTAATTAGTTTTTATATGTTATGTATAATATATACATATATTTTATATCCTAGATTCTGTATTCTATAGACAAAATACATATTCTCTATTCTATAACAATATACATGATTTTTTTTACTTCTGAGTAGAAGGTCATTTATAACAGCATAAATGTTTTTTGATAATTTTTTTTATTTAGGTCCTGTACTTTGTTATATTTACTTCTAATTATAATATGTTTATTATTGTTTGGGTGTGATTTTTAAAATCATTTTTATTTCTAATTGATTATCACTACTATTGAAACAAGCTTTTAATCTATAGTTATTTTGTAACTAATTGTTTTACCAAATCCTCTTACCTAGCTCTCTTAATTTTTGGTATTTCTTGGCTTTTTTGAAAATAAGATCATATGAAAATAAAGGATTTGTAAAAAATATTTTCCAATATACTAATTATTTCATTTTCTTATCCTATTACATTATTATCTAATATAATAAGCTAAGAAAGTTATAGTTAACTTTCCTGTCTTAAGTCTGATTTTGGTGAAGTGCCTTTACTATGTGCCATTTAATATACTGTTTGCTATTGGGTTTCACTTGTGATTTTTAATATTTAAGTAGTTATCTTTTAATAAAGATAACTCTGTTTTTTTCCTCTGGTAACTTTTTAGTTTTAATAAAATTTTAATTTACAGAAAAGTTAAAAAGAAGTAGTATATTTTTGCTATCCATTTGTTTATCCTAATCCCTGTTTTCTCTCTTTGCCTTCCCCTCTCCTACCATCTTATTTTTTTCCGAACAGTTTTAAAGTTGAAGGCATCATATTCTTTTACCCCTAAGTACTTGAGTGTGTATTTTCTAAGAACTAAGACACTCTTAGCACACAACCACAGTGTAGTTATCAAAATGAGAAATTAGCATTTATACAACACCATTATCTAGTGCATAGTCCATGTTCTAATTTTGTAAGTAGTCAGTCCCAATAGTGTCCTTTGCAGCTATTTTTTCCCAGTTTCTCTTCCTTTTTTTGTTTATAGTTTTCCTCTTACTTTTTCTTAATGTAATGTATTATTTTGAGACATGTCTTTGGTTGAACTATCCTTGAATTCTTATAGTAAACCCATATATTTTGTGATGTATCGTTATATTTTACTGTGGGATTTTATTTACTAGTGCTTTAATTATTTCTCTAGTTGTGAGCAAAATCTATTTTTGTTTTTTCTCTACCTTTTTCTCTGTTTTTTCTCTTTGCTTTTCTGTTTAATATTGGGATATACAACCTTTATAAAATGAATTTGAGAAGGGTCCATCTTTCTCTGTAACTTCAATTGCTTAAATAATATAGGAACAACCTAATTTTTAAAAATTAGATAGTGTGCTAAGCACTCAGACACCCTTACAGAAAGACAAATGTGTCCTGGGTAATAGAGTGTAAAGGGGACTTCATCCACATCATGTAGTGCTGGTAGAAGATGTGGACAGAGTTATCCAGGATAATCATAACACAGATATCATGGCAACTACTCAAGCATTCTCTATCACAGGAAGGTGATACTCATATATAAACAAAGCATGTCAAAAGCAGATGAAGAAATCTTCTGAAAGGAAATAATTCAAGTGCAGGGAAATTCCTGCAACAATATTATGGTATTAGAGGAACATAATAAGAATACTGATTCAGTAAAATAGGACCTCAAAAGTGAAATTATAAAATGTATTTTAGGATGAAAAGGGAGATTGCAGAAGAATCAAACTGAGATTCAGACCAGTGCCACTACAAATATAATAAATTCAAAGCGGAACAGTAAGGGACAGATTTGATGTGGCGAAAAATAAAATTATTAGCATGGAAGGTAGAATTAATGTTATAATCAAAGAGAATACAAATATAAAAACAAAATTATTAAAGCAATTAGAAAAAGAATGACTGCTATAGAAATCAGACAAGTCAGCATGAAGATAATTGATGTCCCTGAAATTGACATACTCCAATAAATGGAAAAGAGAAAGCATTCAGAAATGTAATGCAAGATGTTTCTTCAAAGTGAAGGGAAAATAAATATCTAGATGGAAAGGTGAAACAATATACCTGTTAAAATTAATCCAAAATAACCAACTCCGAAATTATTCAGATTAAGTTTTTTAGCTACCAGAGATTGAGACGACAAGAATGAGTATTTTGAACAGAATCAATGGTAAGAACTAGATGCAGTATTGGTTTGTAATTAGCAGTTTAAATACAGCAAACTTTTTAATAGAAGTAGCCTACAAGAAAACTACCTTTGCTTTTCTGTTTTAATACTAGGGAGGTGTTCCTGTGGGCTTAGCATCTAAACCCTTTCAGATTCTGTATGGACATACTGATGAGGTACTGAGTGTCGGCATCAGCACTGAGCTCGACATGGCAGTGTCAGGATCAAGGGTAAGATTTCACCTTTAAGAAGTGCTAATTTGCCTTCGCTGGGGTGGCTCAGTTGGTTGAAGCATCCTTTTGTAAACTGAGAGATCATGGGTTCAATTCCCTGTCAGGGCACATTACACATGTTGTAGGTTTGGCTCTCTGTTGGGGCATGTGCAGGAGGCAACCAATGTTTCTCTCCCCCTTTCTGCCTCCCCCTCTCTCTAAAGTCAGTAAGCACATTCTTGGGTGAGGATTTAAAAATGCTGTTTTTTTCTATAAATTTAGAAACAATGTTTATAGCTATAATTTTTGGTAGGGGAATTTGTAAAAGTATAGAAATGTTATACTATGTGTAGGACTTTGCAAAAGTAGAAAAGTAGCAAAAAGTAGAAAAGTGGAAAACTGCAGGAAGTACAAACTTAAAAAGACAATTATATTTTGGGAATTTACTGGTCTTATTAGTTAAGAATAATGGGGCATTTTATGAAATAAAATACTATTTGAAATTTCAAAATTTGAATTTTTCCTAAGGTGCATGTGTTCATGGTAGAATAATCATTTTCTCAGAAACTTTCCCACATTTCTTTTTCCAGCCCACTGTTGTTTTCATTATGGTGTTTTTTTTCTTTGTCTTTTTCATTTTCTAATATTTTCTATGTGTAGGATGGCACTGTGATTATACATACTATTCAGAAAGGTCAGTACATGAGGACTTTACGACCACCTTGCGAGAGTTCTCTGCTCCTGACCATTCCCAATTTGGCTATATCTTGGGAAGGACATATTGTCATCTACTCCAGCATTGAAGAAAAGACCACCCTTAAGGTATCCAACAGTTACATGCAATAGGGCTAGACCATAAGCTTGTCTTTTCTTTCCCAAATTATATATGAAGCATTCTGAGGAAAGAAAGAAAACCATGTTTGAAAAAGGATATTTTTCTTTCATCATTCTATTTGTTCATTTTTTACCATTACCTTACCCTTTCACAATCTTGGCTTCATGTTTGTATTTTTTTAAGGATTTCTATTGACCTATATAGTATATAATTTCAATAATAATTTCTGATTATGTGGGACTTCATAAGCTTAAGTGAAAATTATAACCAAATTAAATTCTTTTTGCACAAGGTAGGGTATACATAAACAAGCCATGAATTTTTATGTTTATTTTTTCTTTTCAGTGATAACTTTTTAAAATTAAGAGAATCTAAGAATCTATTTGTTTTAAGAATGTAGAAGGTATTTTTTTTTTTTTTTTGGACTGGATGAGATAATTCTTTTGGAGGAGTAAGTTCTTATTTAATATTTATTTGCTTGGCAATCTGATTTGAAATCACTTCAATAATATTGCTTACACACTTTCTTTTTAACTATAACCAAGTGTTTATTCCAGCATTTTAAATCCGATAGTCACTGTTATAGCCATAGTTTTAATTAATAGTATTGAAACTGAGTTCTAAATTGCGATCATTAAATTTCCTTCATCTAATCTTTGCAGGATAAGAATGCATTGCATCTGTTTTCTGTAAATGGAAAGTATCTAGGGTCTCAAGTCCTAAAGGAACAAGTATCAGATATATGCGTAATTGGAGAACACATTGTCATGGGCAGTTTACAAGGGTTCCTGTCCGTAAGAGATCTCCACAGGTAAAGAGTAAGAATTATCGAAGTAACACCTTAAAAAGGTGTTATTTAAAAGGTGGTAGTACTTTCAGCCTTGGCTGCTGGGGCTCAGTGGATTGGGCATGGACTGTGAACCAGGGGTTCACCAGTTTGATTCCCAGTCAGGGTGCATGCCTGGGTTGCCGGCCAGGTCCCCAGGAGGGGCCACATGAGAGGCCACCACACATTGGTGTTTCTCTCCCTCTCTTTCTCCCTCCCTTCCCTTCTCTCTAAAAGTAAATAAATAAAATCTTTTAAAAAAATGTTTTTAAATAGCCATGAAGTGCTAGCCCTGGATTATAAATTATGAAATTATTCCAATTACAGTTTGAATTTTTACAAACTAAAGATAGGGTTTTAAAAATATTTTTTAATTGTGGTAAAAAAACTTAAAATTTTAAGGCTAATGTATTTGTTTATAATTGAGTGTACTATATGCATAAAATTGGTGGAGAATCTTGTTATTTAATGCAGCAGAGGAGAAGGATGTCGCCAATGTTTGAATAGTAGATATGTTTCATGTTTCCTATATGCCCACACACATTCTTTTTTCTCTTTATAAAAAATTTATTGTGGCTTATTTATATTCTTCAAATTTATCTTGGCCTTTCCAAAAACTTTTTTTTATAAAATATTTCCTGATTCAAGATGTTCTACCTTATTGCATTCAATAAGAATCTGTTCTATACCAACACCTCTTTTGCATTTTTGTAGTTTTCTTCTCTATTTTATCTTTCTTCTCTGGTAGAGCATTGAGACACAATTCCAATCATATTGATCCAGCATTTTGTTTTACCACCCTAATTTCAGGGTATTGTTAAGAAAATCCCAAATTAGAAAAATCAATGGGGTATTTTAGCGGGTTGGTGTAGAACATGTTAATTGCATCATAGCATTTTTTATTCTCTAATTATAAAAGCTGTGAGCATTTTTCCTAATGATATACTATATTTCATATCATATTTTAAATATATAGGGTCTGGCACAAATAACACCCCTTCTTTATTTCAAAATCGTAAGCATGTAATTCTGTAATACAACAATACCACATTCAAGCACATCATATGACATTTTATGTGAAATGTTCAAATTAAAACTATAAATTATTACACCTATATTATTACCCTACCAACCACACTCAAGCACGCATTACTTCTGCCAGACCCTGTATATTATTTTATATTCTATTTATGTTTTATCTTTTTAAAATTATATTTTATTGATTATGCTATTACTGTTGTCCCAATTTTTTCTGCCATTGCCCCTTTCCACCCAGACCCCCTCGTCTCCCTTAGGTGATCCCCACACCATTGTCCATGTCCCTGAATTATTGCATATATGTTTTTTGCTTACTCTCTTCCCTGTGCTGTACTTTACATCCCCATGACTATTCTGTAACTACCAATTTGTGATTTCTTAATCCCTTAACCTTTTTCATCATTCCCTCCCCGACACCCTTCCCATCTGACAGCCAACCATCAAAATCATTCTCTGTATCTGTGATTATGTTTCTGTTCTGCTTATTTATTTTGTTTAGATTCAGTTGTTAATAGATATGTATTTATTGTGATTTTATTCTTACATTTTTTTCTTAAAGAGAACCTTTTAACATTTCACAGACTGCTGGTTTGGTGATGGTGAACTCCTTCAGCTTTTCTTGTCTGGGAAGCTCTTCATCTGTCCTTTTTTTTTAAAGTATATTTTATTGATTATGCTATTACAGTTGTCCCTTTTTTTTTTCTTTCTTTATCCCCCTCTGCCCTGCACTGCCCTCTCATGAGCATTCCTCCACCCCTTAGTTTATGTCCATGGGTTCTACAAGTTATTTGGTTTCTCCTTTCCTATACTGTTCTTAATTTCTCCCTGTCTATTTTGTACCTACCATTTATGCTTCCTATCCCTGCATCTTTCCCCCTACTGTCCCCTCTCCCTGCTGATAACCCTCTGTATGATCTCCATTTCTGTGATTCTGTACCTTTTCTAGCTTGCTTATTTTGTTTTTGTTGCTGGTTGTGAGTTTGTTATCATTTTACTGTTCATAGTTTTTGATTTTCTTCTTAGATAAGTCACTTTAACATTTCATATAGTAAGGGTTTGGTGATGATGAACTCCTTTAACTTGCCCTTATCTGGGAAGCACTTTATCTGCCCTTCTATTATAAATGATAGCATTGCTGGATAGAGTCATCTTGGATGTAGGCCCTTTCCTTTCATGACTTAGAATACTTCTTTCCAGCCCCTTCTTGCCTGCAAGGTTTCTTTTGAGAAATCAGCTGACAGTCTTATGGGAACTCCTTTGAGGTAACTGTCTCCTTTCCTCTTGCTGCTTTTAAGATTCTCTCTTATCTTTAATCTTGGGTAATGTAATTATGATGCGTCTTGGTGTGTGCTTCCTTGGGTCCAACTTCTTTGGTACTCTCTGAGCTTCCTGGACTTCCTGGAAGTCTATCTCCTTTGCCAAATTAGGGTAGTTCTCTTGCATTATTTTTTTAAATAAGTTTTCAGTTTCTTGCTCTTCCTTTTCTCCTTCTGGCACCCCTATGATTTGGATGTTGGAACATTTTAAGTTGTCCCGTAGGTTCCTAAGCCTCTCCTCAGTTTTTGGAATTCTTGTTTCTTCATTCTGTTCTGGTTGAATGTTTATTTTTCCCTTCTGGTCCAACCATTGATTTGAGTCCCAGTTTCCTTCCATTCACTGTTGGTTCCATGTGCATTTTCCTTTATTTCACTTTGTATAGCCTTCACTTTTTCTTCTATTTTGTGACCATACTCAACCATTTCTGTGAGCATCCTGATTACCAGTGTTTTGAACTCTGCATCTGATAGTTGGCTATCTCTTTGTTGCTTAGTTGTATTTTTTCTGGAGCTTTGATCTATTCTTACATTTGAGCCATTGTTATTGTCTCGGCATGCCTGTTATATAGTACAGGGAAGAGCCTTAGGTATTCACCAGGGTGGGGCAACCCACATCACTGTGTTGTGGTGCTGTGTGTCGGAGAGGCATCCCAGAGGGAACAGTGCCACTTGCTATGCTGTCTGCCAGCTTTCAGTCACTTCCCCAGCTATCCACAAGCAAATTGGGCCCTTCTGGTGCTGATTCCTGGGTAGGTGGGTTTGTGTGCATTCTAGGACCCTATGGGTCTCTCCAACGAACTCTCCTGTGAGACTGGGAGTTTCTCCCACTGCCACAACCGCCACAGGTTTTATAGCCAGAGGTTTTTTTTT
>CM052541.1:23549735-23605460 GCA_028533065.1 Trachops cirrhosus | reverse complement strand
TGTCCGACTTCCATAAACTTCAATTTTCTGTCAGTTCTGGTTGTTATTTTGTTTCTATATCTTTGTTGTCCCTATCTTGGTTGTGCGAGGAGGCACAGTGCGTCTACCTATGCCTCCATCTTGGCCGGAAGTCTATAGCCAGAGGTTTTGAGGCTTTAGTTTCATGCCCTCGCTCCCCAATTGTTCCTCCTGGTTTATCTGCACTCAAATGTGGGACCACCTGGTCTGCCAGCCACCACCTCAGGACCTGCAGTTCTCCAGCCATCACCTTGCTGCATGTCCTCTCTGCCCCCGCTGCACATCTCTGCCCCACCTACCAGTCTGTATGAATGTTTCTTCTTGAACTCCTTGGATGTTGGACTTCCATACAGTTTGATTTTCTGGCAGTTCTGGTTGTTTTTTGTTTTTAAATTTGTTGTTGTCCTTCTTTTGGTTGTGCAAGGAGGTAAAGAGTATCTTTCTACGCCTCCATCTTGGCTGGAAGTCTCTTCATCTATCATTTGATTTCTAAAAGATAGCTTTGTTAGATAGAATAATCTGGATTGTAGGTCCTTGTTTTTCATCACTTTGAATATTTCTTGCCAATCCCTTCTAGCCTGCAGTTTCTTTTGAGAAATCAATTGACAGTGTTATGGGAGCTCCCTTGTAGGAAACTAACTGCTTTTCTCTTGTTGCTTTTAAGATTCTCCTTTTGTCTTTAACCTTTGGCATTTTAGTTATGATTGTCTTGCTGAGGGGCTTTCTGGGTTCACTGGGTTCTTGTTTGGGACTCACTGCACTTCCTGGACTTGGATGTCTATTTCCTTCATCAGGTTAGGGAAATTTTCTGTCATTTTTTCAAATAGGTTTTCAGTTTCTTGCTCTCTTCTTCCAGAACCTCCATGATGCAAATGTTGATGAAGTTGTCCTAGAGGCTCCTTACATTTTCCTCATTTTTTTAGATTTTTTTCTTGCTATTTTAATTTTTTTTCCTTTCTCCTATTCCAAATTGCTGATTTGAATCTTGGCTTCATCTACTCTACTGTTCATTCTTGTAAATCTTTTTTTTACTTTAATCAGTGTATCCTTTGTTTCTGACAGGATCTTTTTTATGCCGTTGATGTCCTCACGAAGTTCCTAGAGCATCCTTATAACCAGTGTTTTGAGCTCTGCCTCTGATAGATTGCATATCTCCATTTTGTTTAGTTCTTTTTCTGGAGTGTTGATCTGCTCTTTCATTTGAGCCATGTTTCTTTGTCTCCTCATTTTGGCAGTCTCCCTGTGTTTGTTTCTATGCTATTATGTAGAGCTGCTATGTCTCCCAGGCTTGGTAGAGTGACTTAATGTAGTATGTGTCCTGTAGGACCCAGTGGTACAGTCTTCTCTATTCATCAAGCTGGGTACTCAAGGTGTGCCCACTGTGTGGGCTGTGTACACTTTCCTGTTATAGTTGAGCCTTTATTGCTGTTGGCACATCCAAGGTCAGCCACCACCTGTATTCTGTGTGGGGGTCACACAGCATAAGCTACAAAGCAACCCACAGATGTCTGCTACTTGTGTTGGGCTTCAAGGTGCCCAGGTGAACCCAGGCTGACTGCTGCTAGTGCTGGTCCTGGAGCACCTTAGTAAGAGGTACAGGGCCAGATGCTGCTTGGTTGAGAGAATTTAGGAAAATCTGAATCATGGGGCAAGACAAGCCATTTGTATGGAAAGGCCACTGCAAACAGCTTTGGTGGGTGTGAAAGTTGGGTGGGGCAGGGCCTCAAAGAATCACCATTGTGGGGCAAACAGTGTGAGCCAGGTTGATGAAGTCTCAGATATGGCACTCACCTGCCACCTCTGTGGTTCTCTTGGGGGATGCCTAGAAAAGGAACAGTGGGCTCTGCCAGCACTTCTGTCTGGGAGAAAGCTGCCTCCCAGCTCTTGCCCTGATGCTGGACAATTCAGCTCCTCCCCATATGTCTCTGGTGCCTTTCGATCTGCTGCCTCCCTGTTGGGGCTCAGAGGGAGTGAGTCTGAGTAGGTCTATGCATGGGCTCTTTAAGAGGACCTGCCTGAACTCTCAGCAGTTTCTGTCTTCCACAGCCTCAATCTCCGCTGGTTTTTATGGCCAGAGTTATGGCAACTTCTCTTCCTGGCACTGGAACCCTGGGCTGGAGGTCCTGGTATGGGGCTAGGACTCTTTGCTCCTGAGATATTTTTCCCGATTTTTATCCACTACATGTGGGTGTGGGACTAGCCCATTCTGTGTCCCTTCCCCTCCTACAGTCTTGATGTGCTTCCTTCTTTAATTACATAGTTTTAGGAGTTCCATTCAGCTCAATTTCTGATGGGTCTGAATGATGGCTTTGTTCACTTGTAATTTTGATGTGTTACCTCTTTTTTAAGACAAAGTAAATAAGTCAACTTTATTGACCTTATCCCCTTATACACATAGTTGTTGAGCTTTTACACCTTTTTATCCAACTTTAACTTACAATCAGCAAGATAAAAATAATTTTGTGAGAACTCATATATATGGGCAGAAGAACAACAGATGTTGAGAATAAAGAAAAGGTCTATTAAGTATTTAAGTGATGCTATAAATGTAGACCTTGTGTGAGGCACGCAGACTTTCTGAAGCCAAATCCCACATCTGTAAAATTAGAATGCAGAACTCGATTATGATTAAGTTAATTTTCAGGTATAAGATTCTAAGAATCTATCATATGTCCATTAATTATGTATGTGTGTTTTCTCTTCTAGTTTGAATCTCAGCATCACTCCACTAGCTATGCGATTGCCTATCCATTGTGTTTGTGTAACCAAAGAATACAGCCATATTCTTGTAGGATTAGAAGATGGAAAATTGATTGTAGTGGGTGTTGGCAAGCCAGCAGAGGTAAAACCTAGTGAAGAATTTCATTCCTGTGCTGTGTGGTATTTCTTTGGTTCTCCTTTGTTCCTACTGAATCAAGAATAACTGTTATGGATACACAAATTTTAAAAATTTGATTTTTCAAAAGGCAATAAAGTCAGTATTCAAGAATGATGCTAGTATTATCATTGAAAGCACACATATGGCAGTTTCCATCTGTCACTCTATGTGAATAAGAGTGGTCTTCTAGTCTCTGTTTCCAAATCTAGATTCGAGACTAATTCTTGGATTTTTAGTATATAAAAGCCTTTATAAAAAATAAAATGTGGGGCCTGCTCTGTACCAGCAGGAAAGGACCCTGAAGAATTTCAACCAGCCCCACCATCTGCCATCTTCCTCTATACACACCTGTGGCCACAGTACTGAGATATCTAATAAAAGCAATTTAAAAAAAATGAAATATAGACTCAAACAATAAAGCTACTTTATTTTTTTATATTAGCTTTATTTGTAATCATCTCAAATTGGATATTGAAAATGTCTGTTAACAGGAAAATAAATAAATTTAGGATAATTGTACAATGTAATACTTCCCACCAATAAAAGTAACAAATTACTGAAACATACAACAACATAAGTTTAAAATTTAGTATATTTATTGAAAGAAGGAAGACATAAGAGAACACATACTGAATGATTCCATTTATATGAAGTTCAAGAACATGCAAAACTGATCTGTATAAAACTGTATTTTAACAAATACCCAACATGATTGTATAACAGTTGTCCTCTTATAAAAGCATCATTTTTTATTTGGAACCACAAATATCCCATATAATGTGCTAATTCTCAATGAATTTCCTGTAGTCACTGAATTCACTTGCCAGTAGTTTATCAATTACTGAATATTCCAATATCATAATTCTAACACTGTTCTTAAGAAAACTTAATAGCAGCTACTCCAAGTAATTTAGTGATTATTCTGGAAAATTTATTGTTAAATCACATCAAATTAAGAACCATGAATTTTTATTAATATAATTGGTCTTTTCTGAGAAATCTAAAATATTGTTTCTGGCCCTGGCTGGTGTGGCTCAGTGGATTGAGTGCCAGCCAGAGAACTGAAAGGTCAATAGTTTGATTCCCAGTCATGGCACATGCCTGGGTTGCGGGCCAGGTCCCTGGATCGGGGGTACATGAGAGGCAACCAGTGGATGTATCTCTCACACATGGATGTTTCTCTCCCTCTCTTCCCATCTCTTTAAAAATAAATAAATAAAATCTTTAAAAAATCATTTACAAAGTAAATTTCCCAGATAAATAGTTCCCTCCTGTTCTCTGCTAATGAGATTACTTAAGAACTCTGCTCAGACTTGACTCTGATTATGCTTCACTTTCTGTGGTTTATTCAAGTGCCTTTTAAAAAAATGTGTCAGTTTTTGATTTTACTGAACTATTAAAATGAAATGACCTATTTTAAGAATTGATTGGGGGAAAAGATGCCTAACCAACTTTATTTTATAGGCCTAAATCAATGTTATGTAATATTTACCAAGTAAGTTTTTGTCCTTGTTGAAAGATTTATATAGTCTACAATACAAAGAATAATATGACTTGTGTGTAGATGTTGAATAATAGTATTTATCTTTTCATATTTTTTTATGTATCAGATGAGTTATGCATCTACTTTAGTAAGTAATCAAATTTAATAATTTGAATCTTGCTATATGACAGTGTAGAAATTAAAATAGATCATTATGAAAAAATTCTTTTTTAAGATCTGTTTTTATCTAAAAGGTCAAAATCTTGATTACTGTGTATTTTTAAAACATGCATCAGTTTTACATATTATACAGTCAGTATGAAATGCATGTTTATAAATTAGATGGTAAAGTAGTAATAAATGAATGGAAATATATTTCTGGGAATACATTTGGAAACAAAAATGCAAAATAAGTTTGCCACAGTGTCTTTGCATTAGGCTTGTCTTTTATCACTCCAGTAAACATACCTAAGGAAATTAACCATTTAAAAAGAATGGCAGACAAAGCACCATTTAAAAGTAGATTGCATTTGGGAAAGTAATTCCAACAAATCATATAGGTAGATTGAGAAATGTTTTCGTCTATGGCCATACCACCCTAAACGTGCCTGATCTCGTATGATCTCAGAAGCTTGGATGGGAGAAACATTTTCCACGGGGTTCCCCTCCCCCCACCTAGAAGTGTGAGCATTTTTAGAGGGATAGTCATTCACTGATTCAGTTTAGTAATATTTATATGCTGAGAAGTGGGCTAGGTGGTACAAATCTAATGGTGGATGAAATGTTATTCTTACCATCAAAAAATTTATGCCATTCTTGTTTTCTAAATTACTTTTTTATCATTTTATTGTTAAATATTTTTTTTGAAATTTTTATATTAGATATTAAAAATTTATTTTCATTGAAACATGTTACTTCTTATCCTTGTGATTGGCATTAATAGTACTTCATACAAGAGGAGAAAATCCCCAAACCTTTGTATCTCCTTAGCTAGATAAAATATAATTTGAAGAAATTATTTTAATGGAGTGAAAATTTTTTTATAAAATTTTCATGAAGTAAGGGAGTCTGGTAATTTTGGCATAACTGGAACACTTAAAAATTTACACATTGGCATTAGACCATTCTCAACTGAATGACATTCAATGTAGAGAATTTTTCTTCTGTTATTATTAATGAAGAATCATTAAAATGATTCTGTTACCCAAACTTACATTTTCTGCATTCTACTAAATTAATGTTATCAATTTCATTTATTCTTTCTTTTCTTCCTTAATAATATTTCTCTGGTTTATTTTAAACAGATGCGTTCAGGTCAACTTTCTCGAAAATTTTGGGGATCTAGCAAGCGGCTCAGCCAGATTTCATCTGGAGAAACTGAATATAATACTCAAGATTCCAAGTGATTGTTATTTCTGTCTTCTGTCATGGGTAACTGAAAACTTGATTTACTGTTTTGTCACTTTAACCACATGTCTCAAAAATCTGAAATCTTTCAGGGCTTTTATCCCTGAAAAGCTCTTAGGGATTACCAGAGTTTGGTGTGATGTGTGTATAAAAATGTAGATTGTGTTATTATCCACTTTAAAAATTTCCCATTAACATAATTGAATTCAGTCTTTTTAACTAATTCTTGGTCTGCACTAAGATGTGAGAAAATACATTTAATTAGATTTAGTGATCCATTTCTAATGATCATTAGATCTATTTTTAAAAATGAACTAAAAGTGAAGAAGTTAGATTTGATATGCTTATTATTCTAAACAGCAATATTTACCAGGTGTTTCAAGTATACCTAAAAAAAGAGAACAGATAATAAGACGGTTAGGAGACATGGCTCTTAATATGTTCTTTAGTTAATCATGTTTCTATTTACTGACCACTGTATGTTTAAAAAAATCAATTTACTTGTAAAACTCCTGATTGGAGATAATAGTTAAAGGTATCTGTTGCATACTTGTATTTTCAAAACTCGGTATAAAATTACAGGTTTTCACAGTAAGTTGAAAATAAGACTATTAAAACTGTACATTGGCTCACTCCACTACTACTTAGCACATTACTAGTGAAAATGTATTGAAATGTATTACTATTCTTAAATAATAAATGTTGAGTAGGAATAAGAGAAACTAGAGATAAAAAATGCTGATCGTGATTTTGACAGTTGGGTCCTTTCCGTAGCATTTGCAGCACAATTTATATCTCCGAAGTGCAAAATTTCTTGACTTTTTCTTTGCTAAGCAAATACTGTTTTCCCTCAGTAATGAGAAGACTTAGCAGTGACACCCAAATATATCACATTTTTCAGTAGGACTTCCATGTGAAAGATGAATGAATAGAAAAGACATGTGTAACTTAAACTAACCATCTAGATATAGTAATTTTGAAAACCACATTTCTTTTTCATGTTATGTATAACTTTGAAGATTACAATTAATTTTATTGTACATAGCTAGATGTTACATTGTGCTTTATTATTCAAGATTTTATACTAAAAGTCAGATAGATATATTTTGGAATTCAGAAAGAGTGTTAAAGCTAGCGATTTTATACGGTCATTTTTTGAGTTTGGTCAGAGAGCTTTTACAACTACAGTTGTTCTTAATTTGAGATTATATGTTTTTTGTGGCATATATGAATCGCCTGAAATTGTGTGAAGATTTTGTTAATTGCGTTTTTTTAAAGGAACGAATGGTTGCATGGCTTTCTTAAAGGGGTCTTTGATCAGGAAAACAAATATTTTCCACATTAACAGCTTCTTAAAATAATATTGTTTTTCATTCCACAAATCATAGATTCCTTATGTCCAATTGTCATCTCACTTGAACCTTGGAAAAATTTTCCCTTGGCAAACTTCTCTCCTGTTGCCCACATTATCTGCTACCTTTTCCTTTATGATCCTGTTAGTAAGTGAAAATTTGTAAGTAGTGAAGGATACTGTGTAGGGAAGTTTTTTTCAATAGATTTGTTTTGAGTCTGGACTAATAAAAGGTTATATACTAGAAGAATTTTCTTCCAAATCACTTTAAATCCTTTTATTCAGTAAAAAACAGTTATGTTTTAGGTAAATAACATTAAAATAAATTGGAATAGCAGCTGTAAAATAGAACATATTTAATGTGGAGATTTCCTTTTTGAGAACTTAAGAAATTTGTGGTGAAAATGTCTCAAAACAAGTCAATAGAGATAATTATGATTTATTGAGATTTATTGCTTCTGTTAGTTTATTTCATTCTATTTAATTTTTTATCTAATATTTTTAGGAGGTTTTAAGTTGGCAGAACTAACAATATTTTTATATTTTAAATGTAGACTTGCAAAACAACTTTCTAAATCAAAACTTTGCAAAATTATCTTTTACTTATTTTTCCAGATATTTTGGTACAAGGATGCCTTCTTTATTTTTAAGGTCACTTAATATGGTTTTGGAAATTATTTTGGATGCTTAAAGGTTACAGAAAGTTTAACTTAGATTACCGAGGGAAAATTCCGACATGTGTGGTGCTTTGCTTTGCTGCTTTTTAGATGGAGGAACTGAAGAAGTAGTGTTCACTTTATAGCACAAGTGGGCAGCTTTGTTCACAGTAAAATAGATACCCAACACTAACAGTAGATGTGCAGAGCAGTGGAATTAAACCTTTCATTACTTTCCTCAAAAAGTAAAAACCTAAAGTATAGAATTTTAAGGAAAATCTTTGAGAATGCAGGCAACAGTCTAGAGGAACAGAACTTAAAGTTTATCTATTAAACAAATATAGTGGGACTGTTAGCTGAATAATATATTTCTCTTTAAACAGTTTAGCCCACTGAATTAAAAATCACTAGATAAAATCAGTGGAAGGATATACTTTGGGAGATTCTGGTGTGTTGAAATGCTATCCCTAGAAATTATTTCTATATTGTGTATATTAATGATATCATTAGAATAGAATAACAGGTGGATATTTTAGTTAATGAATATAACTTGGCTGTTATTAAAGTCTTTGCAGAACTTTTCATTTGCTTTTGTTTCTTGACACTGGTGATGATGGAAATAAAAATCTCAGCTTCCCGTTGATGAAGAGAGATTTATAATAAGATGATTTTACTTTTAGAAAGTAAGGTCAAGTATGAAAGTCTGTAATAGCTGTCCTCACATAGAGAATAAAGAAGCTTTGTAAGCCTTTTTTTCAGCTTTCCCCAGTCAGTATTCTGTCATTTTCTTAGTTAAAATTGGAGGACAGAAGATAATGTAGATCCTGGCATGAAAATTAGGAAAGTACATGAAAATGAAGTTTGGCTAGATGGTTTAAAATATTTTAAGTTTGTGAAGCTCATATCAGCTATGAATGTTTCTATTTGCTTTAGGTCAAAGTGCTTTTTTTAGGATACATGCTTTTCTAGGAGAGAAAATGCCAAGCATTCGCTTGTCATCAGCAAGGAATATCAGTAAGGCTTTTTTTCTATGTAAGCAATATAAAATATTTCTTAAGAACTGTTGTTGAAAATCAGCTTTATGCTTCTGAAGGAATAAGTGTGCCTTCATACTTAATTAGAATTTAGACTTGAAAGTTGAATCTTTACCTAAGATTTTTTATATTTTGAATGGGAATAGGCAAAGAAAATTTTTAACTTGAATAACAGATTTTTATTTAATGATAGACTGACTCATGATCTTTGCCTTTAAGTATATTTTATATTATTATTAAAGAAATCACTAATGGAAATATTTTAATTGAATTTAAAGAGGTTAGCTCCTTTTATATATTTATATTTTAAAAATAAGTAGCATTGTTTTATTACCTTTCCAAGGAAAAGATGCAAGTACATGGACAATATTGTATAAATATTAAATAATATAATATGTAATAGCATGGGGGTGAAGGTTCGTCTCTTCAAATATATGATTAAACTTCCATAAATAAGTTCTTAAACCTGTCTTTAGGATATGGTTTTTCAGTGATATAAGGCAGGAAATACATTCTTTTTCTTTTCTAAATCTAATCTGTATTCCTTTATCAGCCAGGCACATAGCTTGCCCTAATTACTGTTTGTCATCAGCTGAAACTGTTCTCTTCCAGTAAGTGACTAGTCTCTCAACAAATATTAATGCTAAATATCTTTTGCCTAATTCACTTATCATATATACTTAACATTTGATTCATTTTAAACCCGACCGCATGTCTAACATTGCTCTGGAGAGTTTTCCTTCATCAGAGTCCTGATGGTTCTCTCTGATGACATTAGGCAGTGGCAGCATATTGTTACCTGTCATCATTTCAATATGATTAAAATGTTGGCTACAGCCTTACTTCTTTAATTCGAACCTAGCATTTTCTAGGCCAGTTTTTCTTAATTAAGATTTCAGATCAGACTTGTTAAAGTTCTATGAATATACAGAGGTCGAGACAGTACTCCGGACTTTCTGAATGACTTTACTAGATGTTGATATAAAATAAATTATGTCTCAGGATTAGTATATTAAATCTTAAACTGTTTTACTCTGTAGAAATTCATTCATTTTTATAAATCAGACTTGATAGTCACAGGTTTATTTAAAAATAGTTTTAATCATTATCTTGGGACATACTTTATATAAAATTTTCTTGAAAAGGGTTCTTTGTATTTCATGGTATAGAAACACCTAAATTTTCTTTTCAGTTGCATTATCACCATAAACCCTCTTCAGATCTTTCATACTTGAAACTTGTAACTAATATTTGCCCTCAAGTATATGTTTGCTTTTTAATCCTAGTAACTGTCAGTGAATATTTGCATGTGGAATTTGATAACATTTAAAAGTACTAGTAAAGCGCACTAGTAAAGTAACAAAATGCTAGATGATTTAAAAAATAAAATTAGAGCTCTGTAATCTTGAAGCTCTAATCAATAGAATTTTCCATATAAAAAGCATTGGATAAAGCCCTTCTGCTTACGATGACTTTGGTAAGTAGAGCTCCTGTATGGAAATAATCTTCAATTTTTCATATGCAAAGTCCTAGTATTACAAAAATATAGCATTAACATTTAAGATATTTAGGCCTATATTGTAAATGATTCAATTTTCTACATTAATATCAACCATCCTTAATTACAGGATTTAAGTTATTTTCTTCAATATAAGAACCTTATATAAAAGTGGCTGTGTTACCAAATACTTTTCTGGTACATTGCAGTAAATCTTCAGACACATCTTCTGGCATTATCTTAGTGACATTTGTCTCATGTGGGTGATTTCTAAATACATTACAGGATTTTGAGTTATAAAGCTAATAGCTTTAGTGAAAAAAGACAGATATAACTGTATTTCCTTTGTCTTAGTGCCTATAATCTTGTGAACTGAACTTCAAGGGAAAGAACAAGTAGAGTCACTAATTCAAAATGTTGCAAATATTATCATAATAATAATCACAACAACACGGTTTGGTCACTGAAAGAATTGACCATTCATTTTTCTTTTTTTTTTTTTTTTTAAGATTTTATTTATTTATCTTTAGAGGGAAAGGGAAGGAGAGAGGGAGAGAAATATCAATGTATGGTTGCTTCCTGTGCATTCCCTACTGGGAACTGGCCTGCAACCCAGGCATGTGCCCTGACTGGGAATCGAACCGTGATCTCTTGGTACACAGGCCCGCGCTTAATCCACTAAGCTACACCAGCCACGGCGACCATTCATTTTTCACAGTTGACTGTTAATGGAGTTTTGTGTATGTATTCACTTATAATATAGGTGTCTCATTATTTTAATTATAACTATATGTGAGTATACAAAGTGATTAGCTATTTGTAATACTGTTTCAGTGTTATGTTCCAATTTGAGAATAGGAAAACAAGTTAGGATTTAGGTAAGATTGGATAAAATGATATTTTATTAATTAAAATGTAACTTTTTAAAAAGAAGTCTTAATCTAATTGGACCTATTAAAATTTTATTTGGAAATAACATAGTTCAGTTTAATATATATTAAAATTAGAGGTTTTCTGGTAGCCAGTGTACTATAATTAATGTTAAAACACTATTTTGATGTTCTTTCTCTTGGAAACATTTTCTCATATTCTATAAGCCATGTGTTTTAAGATTTACTGGGCTCAACCTACAAATTCAACAGGTACTTCTTTTGCACTTTGAAGGGAAAAAAACTATTGGTGATAGACATTATTTTGTTCTTCAGAACACTAAAATTATATAACAAACACTTTAGAAACTTGTTTTGGTAAGGAGATATCAGTTGTCAGACTTAACTGAAAAGAATCTCAACCTCTTAGTTTCTTATATAGGGATTAAAGAAAATTATTTCTTCCTTTGGGATTTTGATTCCGTTTCTTGAGTAACTTTTAAATTATTTAATTATAATAGTTTCTATACTTCTCCCAAAATTATGATGTATTACAGTAGACCTTACTGTTAAAAATCCTTTATATTTTAGACTGTTTTTCTGTTTACTATTTTCTATGATTCATAAGTACCATAACCAAGTTTTTTTGTGACTAGTGTTAGTTTTATAGTTAGCTTTACATAACAAAAATTGTTAGAAAACCATATGGCTGTTCTGTTCTCTCCAGAAACTCCTAACAGGTATGGCTTTTCTTTCCCCAACTGTAAAGACTTGGAGGAAAAATTTACTAAAAGTAATCAGAGAGCTAGCCAGACAGTGATTTTTCTATCAGATGCATTGCTGTAGATGTGCATCCATTAAGACAGAAGAATATCATACAAATGATTTGTCTTTTATGTCAGGTTCTTGGGGATGTGACAGTGACTTGAATATATATATATATACACACATACACACACACACACATCATTTCAGAGGAGGAGAGCTGAAAATTTGGAATTACATGTTAAAAAACTTGCAAATTGTGCTGCTACTTAAATATTTAATTGAAGTTATATTATTATCATAAACATTCTTTCTCATTTTTTTCTACTGGAATGGACCATGGAAAAGAATATTAAGCCTTATTTATATCTAATTATTGACGGTGCAAACTGTGACTCAGTGAATATTTGTATGCCAAAAAAGGTTTTGAAGTTGAGAAAGGTTTAAACTATAAAGATGTGTAAATAATTTTGATTAATATTCTCATTATAATGAAGTTACTGTTAATTTGGTGCAATACATGCTTCTCTTCTTCACCTTTTTACAATTAAATCTATAAGATGTATGTTTTGTTTTGTTTTGTTTTGTTACACCGAGTGCTGTTTTAAAATTTTTCAATGTGTGTATATGAGCTAATGTTTTATTTGTTTCTGTATAGCATGATTGAAGATAATAATTGAAAATTTTGCACTTTTTTAGTCCTTTCGAAATTTGTATTTTAAAGTTTCTAAGAATGTACATTTATTTTGTACATAATAAATTAGCTTTGTACATGAAAATGGGTTGCAATCTAATTAAAAAATGATGTTACTTTCTTCAGGTGATTTTTAAATCCTCCATTCATAGAGTCTTATTACATCTTGACCTTGGCTAAGTTAAGGAATTGAATACAGTATTTGTTAAGCTGCAAATTGATCACTGCTTCTTTCTGTTGTGAGCAGAATTTCTTCTGTAGTCCTGTGTGTATAAGGTAAATGTTATGTTAATTGACCAGTTTTCATCACACCAAATGGCAGCTATTAAGCCTTTTGTTTTAAAAGCCGCCTCAGAAACATGGTTACATTCTCCCCCTCCCACCCCACCCCCCCAGCCCCAGGAAACATTCATAAGCCAGAAATCTCCATTTGTAGTCAAACAACACTACATTAGATTGGTATTTTATTTTACTTTTATTTTCTTTCATAATTAAATCTTTTATTCATCAACTTTTGACCGTCTAAATGTTGGCCTAATCCTTCTGTTTTCGTTAAGGTTAATAGAACTTAGTCTATAATAAGACAGAACCCAAGTTCTGTGTCAGGTTCTTGCTGGTACTTTTGTCTCTAGAGCCATATTAACGGGACAATAGAAAGGAACATTAACTTATTTCTAACCTAGCACCATCTATGCACTATTCTACACTTTAATTGAAGGCACTTTGCTAGAACTGGAAACTGCCTGCATTAATAGAGCTGGTGAAATTGCCTGGTCACAGGACAATACAAGCCAGGTCAGTTACAGGCTTAATTAAGACAGCCTTGCTTTTGTCATATGAAATATATCTGTAACACCATACCAAGCATCAAATAAATGTGTTCATTTTACACAGAAAACTGGAGCTTGTATGTTTTCACCATCTATCATTCAGTTAATGATTAAACAATTTTTAAAAACTTATGACATTTTTAATGATTTTTAACTTTCTACTACTGAATTTTTATGATTTTGGGTCTATTCAATTCCTGTAAAATGGGTGTGTTTTCTAAAGTTGTATCCATTCAAAGGTAATTCAGTTGTAATTTTGCAGAGATTGGAAGAGTTAGGGGAAGGCTACTGAGAAATAGTGAATTTCCTTTACCCATGTGTTAGGTAGCAGCTAGGAATGAGTGACCGGAGAGGAAATAAAGCAGGGCCCCCACCCAATGAAGTCTAATAAAAAACTTTAAACAAGAGGCTAGAAACAAAAGGGAGTCATGTCTCACCCATTGATTCAGGAGTCCTGAGCTGGCCTGATAAGACTGCTAGATGTTCCAAACATCACAGACAAAAATGATAGTCTAGGAGGAGGGGAGCCCTTGAAATTCTGTGTGGATCATCTCCACTAGCTGGGAAAGAAAGCCTTTGTAACTGTCCCGAGGTCTGGAAGGGAGAGGAGGAGGGGGAACCTAGAAACTGGCTAAAGAATATAACCCCTGAATCCCAGTGTAGGCGCACTCAGATTAGGTAGGTGCCCACTTGTAGCCAGGGGCTCAAGTGTATAGAGAACAAACTTACTAACAACTTTATTTCCTCTATATGTGAGGCATTCAGACTAGTTGGGTGCCTGCCTGTGGTTTTATGCTCAAGTATGTTTTGTAAAAAACTTGCTATCTCATTTCCATATATGTTTGTCTCTCACCTGAATTCTTACACGCAAGGCAAGAACCGAAGAGGGAGAGTCCCCTTACTCAGGTTTCCCCGGTAACACATGCCCTAGTGATAAAAAATTCTTTTTGAAAGTAGGTACCTTCTTATATTATTCAACTTTAACTTATAGCCCAAATCCTTTAACATATCATTGATTTTCAGAAGAACAATAGTGTGTCAGATTGCTCACATGCATATGATATGATGATAAGATTAAAGAGAAGGTGAAGGTGAGTTTAATTCAGCCTAGAACAACAATACTTTCAGAATCCTTTTTAAGTATGTTTTTATTTTTTCAAGAAACACCACAGAGGCATTTACAGATGGGAAAACATATGCTAACTTGGCTTATGTGAGAACTTAAAAAGTGTCAAAGAGATTGGAAAGAAACATTGACATCCTAAAAACAGTGCTCATCAAATTTTACATCTGAAAGGGAATATGTAGATCATCTGGAACTTTTGTTTGAGGTATAACACTTTGAGGAACTTTTGTTTGAGAAAACAATCTAAATTTATATTAAAAGTGAACATTATTTTAATGCAAACAGTTGGGTTGTATGCAGATGCTGTGATTTCCCCACACTGATTAAATGAGTGGTGGTTATATTAATAGTGTTCTTGATTAGAGCCATAGTGATGCAGAGAGATTTATGCAGAGAGAGGAAATGTCATTTCCTTGATGAACTTGTCCTGGTTCAGGATCTAGCCCTATTGGTATCCTAAAGAGAAGCTTGAGAATGCAAATTAGTGCAAGTTCATAAGAGAGTGACACATATACACACACACGCACACACAATGTAAATGTACTAATTTATAATACAGAAGACAACCTTCATTTTATATCTCCCAGTTGCCTTATATACTAACTACAACAGATCCCAGTATACTAAGGTCACTACTACATTTTAAACATATTGAAATGGGGGAAAATATAAATTTTGATCTATGGTTAACATTATTGGGCAAGATTTTGAGATATTGTCATAATCTCTTAATAGAATGTGATGGAGTGGAAAGGACATATACCTGGAACAAAAGATCTGGCTTCAAGTTACATTTGTACTATTATTAGCACAGTTACTTTGAATAATACCCTTAAGCTACCTGGTTCTACTTCATCTGTAACATAGCAATGTTTATGATGGCTTAGGGATCAAATAAAATAATGGTAAAGGATCAGAGGTGAGAAATTACAGAGTTGTAAGAAGCAATTTTCACTTTAATAAAAGGGCTATTGGCATGTCATTGGTTTGCTCTGTATGTTTAAATATTGGGTAACAAGTATGGAGTTCCATCATAAAAATGCACTGAAAGGTTACAATAAATTGTAAATTAAGCAAGGGGATATGTAATATATAATATGTTAAGCAACACAGATTTTAAAATAAAGGGACAGATCTTATTCAAGGAACTCAGTGCTTAGATTATCTTTCACAAAAGTGAAATCTGTACTTCCCTGGCAAGGGGTAATCTTTTAATAAGAGAGGCAAAATAAATTTCTTTGAAATGAATGCCTATATCCTAAATCTAATTACCTGTACTATAAAGTACGGTAATTAACTGATGGATGGTATTGATCGTAACATTGGATATTTTGCCTCGTCTCCCCTTAAGGTACATTGCGTTTACAAGTGATTATATATGTTCCTCTTGTTGCTGTACATTACCACAGATTTAGTGGCTAAAAACAACAAACTTACTCTTAAAGTTCTGGAGGTCAGAAATTTGAAATCAGTTTTACTGGGCTAAAGTCAAAGTGTCATTAGGGGTGATTTCTTCTGGATGCTCTGTGAGGATAATCCATTTCCATATCTTTTTTAGCTTCTAGTGGTGGTGTTCCTTGGTTTATGGCCACCAAACTCAGACCATATCACTTTAATCTCTGCTTCCACCATCCCATTGCCTTCTCTGACTCTGACTCTTCCTGTGTCCCTCTTACTAAGCCTAGTGATTATATTGGGCCCACATGGATAACCCAGGTTTATCTTCCCATCTCAAGATCCTTAGCTTAACTACTACTCTGTAAAGTTTATTTTACCATGTAAGGTAACATTCACAAATTCCAGGGCTTAGGATATGTACATATTTGGATGCCTTATTCAGCCTAACATAGCAGTGAACATGAAAAACAAATAATGTATACCAGTTGTGTATTATTTTCTCTTTGCTGCCTGAGCCTAATTATTCTCATACCAAATGATATGACTAGCTAGTATCACTTCACAATTAAGGCTCACAGATCTTATGCAGTAAAGTTGCATGGAGGTTTGAAATGGGAATATGTGTTTTATGAAACACTCTGCTTTTAACTAGTAAGCCAGTAAGTTAACCAGCATGAAGAGGTGTTTGTTAAAGGAAACTATGAGTTCTGTCAATATCAAAAAAAATTTAGGGTATTTTAAAATATATTAAATATTTTACTTCTGCAACTTTGGAATCTTAAAGTAAAAAAAGTGATCAACTTAAGGAGCTATTACCATTTGACATTTGCCACAGCTGATTGTTTGTCCAGATCTTTGAAAAGACTGTTCTCTAAGGATAACAGATTGAATATAAAAGTACTGTATTTCGTTTTGCTTCATATTAAAATTAATCAGAACAACAATGAAGACATAAACCTACAAGGACAAAAGCATAAACTGACAAGAATAAGGAAGATAGAAAAGATAAGCATATTGGAAGGTGGAAAATTAATGGGTGAATGGTAAAACAGATCCAAAATGGATGAATCTGGATTTACAGGGTGTCTAAGATAATGATACTTACCTATATTTGAATTTCTTTTCACGTCCTCTGAAAAACTGTACATAAAAACAAGAATACAACCTGAAGAAATCCCGTAACTTTAAGAGATCTAGAAGACAGATAACACAAAAACTTCCAATTACTTAGGAATATAAAAAACAATTTCCAGCAGCGCCGTCTCAAGTTTTTACAGTAAGCTTTTGTGGAGACCAAGGAAAGTCGAGGAATATTCAGAGAGAGTAGTAGAATAGATAACTTAAGATTGAGCCAAAAAGAAAATAGACTTCCAGAAAGAGAAATCCTATTTTACATGCAAAAATATTGAAAAAGTTTGGGTGGACCAGAGTCCTGTATATGGAGAATGGACTTAGTGTGCAGCATTCGTGTGGCAGTCTCAGGAGGCATTGCTCCTTGAGAAGAGAGTAAAAGTGCAGTCACTTTGGAGACTGGGTCGTATGGGAGAAAAGAAAAGTGGGGCAGATCTCGAATTTAAAATTCTGCAGGCAATAGAAATATTGATAGACATATAATCCTACCCCTCACCCCCGCAAAACAAAATACAAAAATACTACAGTCTGTTATCATGAGCAAAGACACAAAAATCCTTAAGAGAATATTAGCAGATCGATTCTCACCATATGTAGAAAGGATAATGCACAATGAGCAGATGTGGTTCATCCTATAAGATTTTTAAGAATTTAAGATTGGGTTAATATTTAAAAGTCAATGCATGTAATTCACTATCTTAACAGAAGAAGAACCATATAGTCATCTTAATATAAGCAGTCAGATCAATTGACAAAGTCATCTGTTCAAGATACAAAGTTCTCAGCAAAGTAGGTATAAAAGGGAACTTCCAGATGTCCAGTGGTGCACCGTGTCATTCACCTAGGATGAAAAGAGAAGAGCCCCAGGTGAGAATACGTATGGAATTATGGCCACTGGTGAAAGGCCTGGCCAAATGGTCAGGGGCATGAATGGAAAAAAACTAAGATCGGAGATGAAAAGGTCTGGGACGGAGGTATACGAATGCACAAACATACGGGAGTGGAACTGTGGTAATCTTTTAGTTACATATTAACAGCCAACAGAATACCCACCATGAAAGAGGCACTAAATAGTCAAGTTGGACAAATCAATCCAGTTTACATCAGGTAGTCCTTGTGCTGGCCACTCCAGGGCTGGAACAATGGACTACGTGGACTCAACAGCAGTAACACACCACTTACCAAGGCAGCTTGTAGCTACTCCCAACACTAAATGTCCAACTTACCAGTGGCAAAAAGCAATACTTAGCATCGATATAGCATCATTCCACAACACCACCAATGGGCAACTTGCTGGAAAGTTGGCTATTTTGGGCCCCTTTTATTCTGGAACGGCTAGAGGTTCATTCTCATAAGAATAAACATGTTTTTCTGTAGGTTTGCCTTTCTGTCTACAGGGCCTCAGCCAGCACCATTATCTTAAGGGATCTGGAGTATTTGATTCACGGGCAACGTATCCCATATAACATCTCATCAGACTATAAAGTATCCACTTTATAGTACATAGGTGTTGGAGGAAGCCCATGACAATGGGATCCACTGATCATCTGACATGTATCATCCACAAGTGGCCATCCTGATAGAGCATTGGAATAGGTTGGTGAAACATCAGGTTAGAGGCAATTACTCTGTAAGGATGAGGTTCCTATCCTTAAGGATTTACTATTCCATTAAATCAAAGCCTTTTACATGCTTTCATGGCTCCAGATAGAATAATACATAGATTTGGGAGTGAAAGCAGGAGCAGTACCTCTCTGACTAATGATCCACTGGGAGACTTTGTGCTTCCCATTTCCACAAACTCTGGGCTCTTTGTGATTACAGGTCCTAGTCCCCAAAGGGGCACAGATGACAGCAAGAGTTCCAGCTCTTCACAAAGAGTTTATATATAGTTTATATATATTTAAAACATGGTTGATGATAGAGTCATGACATTACTATTGCATTTAAATTCATTTTATACATTTAAAAGATCATTTCAAAATGGATATTTACAATGAGATTCATATTATAAGAAATTTAATCCTTTAAAGTGAAGATAAAAATTTTAGATGTCAACACAAAAATGTGTGAAAATATATACATAGATGTGGTTTTTCAAAAATCCTTTTAGGAATCAGGCAAAAGTTTGAAGAACACAAGAGGAGGTTGTGTAGTTTAAAACAGTGTGCCTTTGCGCCACCTCTGTAATTTCTCTCTTTTTCACAGACCCCCAAATTCAAGTCTCAGGCTTTTTAGTACTAAAAGGGTCAGTTTAGGACTAAAAGGGAAGTGGGTCCAGAGATTCTGGAGGATTGGTGCCTAGGGCTAAGGTTACTGTTATGTTGCAACATTATAGATTTAAAAATCTGATATTTACTGTTTTGAAAACCTATTTGGAATATGCTTTCGATAGGAAATGTCCTCAAAATCAAAGAAGAGATTGAAAAATGAACTTTTGAAATATGTCTGTACTCAGACAACTGGAGTCCAAAGAATTTCTGCAGAATTAAATCTCAGCAACGTTTTGCTCCATTTGCTATAGATGCCAAAAAATTGCCATTTTCAAAGTCATGTTTCATGTGTATCATAAAATAAGTAAATTATGCCCTGGCTGGTGTGACTTAGTGGACTGAGCACCGGCCTGCAGACCGACGGTCGCCTGTTTGATTCCTAGTCAGGGCATATGCCTGCGTTGCAGGGGGGCCCCTGGTTGGGGCCCTGTGAGAGGCATCTGGTGGATTTCTCACACATTGATGTTTCTCACCTTCTCTTTCTCCATCCCTTCCATCTCTCTAAAAATAAAATATTTTAAAAAATAAGCAAATTATCATCGAAGCTCTAAAATGTAATCTGGAACTATTTATTTTGCTTAAGCAAAAACTGCTCCCCCCACCCCTTTGGTCACTTTATATTATTAAAGCTATAAAATCTATAAATACTTATAGGACCCTTTCAGTAAATGGAGCAGCAGTAAATAGCAGGCTTTGCCTTACATTATCCATGTCAAAACTCATGTAAACAGAGGAAGAGGGGTCCTAGCTTTGAATAACTAATCTAAATGCTAAAGTAGATACCACTTTTTCTCATGGGCGGTGCCAAACGAAATATTGTCACGGATGCACGTTTCCTACCACTTCAAATTCTTTTGCGAAACAGGAAACCTCTAAAGGTGCTTTACTCTGACTCG
The DNA here is from genome assembly GCA_028533065.1 of Trachops cirrhosus. Classification (NCBI taxonomy): domain Eukaryota; kingdom Metazoa; phylum Chordata; class Mammalia; order Chiroptera; family Phyllostomidae; genus Trachops; species Trachops cirrhosus. The sequence continues at coordinate 23,585,153 of CM052541.1, read as the reverse complement.
TCCCTGTTCAGATTACCTTAGTGGCTTTCACTGCGTTTTAACAGCCTTGTTAAAACACGGATTGCTGGGAACCTCTCCCTCCCCAGTGTCTGATTCTGTAGGTCCGGGGTGGGATGGAGAATCTGCATTTCTAGCGCGTTCCCGGGCAATGCTGCTGCTGCTAGTCCCGTAACCACACTGTGTGAATCATTGTTTTAGAGGCTTTAATCTTAAAGCCACTGGAAAAAGTTGGTCAGGGTACAACTATGACAACGCCTAAAGTTTATTCGAAGCCTGGCCTCCGCTCTCCCCAGCAACTCGGTGCCCAAGTCATGGGCGTGCCCTGAAGCCTAGTCCCCGCCACTCCTCGGCAGTCCATTGCTTTTCCCGCCAGCCCGGTCGGCCTTGGCCCCGCCCCCCCTTCCCCCGCGACCTATTCGCTTGCAAGTCCAGGGGAGCGCCTCGCCCAGCTGCTCATTCCCCAGGTCCTGCCAGGCCGAGGCGCAGCTGTCCGAGCTGTGGATCTGAGAAGCGGCTCCCGGGCGGAAGATCATGTTGGACTTCGCGATCTTCGCCATTACCTTCTTGCTGGCGTTGGTGGCAGCAGTGCTCTACCTTTACCCGGTAACTGCTGACCCGGCCCTCTGGGGGTCTGGCCACTGCCCCAGGCCCCGTGTGGCCCATGTCCGCGTCTTTCTACCCGCAGCGGTCCTCCGGGGGCGGCCCGAGGGGGATGGTTCCAGGTCCTGCTCCTGCCTCGGCGCGGGGACCCCGCTCCCAGTGCTGTCCGGGCGCCCAGCTCGAGAGCAACCCATGCTAGGAGAGTGGCTGGTGGCTCAGCTGCGCACCCGCAGGCGCGGGCGCGGCACGGACCCTGGGGAGCCCTGGAAAAGCCCACGTGGCCGGGGGAGGTCTGCGGGCTGGTCCTCCCGGTCTGGCCTCCCCGCACCCTGTTACAGGGCGGGTCTCAAGTACTTAGGGTGGCTGTTTGGCAGTAACTGCCAAACCCACACTTCATTTTCTGGTGAGTCTGGGAGGAAACTCCTGGGTACCCCGCTCTTTAGTCCTGGAGAATCCTTCCCCGAGGATTCTCGCAGCAGCAGCAGCAGCAGCAGCAGCAGCAGCAGCAGCAGCAGCAGCAGCAGCAGCAGCAGCAGCAGCAGCAGCAGCGTGTGTGTGTGTGTGTGTGTGTGTGTGTGTGTGTGTGCGCGCGCGCGCGCGCTCCCTTAACACCTGTCTTTGACATGTCATTACCCGAGTCCCAAGTCCTGAAGGCCCAGCCTGGGTCGTGCTCCTAGTAGGGTCTCAGAGGCAGATTGGGCCGTGGAATGAGCACTGTGGTGGGTTATGTTTGAGCTTCACTTGGCCGCTCTTTTTCTCTGAATCTCATGCTAACCTTCTTTCTTCTCTACTTACCTCTGTCAGCCTCGCAGTGTGATTCTGAAAATGCGTTCTACAAAGCAAGGGGGTGGTTTGACAGAAAAAGTTGTGAAGTAGCTGAACAGCACCAACTACATCACTGAGGAGGACGGAACACCTTAAACACTTTCAGATCCGGTAGATAGATTAGACTGGAATGTTGCAGCTGCGCAATTTGGAATTTCCGACATACCTTACTTTCTGAGAATCTATATGTAGTGGCTCCAGGCCTTGAGTTTTTTATCGTCTTTATATGAGGCTAAACTTTGATTAGTTAATAGGAGCAATACTATTTATTCTTTCAATCAAATGTGTGCCCGACAGGGTTTTATGTGCTGGACATGCTGCAGTGAGCATCTACACAGAAACTTCTTTACTTACAGAGTTTATGTTTTAGTGAGGGGAAACAACATAAACAAATAACATATGTAATGCATTAGTGTTAAGTATTATGGAGAAAAATTAAGTTGGGAGTTGTAGGATTATTATTTTTAAGTAGATGTTCAAGACATAAGGAGACATTTGAGTGAAGACCTGAAGGGGATGAAGGAGCAGCCCCTTCAAGTATCTGGGAAAGCCTGACAGGCAAGGAGAAGAGCCAGTGCAAACCTTCGGTGACAGACATGCCTGATGTGGTCAGAAAAAGAAGGGGACCGGTGTGGCTGGAGTGAAGAGACTAGTTAAGAAAGTAATGTCCGTCCCAGTTATGGGGGTGAGGGGCAGACTTTGGTTGCAGGCCCTTTTATGGGGGGGCTTTTACTCTGAGGAGAGAAGCCACTGGAGGGTTTCAACAGAAGAGTGACATTTTACATTTCAGAGAGTTCAAATTGAGTTTTGTTAGTTAAATTTTAGAAGATTCATTTTGGCTGCTATGTTAAAAATAGATTTGTGGACCTGAGGCAAGGGTGGGAGCTGGCAGAGTGGTTAAGAGGCTATAATAATAAGTTTGGTGAGAGATGATGTTGGCACGGACCAGTTTAGCAGAGTTGGTGAGACCTGGTGTATTGTGACGATAAAGCCAGTGGGATTTTCCAATGGATTGGATTTGAAATGTGAGAAAGAGGCATCAAGGAAAACACATTTTTTTAGCCTGAGTAGCTGGAAGGATGGATTAAGCCCAGGGAAAACAGGGTTTTGTTGTTTGTTTTTGTTTAGTTTTACTTGGTGGAAGGTAGTGGGGATTCATAGAGATCAGGAGTTTGGTTTTGGTTAGGCTACATATAAGGTGCCTGTTGGATACCAAGGTGGAGATGCTGAACAGATAATTGCGTATATAAGTCTTGAGTTTAAGACAAAGTCCAGGCTGGCGATGTCCATTTGGGAGCCATCAGTATATAAATGGTAGTTAAAACTAGACTAGTTGCGATTTCCCAGGGAGTAAAGATACAGGAGAGAAGAGGTTCAAGGACAAGCTCTGGACTCTCCAATATTTAGGGGTTGAGGAGAGGGAAAAGAGCCAACAAAGGAGACACAGCCAGATAAACAGAAGGAAGTCAAGTGTTTTAAATGGAAGCCAGTAGTCAGCTAAGTTATGTTGCAGATATGTCTTGTAAATTAACACCTGACAATTTAGTAGCATTGATTATTTAAAGAAGAGCAATTTCAGTGGAATAATGGGGATGATAAACCTGCATGGAGTGAGTTTAGGGATATCAAGTACAGACAACTCTTCAGAGTTATTCTGGAAAGGGGGGTGGTAAGTGATGAGGGAAGTGAGGTAATGGAATTTTTTAAGGTGGGAGAAATCCCATTATGTTACTATGCTGGTGAGGATTGTCAAATCATGAGGTAAAACTGATGATGTAAAAACAGAAGAGAGAGAAGTGTTGAATCCGTTTTCTTCACTAGGCGGGAGGGGTGGGACCTAGTGTGGGTATTGGAGGGATGGGGGTACACTCCATATGGAGCATAGAGGGTTCATCATAGTGACGGGGGGGAAGATGGAATGCACGGGCACAAATGTAGGCAGATAGATGGCTAGCTATGAGTGGAGGTAATCTCGTTGCTTTCGTTTTTTCAATAAAATAGAAACAAGGTTAGCAGTTATTGGTTAGGTCAGGGGATTTGAGGAAGAGAGAGGAGGAGTGAAATAATCATCTAGATTAGGAAAGCAATAGACTAGGGAAATGTGTAATTTCTAGGTAGCTCACTTGAAGTTCATGAAATTAAAATGAGACTAGTCAGTGTGGCTGTGTTTCTTTCCAGCTATTTTTCGTCACCTGTGTGGGCTCAGAGGCAGTTAACAGAACATTGGATTTTATCAAAATTAGGTGATTTGTTAGGTGATTGTGGCAAAAGGATACAGGATGAAGGAGTTAAGGGTGTATACAAAGGAGTGATTATACTGACTGGCTAGAGTGGGAAATGAGTATATGAGCGAGAGGGTTAAAAGTCCTTTGGGGTAAAAGTAGTTTTGTGAACCAAGATATTAAAAATAGTGAGAAGAGCCCTGGCAGGACAGTTCAGTTGGTTCAAGTGTCGTCCTGCTATGCTAAGGTTGTGCATTTGATGCCCAGTCAGGGCACATACAAGAATTAACCAGTAAATGCATAAATAAGTGGAACATCAAATAGGTGTTCCTCTCTCTCTAAAGTCAATAAATAAAAAAAAATTAATAGTAAGGAGAAAAGATAGATGCTGGGAGATTCAGATGCTTGATGTTAAAATTCTGGAGATGTTGAAGTTATTGGCAGTGTTGAGAGTTACTGTATGGCTATGGAATTAGTGACAGAAGTAGGACGGAGGTTTGCATATGAGAGAGATGGTTCAGGAAAGAGGATAAACCTGTAGGAATAGGAATCGGGGGGATGAGGGGAGACTTGGGAATGGTAGTCCTGGGCCTCATGTGGTATCTAACGTAAGTAAGGAAAAAAAAGTCATATTACTATTTTGGATGGTCTGAAGGCGGATGGTAGTTCTAAGGCTATAATTAACGGGGAGGTTGAAGTTTTGCTGGGCCTTGCCAGGTGCATGCCAGACTTGGGATCTGTCTCATCATCGTAGCTGTTTGAGAGATGTGGCTGTAGTAAGTGCAGGAGAGCCTTTCACCAGGCATCCTGGAGCTCATACTTCATTTCTGCTAACGAAGTGTGAAGGTTGGTGTAGAAGCCATCTATCCAGAGCACCCAGCCTTCTGAGGCTCCCTCTTTATGCCCGTTGATGGAACTGTGGAAGCCAGTATTCGGATGGTGGGGAGCGATTGTGTTTATATTTGCACATCGTTAGAACTTACTCTCTTTTGCCTATCAGTAGTTTTTTCCAAATATTTCAACATTTCAGCATAAAACTATTCCATAAAATTGTCCCAATATTTAAAGACATCAGTTGTATGTTCTGTCCTGTGAAGATACCCTTTCTGGACCCCTTCATCATCTTTCTCCAGTCAGTACTGCTTACCAACCATCTCATTGGACGACATAGCTCTTGTTCTTTTATTATTGTTGTGGGTATTCTCTTCACCTGTATTGGATACCCTGTTTCCTAGATGCCACATGATTCTCTCTCATGCTCTCTTTCCCTTTTTTACTTCTTTTATTTGCTGCAGAGCACCATTTTCCAATAGCTTCCTAAAAAGATATGCATGGAAAATACATTTTATGAGACCTTGATTGTTTGAAAATCTTTTGTTCTAGCTTCACCCTTGAGTAATATAATAATTAGGCTTGGTATAAATTCTAGGTTTGAAATAATCTTCCCTTAGAATTATAGGGCCTCCCCCTCCCCAGACGGTTGTCCTTGAATCTGGAATCAAGGCCTCCTTCCAGAAGGATGGTAATCACAGGAATGGAGAAGGACACCTAGGTATGTGTCTAAGGTTTCTGTATATTGACTTTGACCCTTTTTTTTAGTCCTTACCAAGGACATGTGTATTGATTTAGGAGAGAGAGAAACATCAATCATTTGTCTCCCACATGCACTGTAACTAGGGATCAAACCTGCAACCTAGGTATGTACCCCGACCCGGGATTGAGCCCATAACCTTTTGAGTAACCCAGGCCAGGGCCTGACTTTTTACTAATTGTTAAAGTCTTATGTCTTATCATGCTTTTCTGGTTCAAGAATGTATCAGGTTGCTTCTTGTAGGAATCCTCCAGCGCCCCCCAGATGTGGCCTCACAACTGTGTCCATTAATCACTGCTCCAACAGCTTAACACTTTCCAAAAATTGGTTGGATTTTCATCTACTGTTGTTCCTCTTTCATTCTCTTTACCCTTATTTTTTTCTTTTTTATTTCTTCAGTTTTATTTCAGTGGGCTTTGAGGAGCAAGAGAGAATAGATGAATGTTATCAAGCTACCATGTTTAAAGAGAAATCAAGAAATGTGTTTTTGGTCATTAATAATTTCAGCCTAGAAAATAAAAATAGGATGTTTTATGCCACTGACTTTGTCTTTTTCAAGTTATGGGATTCCTCCCATCCTTTCCCCCACTATTTATTGTATTAAACTGGAAAAATATTTATTATTGATGGGACTGTAGAACTAAAGTGTGCATTGTAGGTTTCGTTATTATCCGTTAAATGCAAGTTACATGTCCTATTCTAGATAGCATTTTTGTAGTAATGAGCAGAAACTGTAAAATTCCTCAGTAAAACCAAGATTTCTCTTTTGGCATACATACCCCAAAGGAGAACAAAATAAAAATTATACAAAGCTTTTTATAGCACAACATATAATAATGAAAAATAACAAAACAAAGAACATACATGATAGAACATAGTTTAGGCTGTAAATGTTCAAATAAATAAATAAGGTTCCTTTATTTAATAATGTTAAGTAGAATACACCAAATAGATACACTCTGATTAGTACTAGTCAAAATCATTGACAAAATTCAGAATTGATTCTGGAATTGAATATTTTAGGTTATTTTTTCTATAAATATTTAGTTTATTTAAAAGTTGTTTTGTTCAAAATTTTACTTATTTTTAGAAAAAGAGGAAGGGAGGGTGAAAGAGAGGGAGAGAAACATAGATGTGAGAGAGAAATCAGTTGCCTCTTGCATGTGCCAACCACGGACCAAACTCATAGCCCAGGCATGTGCCCTGACTGGGAATCCGACCAGTTACCTTTAGCTTTGCAGAATGACCCCCAACCAAGTGAGCACCCTGGTCAGGGCTAAAAATTATTTTATAAAAGTTATATGCACTTCGGTCAAGATAGTGGCATAGGTAAAGACGACTCACTTCCTTGCACAATGACATAAAAATTACAACTAAAATGTAGAAAGACCTATACTCAGAACAGTCAGAAATCCAGTTGAATGGAAGTCTGACAACTACAGAATTAAAGAAACCACATCCAGCCTTCTGGTAGGAGGGGTGGAGATGCTGAACGGGCTGGTCCCACATCCACATGTGGTGGTTAAAAATCCGGGAGGGATATCTCCAGAGTGAGGAGTCCCATTCCCACAACAGGTGCCGCAGACCAAGTTTCCAGTGCCACGCAGATAAGTCTCCATACTTCAGGCTGCAAAAACCAGAGGGGACTAAGTCAGTGGAATAAACTTCTGAAGTCTGAAGCAGTTTCCCTTAAAGAACCCGCACGTGGACTTACTCAGACTCACTCTCTCTGAGCTCCAGCACTGGGTAGCAGCTTGAAAGCACCAGTGGCACATAAGGAGGAGCTGGAGTTTCTGGCATCGAGGAAGGAACTGGGGGATAGCTTTCTCACAGACAGAAAGGTAGGCAGGTGCCTTTTTCTGAACCCTCCTCCCAGAGAACCAACAGAGCTGGCAGGCAGGTGCAATATCTGAGACTCCATCAACCTGGCCAACACTGTATGCCTCGCCCTGGAGATCCCCTGAGACTCTATCCCACCCGACTTACAGGCCCACCCAGTCTGTTCACTGTGACTTTTCCATGTGAATGGCTGGCCTTGGCTCAAGCTTCAAAACTTCCTAAATCCCCTCAAAAGCAAAGTGGCCCCAGGCCTAGCACTAGCAGCAGCCAGCCTAGATTCACAGCTTGGCTTCATTTGGGAATCTCCAAGCCCAGCACAAGTAGCAATCATCTCAAATTGCTTTATACCTCATGCAAAGTGGTCCCAGGCAGAATACAGGTGGGGGCTGATCTTGGCCTGCGCCACCCAGGAAACCACAGAACCTGTGCACCCAGTGGACAGCTACAGACAAGTGTGGAGCTCCACCACCCTGTCCCTGCACAGCTGAACCTCCATGGAGGGTGGAGGTTGGTAATTAGTGTTCACAATCAGTCCTTGCAGCTGACTGGCCTGAGTAAATCCCTCCCATTGACCTGCCAAAAGTAATCAAGGCTCAACTACAAGAGGAGGGTGTACTCAGCCCACACAAAGGGTGCACCTTGAGTAGCCAGCTTAGGTGATGGGCCACTGGACCTGTGCCACTGGACCCTACAAGACATCAACTAGATTAGATCATGCTACCAGGGCAGGGAGTCTAGAAACAAACGCAGGGAGGCTGCCAAAATGAGGAGACAAAGAAATATGGCTCAAATGAAAAAAGAGATCAAACTCCAGAAGAAGAACTAAACAAAATGGAGATAAGCAATCTATCACAGGCAGAGTTCAAAACATTTTATAAGGATGCTCAATGAACTTAGTGAGGACCTCAACAGCATAAAAAAGATCCAGTCAGAAACGAAGGGTACACTAATTGAAATAAAGAACAATTTACAAGGAAACGACAGTAGAGTGGATGAAGCTGAGGATCAAATCAATGATTTGGAAAATAAGCAAGCAAAAAGCAACCAATCAGAACAAGAAGAATAAAAGAGAATCCAAAAAAATGAGGATAATGTAAGGAGCCTCTGGAACAACTTTAAATATTCCAACATTTACATCACAGGGGTGCCAGAAGGAGAAGAGAAAGAGCAAGAAATTTGAAATCTGTTTGAAAAAATAATGAAAGAAAACTTCCCTAATTTGGTGAAGGAAATAGATATGCAAATCCAGGAAGCAGGAGAGTCCCAAACAAGATGGATGCAAAGAGGCCCAATCCAAGACACAGCATAATTAAAATGCCAAAGGTTAAAGATAAAGAGAGAATATTAAAAGCAGCAAGAGGAAAGTAGTTAGTTACCTAAAGGAGAGTTCCTATGAGACTGTCAGCTGATTTCTCAAAAGAACTTTGCAGGCTAGAAGGGAAGAAACTTCTTGCAGGCAAGAAATGTTCTAAGTCACGAAAAGCAGGGACCTACAGCCAAGATTGCTCTACCCAGCAAACATATCATTTAGAATTGAGCAGATAAAGTACTTCCCAGATAAGAAAAAACTAAAGGAGTTCATCATCCCCAAACCATTATTGTATGAAATGTTAAAAGGACTTATTTAAGAAAAAGAAGAACATCAAAACTATGAACAATGGCAATAAATACGTATCTATCAAAAATTGAATCTGAAAAGCAAACTAAGTAAATGAGAAGAACAGAGACAGCATCATGGATACGGAGAGTGTTTTGATGGTTGCCAGTTGGGAGGGGGTGTGGGGAATGGGTGAAGAGGTGAGGGAATTTAGAAGTACAAACAGGTAGTTACAGAATAGCCATGGGGATGTAAAGTGCAGTATAGGAAATGGAGTGGCCAGAGAACTTATACGCATGACCCATGGACATGAACAATGGTGAGGGGATTGCCCAAGGGAGTGGAGATTGCTGGTTGGAGGGGGGCAAAGGAGGAAAAATTGAGATAACTGTAATAGCATAATCAATAAAATATAATTAAAAAATAGCTAACAAAAGTTATATGCTTAAACAAAAATAATACTGACACCAAACACAGCAACCATAAACCTTCTACAAACTTACAGAAATTCCCCAAACTTCTCCCCAGTTCATTTCTTAAAGTTTATCATTTGAACAATTTGCTTTGAATTATTTTGCTATTTATTTCTGTACCAGACATCTCCATGACTGTATGACCCTAACAATAACAACTATTAAAGCAAAAGGTGAATATCATGTTGTATTTTGGTAACTTCTTTGACTAGAAAGAGAACTATTTTAGGAATGAAAGTATTATAAACATGACATTGATTTATTTTTTAAGCCAAGCCAGACGGGACCATATATAGACATTTAACAAAGAAAACTGTGCTTGATAGGGTATTAATTTATATAGAACATATGCTAAATTCTTCAAACACCTAGTTTAATTGAGGAGGAATGTTAAGATAATTCTTTAAAATATAAAGAACCCAGTTTTTGTATTTAACAGAGATAATATCTGAGATTTAACCTAATTGGGAAGCCACCATTGAAGGTTCTGCGGATGTCATGGCAAAACATACCTGACTTACATGGTGTTGATAATTCATTGTACTAAATAAACTATTTTAAAATTGTTCCTTAAGGCTTCCAGACAAGCTGCAGGAATTCCGGGGATTACTCCAACTGAAGAAAAGTGAGTAATTATTTTTTTGGAATCAAATAGAGTCAACTCTTAATTTTTGGTATTGAAAGTAAACCAAATTTTTAGATTAATCAGCTTATTTAATTCCTTTATTTACTCTTCACTTGCCTCTTGGCATACAACATAAACTTCATTAAGAACAGAAAGGAAGGCTGTATAAATCAACACCTTCAATTGCTTTCATTTCCCCTGGCCAGAGAAAGTTGAAAATAGTCAGGACTAAGATAGAAGGAACAAAGAAAAAATTTGCCATGGATGATCTAATGTTTTCATCTGCCTGTGGTGATGTTCATTGCTATCTCAGAATGAGGTGCTCTAAAAACTGGGTTGTTTTCCAGTGTCTTAGTCAGATGTTTCTTGTGTAGCTTTCTTATTTGTTTTGAAGTGTTATAAACTCTCAAAATATCAGACAAATCCATATCTAAATATATCTATAGAAAACAAAATGTCAAATATAATTGAGTTTTGAGTTTTGTAGTAATTGAAATTCATGTACCTTTGGTCTCATGTCTTGACACAGTTCATTCATAATTAATTGTTGCTCTTCTGATTATTCCAAGGTAAATTGATTATTTTGTCAAACGTTCTTTTCTCAGAGATGGTAATCTTCCAGATATTGTGAACAGTGGAAGTTTGCATGAGTTCCTGGTTAATTTGCATGAGAGACATGGGCCTGTAGTCTCTTTCTGGTTTGGCAGGCGCCTTGTGGTTAGTTTGGGCACTGTTGATGTCCTGAAGCAGCATATCAACCCCAATCAGACCTGTAAGTTTAATTTTCTTTCTAATTAGCTGACCCTTATCTGTAAAGAAGAAATGTGTATAAATAACTACATTGTTCTCGGGTAGGAATAGCAACATTTATCGAGTGCTCTGTACTATGTACCTCATTTAAGAAACAGTATTATAAAATGATTATTTTTTCATATATGAGAGGGGGGACTCCCACAAAACCAGAATATATTTATAAAAAAGTGTGCATTTATTCTTACATGTTTAAACTTCAGTCACCTTCAATGTATTCTCTATTTGATACAATAACCTATTGAGATGTTTTTTCCACTGCTCAAAACAGTTTTTGAACTCGTAGATTTTGATACCTTTTAGTGCTCTTGCCCATTTGTTTCACCTCTTCTATATCAGCAAAGTGTTTCCCTTTGAGGACTTTTTTCACCTGGGGATACCAAAAAAGGTCGCTTGGGGTGAGATCGGGTGAAGAGTGGGAAGTGGGGCACAGTCATGCTGTTTTTGGTCAAAAACTGCTGAACACTCTATGCACTGTGGGCAGGTGCACTCCTAAATCACCCATCATGAAAGGGGCAGTGTTGAAAGAGTCTTCAAAAAAAGATTCATGGAAGCCGAAGGCAGCCTCTCACAACAATGCCAGCTGGTACACTGATACAGATGGTTTCCTAGAACACTCCCCTTGCAGGGGAAGTCTGTACTACAAGGGGCCCACCCTCCAGAAGATAATTCCAGCTTTTAGGGGGTTCCCCTTCCTATGTGTGTGTGTGTATTAAAAAATTCCAATGTAAATTTTTGGAGGGAACCTGAAAAAATAATTCCAGTATACATGTGGAAGAGTAAATATACATGAGCAGCCAAGAAATGTCTAGAAAAGAACATTAGTGAGTGGAATACCTCTACCATCAGATAGAACAGTGTATTATAAAGCTAGATTAGTTTAAAGAATCTTGTACTGTGATAGGACTAGATAGACTAATCTATCTAATAATAGACTAATGGACTAATAATAGGCTAATTCCCATTTACTCTAGGGATTGAGTAAATAGTTCAGTAGATAAACCAAGTATATATATATATATGATAAAAGGGAAAGCTAATAATTGGGATTGGGAAAACTGGTTCTCTATTTGGGAAAAAATTTGAATTCCTGTCTTATTCTTTTTATCCAAACAAATTCCAAATGATTAAAATATAGTGTCATAAAAGTAACAGAAGAAAACATAGTTAGATATTAAATTTTTTAGAGGAGTGTTGACAAACCCTTTCTTACCATGACATGAGATCTAGGAGCCATCAAGCACAAGATGGATAAATCTGTCTACATGAAAATGAAAAACTTTAGTGCAATAGAAATGCCTTGAAAAAGGATGAAAAAGAGAAAAATGGGAAAATGTTGGCTACTCATTTCTATACGTGTGTATTAATTGATGATTATATATTTGTAAAATAAAAAGTTATGAAAAAGTTTAAAAGAAATGGAAAAACTATTTCAATACCACATATATATTTATAAAGTAAATAAAAACTAATATAAAAAATGAAGTTCAACTGTAGAAAAATGGGTAAAAACAAGGTAATTAAGAAAGAAGAAATATAAATGTCCAATAAGCAAATGAAAACATTCCAACCTCACTAATAATCAGTGTTATGCAAATAAAAATGAGGTTTTCCCTGTCTGACCAAAGATATGAAAAATATTGACAAAACTCAGTGTTGATACGGGAATGGAGAAACATGGAGTATAAATGTTTTACAGACTTTCTGGAGAGAAGGTTGGCAGTGATACTTGATTTAGCAGTAATAATCTTCAGGAATTTATCATGAATTGATAATCAACTAAATAAGACCTATTAGCATTATTTATAACATAAACAAGAAGCAAATAAATACTTATCAATCAACATGATTATACTTATCAAGCATAAAAGAATACTTGTAATGCTACTTTTAGGTCTTAATATAACGATACGTATTTAATTTATTTTATTTTATTTATCAAATACTTGTGTAGCAATTACTATGCCAGCACTGTTTTTATAAACCTTCATCAATATTAACTCATTTAATCCTCAGAACAACCTGATGAAGTAAGTATTGTTGGTTATTCCCATTTAACAGAAAGCAAAATTGAGGTTGAGAGGTTAAGTCATTTGCCCAAGGTCATACTACTAATTAGTGATGGAACTGAGGCTTGACGCTAGGCAGTCTGGCCTGAATTGGTGCTCAATTTCCATGACAGAAAGATGGCTCTGTCAAGAAACACAAAGCTGAGTAAAACCAGGTGTGGTCTCTGCTCCTGTGGAGTTTGTAATTTAGTGTTGGGGAGTAGGAAAAGAATGTAAAAAGCATTCAAATGATCTCACTAATGAACCAAGACAAGTACTCTGAAAGAAGGGACTGTAGTTGTGAACTCTGACAGATTTTTCTGTCTATCTCTGTGAAGAAATGTTAACAGCTTAAAAAAATCTCTAAAATTTTTAACAGTGAGAATCTCTGGTGAGATTTAGATGCATTTTACTTTCTTCATTGTATTTTACTGTGTTTTGATTGTTTACCATGAGAATGTATTTTTGTATGTGTGTGAAAACAAAGTCATTAAGGAAACACTTCAAATAATGAATAAGAGAGAAAAGAAATTTTTTAACTCAGCTAAGTGATTTTAACTCTAATACTTGACAATTACACAGCATCATCAATTTTTCTTTAAAATCAGTGGATGAGCTGTTTTTATAAAGTCAACGATATTGTCATGTAGGAAGAAAATTTATGCAAGTATTAATTGTTTATAGTGACATTCCCTGTCACGATATTGTACTCTTGCCAATTTTTATTGCCTCTTGAACCTTTCAAATTTAGGAAAGACATTTAAGGGAGTTGTGGAAAAAAAAACTTGCTTTCAGTTACAATTCCATACTTCCCTGATCTCTATGTCCTTTTGCTGGAGTTTTTTTTTTTTTTTTTAATTTTTTTTGAGTGATTACTTTGACTTAAAAATGTTTAATTTCTCTGTTTTAGCGGACCCTTTTGAAACCATGCTAAAGTCATTATTAAGGTATCAATCTGTTGGTGGGAATGTGAGTGAAAACTTCACAAGAAAAAAACTGTATGAAAATGGTGTGACTAATTCTCTGAAGAATAACTTTGCTCTCCTGTTAAAGGTAAGGTGATAGGTAGTTTGGCCCGGAGTTCTGCAACACAGATAAGAGTATATTTTTTGACTATTTTGTGTCTTGCCTTTGCTACTCTTGTCTCATCTGTCTTTCTAAGCTGATCCTTATTCTCCTAAAATTGTAAAACAAAACAAACAAAAAAAAGAAAAGAAAAAACTTAACACCTAGACTCCTGTATAAATTAAAATTACAGGAGTGGAGAGAACCTGACAAAATTTTCTAGATCGGTAAATTTGTCTTTTGTTTTCAGGCCAGACTCGGAACCACTGTTTCCTGGAACGTGGTCTGAGCTCACCTGAAACGCTCACCTGCAACACTCTCCTGTTGAAAATGTAGATTGCTTGGACTCTATTTGGATGACCTGGGTCACTGGGAGGGGGATCTGACATTTTTAGGAAGCTGCATGCATGATTTACAAATTTGAAAATAATACTGATTAATACCATTCCCTTTTTGTCCCTAAAGAACCTTAGTCGAGCCATGTGCTTTCTGACAGTTCTCTGTGTCCCCACACGATTGTTCCACACCTTCACTCCGAATGCAGTATTCCTAGTCCTGCCCACCCTTTTTGCTTACTATACATGTCCTTGCCTTCTGCTTTGCTGAGACTGGAGGGTCCCTCATATGTGAGCTCCCTCATTGCCCTATTTCCCCACCGACAAACTCTGTCCATCTCAGTCCTTGTTCATTTCCTGTTAAATCTTAAGGAATCCTTCCTTCTGTCCAAAGCTAATCCACCCATTTGTGCCTTTTAAATATATTATAATTTACAGTATAATATGTGCTTGCTTTAGTAAACATGTGAAATCTAACAGTATAAAGAAATCATCCATCATTTCCCTGAAGATATACATATGGTTGAGATCATACTATAGGTACAGTTTTATGTACTTTTAACATTAATACAGATTATAAACATTTTACTTTGTCATTAAAAATTTTCAAGAATAACTAAAATTAGGCTTTTTTCTGATAGTCGTTTTACAAAATACAGAAAAATTTAGAGAAGTCCTAAGGAAAAATAACATTTTAATATTATTTATTACCCAGTGAAAGTCATGTTCAATATATCAAAATACTTTTATATCATTCCAGTCTTTTCAGTGCACAATAGAATTTTAATCAGTGTCATATGATATGTGTAGTTTTACAGTACATGTTTCACTTATCATTATATTAATTAGCATTTTTATAACAGAAAGTATTCTTTGAAAATTACATTTGAAAAGAGTCTCTAATGTCAATTTTGTCTCCTAAATATCTTTCATATTGGTCTTCTCTCCACCAGCAATGCCATCATCTTAGTTTAAGCTTCCCTCATCTTGCTTGATTGCTTGTTTCTCCACCTTCTCTCTCGGTTTCCCTGCATCTGTTTGTTTTCTGCTTGTTGTGGGGATTCTTAAACTTATTTTATGATATGTTCCCCTGGGGATCTTGGTGAAACTATGGACTCCTTCTGAGAATGACATTTTAATATGTGTAACTACAAAGGAGACCAAGAGAGTTATCAAAATACTATTTTTTAAAAATTTGTAATATATATATAATATATATACTTCAGTATTAACACATTAAATAGCAAGATCTAGCAATGCTTTCAGAACTTCCATGATTTTAAAGTAATGATGCTATAAGGGACAAAACTATTTTTTTGAGATTTTTGTAATGACTGTATTATGATGTGAAAGGGCCTATATTCATAATTGAAGGAAATGCTAAATTTTATTTAGAGGTTAGTGAAAAATAAAGATTTTTTTTGCCCCTTCATCCAAGTTCATGGACTCCTAGACTTTATGCACAGACCCGTAGACTTGAAGTTAAGAACACCTGAGAATAGATGGTTTTAAAATGTAATTCTTATTTTATCACTCCCTTGATCAAAAACTTTCACTGGCTTCCCTTTGTTCCTGGGACAAACTCCAAGTGTATGAGTATTCTTAAAGACCACATATGATTGATTTAGCCTGCCTACTTCTCCAGCCTCATGCCCCACATTCTCATCTGGGCTCACACTCTAGGTATAGTGGTTTCCTTAGTTCTGCACCTTGTTCTATCCAGTCTGAAGGCTTCTATATTCTATTCCCATTGCCTTAATGGTCTTCCCTAGCCATCCACTCATTCAGTTAGTACATGTTCCTTCTTCGCTCTTAGTTTAAATGTCACTTCCCCAGGGAAGCCATCTCTGATCATCTCACTGTTCCTAGGTAAGTCCCCCTTTAGCTGCTGTCTTCACAAGCTTCATGTGCTTTTCCTTCATGACACTTCTCAGTGTGTAATTATAGTTTGTCTAATTCTTTGTTTGTCTCCTAAACTGTATGTGCCATGAAGGAGGGAGGGGCTCTTCTATTTTGATTGCTGCTGTACACTTGGCTCTTGGTGTAAAATAGGCCTTCAGTAAATATTTATTAAATCAGTGAATGAATACCGATCAACTTTACCATTGTGTCTCTTACCTCTATGGCTCTATTCTTGCTATTTTCT
This sequence comes from Trachops cirrhosus, assembly GCA_028533065.1. Classification (NCBI taxonomy): domain Eukaryota; kingdom Metazoa; phylum Chordata; class Mammalia; order Chiroptera; family Phyllostomidae; genus Trachops; species Trachops cirrhosus. The sequence goes on along the minus strand of CM052541.1, from coordinate 23,568,977 downwards.
CCCTGGAAACATTTCCCCCCGCCTTGCCCTGCTAACTCCTACTCCAGTCCCCAGTTTAGTTGTATTCCTTTCCCCATGCACCCTTTCTAAACTACCATAACAACCTGGATATGCTTACATAACACAATTAAATAGATTTTCTTATCTCTCTTCCTTCTTAGATTGTGTTTTTCTTCCCCTTTTCTGTAGTCTGTATACTTTAAACAAAGCTATTTATTTGTTGTATGTTTAACGTAGCTCCTTGGGGAATAGATTATTGTATAATGCAAAGACTATTAAGCTTGAGCAAGAAGCTTTAAATCTTGCTGCTGTCATTTAGTATCTGTATGATCCTTTGTGTATTATGTGGCCTTTGTGAGCTTTTATTTCCTTATCTTGAATTGAGGATAATAATATCTACATTACAGATTTGCTGTGGGGATTATATGAGATAATGATGTAAAATGCCTAACAACAGGTCTTAGAATACAGTAACTACTCAAGAAATACCTTTCCTTCTCCTTTGCTTGAGAAATAGATTTTCCTGCCATTTGTTTCCTGTGTTTTCCACGCACATTCTTCTGTTCCTTTAACCTTTCTTCTTGCTTGTATTTTTCCAGCTCCTCTGAAACTGCACCTTCATATTAATATTTGCAACTTGGCTACTTCCTTCCTTCTTTCATGAGGGTTTCATAGTTGACGGGCCTGTAACGATCTTATTCAGAGAGTTACATAGAAGTCCTTTCTAGTGTATAGAGAGCAAACCCACTTTCACTCGGAAGTGAACACCCCCCACTTACTCTCTCATGATACAGAGTAAATAATTTTTTAAATCATGAAAAATTTAAAGAAAAAAATAGAAGAGTGTAATGACCATCCATGTCTTTGTCACCAAACTTTAACAGTTATCAAATTGGACTCAATTATATTTTATCTCTGCCCCTACTTATTGAAATACTTCCCCTGTCCTCTCTCTTGGTTATTTTAAAGCAAATTCTAGACATCATACCAATGAGGACATGCTTCTTAAAGTGCTGAACAGTGTTTAGCATATAATAGCTACTTGGTCAGTTTTATTTTTTCCTTCTGTAACTTTGTTCATTCCTCCTAAAAATGTTCTAACTGCACATTTTAAGCAAGTTTGTAACTTTTTTGAGTTATAGAATACCTGATAGCTCTTAAGAGGATGCCATGTTGACTATTATCCTACAGTATCCACTTTTTAAAAAATTACATTTGGTAAATGGTTAATGCCATATTTTCTTTATTGGAGTTCTATTTGAAACTCACACTTTCCATTTAAGACTTCAGACTTGCTTGCTGAGTCTACCAGAAGCATTAATCGGCTCCTATCTGCATAGTTTTGCTTCTGAGAACAGACCACGCAAGGCCTTTAACCATGGCCGGCTGCTGCTTTCTCCCTCCTTTCCAGTTCCAATTTCTAACTTATAGCCATCATTCAGAGGGCCATCAGGAGACTTGCATACCAAATTCCCACCCTCTCACTGTTATCATTCATGTTTTGTATCTCAAGGTTTTACACTGGCCATGCTCACCCCATGTTCTCTGCTGGATCTCTCAGGCTGCCTGCTTGGTTGTCATAGCTGTGCCTGCCACCCCTCATCGTCCTCTCTGGAAGCAGCTAGGTTGCCTGTCTCTGAGCATTCACCAGTCAAAATCTTCCTTTCTGTTTTAGCAGAAATTTAATGTTAAAGCACATTAAATTTGTTAGTAAGAATCTTTTTGTATTTAGTTATATGTCTCCAGGGAATTTTGCCCATTTCTGCTTGCTTTGTTATAATGCCATTTTCTTTTCAGCAATATTTATTGTTAAAAGGCTTAATTATTCTTTCTTCTCTGCTGATTCAAAGTAATTCTAACTTCTTTAATATTTTACCATAGACTATTTCCTAAACTTTCTATTTTTTTCTGTTGTTGTTCTGTATTCCATTTTTCTTCTCCTCCTGCTTGATCAAATGCAAATTAAAGTGGAAAATTATTTCCCAATTTTTATGTTTTTGTCTTCATATTTTCAAACTTTGGTCCAGACTGGGTCCATATATGAGAAATGTGTTTCAGATTTTTATTGTAAATCGCATAGCACAAGACAGTAACTTAGCTTAGGCATTAGTCAGAAATACCAATTAAATGTTTAATCAGAGAGCACCTGATTGAAGAGTACTGCTGTCTCTCTACCAGTGGTATTCTTTTTTTAAGTATTTTTATTGATTATGCTATTACAGTTTACCCAATTTTCCCCCTTATCCCCCTCCAGCCTGCCCCCCAACCTTCCAGTATTCCTCCCTGCTTAGTGAATGTCCATGGGTTGTACATATAAGTTCTTTGAGTCCTCTGTTTCCTGTACCATTTTTATCTCTCCCCGTCTATTTCATGCCTACTAATTATGCTTCTTCTTCCCTGTACCTTTCCCTCCCCACTGAAATTCCTCTGTGTGATGTCCATATCTCTGATTCTGTTCCTGTTCTGGTTGTTGGCTTAGTTTTTGTTTTCATTGTTTTTCTTTTCTTTTAGTTTCATTTGTTGATAGTTGTGAGTTTGTTGTCATTTTACTGTTCATGTATTTATCTTTTTTTCTTAGATAAGTCCCTTTAACATTTCATATAATAATGGCGTGGTGATGATGAACTCCTTTAACTTGACCTTATCTGGGAAGCACTTTATCTGCCCTTCCACTCTAAATGAAAGCTTTGCTGGATAGAGTAATCTTGGATGTAGGTACTTGCCTTTCATGACTTGGAATACTTCTTTCCAGCCCCTTCTTGCCTGCAAGGTTTCTTTTGAGAAATCAGGTGATAGCCTTATGGGCACTCCTTTGTAGGTAACTCTCTCCTTTCCTCTTACTGCTTTTAAGATTCTCTCTTTATCTTTAATCTTGGGTAGCTTAATGATGATGTGCCTTGGTGTGTTCCTCTTTGGGTTCAACTTCTTTCGGACTCTCTGGGCTTCCTGGAAGTCTATTTCCTTTGCCAGATTGGGGAAGTTTTCCTTCCTTATTTGTTCAAATATGTTTTCAATTTCTTGCTCTTGTTCTTCTTCTTTTGGCACCCCATAATTTCAGAACATTTCAGGTTGTCCCAGAGGTTTGTAAGAGTCTCTCCACTTTTTTGAATTCTTGTTTCTTCATTTTTTTCCATTTTATTTTTTCCTTTTGTTCCAAATCGTTGCTTGGAGTCCTGGTTTCTTACCTGTCACTGTTGGTTCCCTGAATATTTTCATTTCATTTTGGGTGTCCTTCATTTGTTTTTTCATTTTTCAACCAAGTTCAATCATTTCTGTGAGCGTTTTGATTACCAGGGCTTTAAATTCTCCATCAGATAGGTTGGCTATCTCATCACTTAGTTCTCTTTCTGAGGTTATGCTCTGTTCTTTCATTTGGGCCATATTTCTTTGTCTTGGCACAGCTGTTAGGCTGCAAGGGGGCGGGGCTCTAGGTATGCACCCAGGCAGAGCAACCCTCCTTGCTGGTTGTGGCGCTGTCTGTGGGGGAGGGTTCAGAGAGGGAACAGTGTGGCTCACCTGCTCGCCTCTAGTGCACTTTTCAACGAACTCTTGTGTGAGACTGGGAGCTTCTCCCACCAAAGCAACTGCCATGGTCCACAGTCAGCTCTGAGTCTCTGATTCCCCTTCAGTCGGCCCTGCCCATGCAGCCACCCTCGCCACAGCCGCCCTGCCTGCCTGGTTCGCTGCCTCTCTGTGTCGCCCGAGTGGTCCACCACCTTACCGGTCTGGTTGTTCTGGTTGATTTTTTCTTTAGTTCCTTGGTTGTCAGAGTTCCATGGAGTTTGATTTTCTGGCACTTTTGGTTGTTTATTGGTTTTAGATTGGTTGTTATTCTCCTTTTGGTTGTGCAAGGAAGCAAAGGGTTTCTACCTACACCTCCATCTTGGCAGGAACTCGCAGTGGGATTCTTTAAGAGAATAACTCTTTACCAGAGTTGTCACTCCAAATTAAGTTGTACATTTCATACTGACACACTAAACATTTTAGCTTTTTTTGGGGGGGGGTGCAGACCTAAGTTCTGTGTTCTGACTCTTCTCTAATCCTCTCAGACCTCATCCTATGTGCTCTGACTCCTTCCTACCCTGACCGTCTCTGCTCCAAGGCTGAGTGTGAACCTCCACTTTTATTCTGTGAGTGTCACTTCTCTCTTCTTTGTGCTTCAAGCGAATATTATCCTGTGACTTTGGGTCTCAATTCTGATTTAACAAGTATTTATAGATTTTAGAATTTATGACTATCCTTTTAATTGACAGGTTAGTAATAATATTAATAGCCAAAATTTTTTAGTTCATTGGTTTAATAGCTCAATAAGCTCATTTAATCCTCCATGTATATAAGATAAAGGGTCAGCACTGACATGTGGTACTTGTCATAAACCCAAACAAATGGGTCAACACAAAGGCTGTAAGTCATGAGGGTGTAGTTTTGTCACATGGGTTGGGCCTGATAATTTAGGATTAGACATTCAGGAGGAGATGGAGTGATGAAGAAGGTAAGGTTTGACAATTGGGTATCTAAGTGGATGAACATTGGCACCCAGTTAACTTGCCCTCCGTGCACAGAGCTGAGATGGTTTCAAGTCACATGCTTTTCCTAGAATTGTTATGAGGCAAAAATCCCATACTTACTAAGAAATACAATCTTTTCTAAAGCAAATGAACTATGGTGTTTGAAAAAATAAATCTTATGGGTTTATCTTACATCTATTAATATGTTTTATTATTTCTTTTATAAGAAAGCTTTTCCCCCCAGTGTTTGCCTTTCCAACTGGAGCTTCTCTTATAACCTACATGTCATATTTAAAGGGGCTCTTCTGTGTTCACCTAGAAACAGCATGGCTTGTTTCCAAAATCCTTTTTTACTTTTTAGTGTAAAGGAAGCTATGTGATCTTAGTAATAACTACTGAATTCTAACTTTTTAAAGTACATGGAATTATTTCATTAGTAATATGAAAGTTATTTTTAATTATATAGTTATGTTCTATTTTAATTATTATTTTCCTATTTTCTTTATACTTCATCTAAGGGTTCTAAAAGAACTCTCCATCAAAGAGTTCTTTTAAAATATATTTTCAAAAAATAAAAAGTAAAATGTATTACCCGGCTCCGTTCATTAATCTTGATACTATAGAATCATGAAGGCTTCCCTTTCCTTCTTCCAAAAACCATATTATATTCCATATAGTCCACTTTAAGTAGGTGTAAACCTATGTCATGCATATCTTTTCATCTTGAATATTTATCTGTTTCTCAGAAAATTGATTTCAATCCTTTATACTGTGACCAAATTTTTATGGAGATGCTATGGGAAAAGAGCTTAAATTAGAGTTCCTAACCTGAAATGGGCTTTATATCTATCACTGCACAAAGCTGTTACCACCGTATGTGACATGCATATAATTATCCCAGTCACAGCAACTGTGCGAGGTAGGAGATGTTGTTCCTATTGAACTGCTGACATTGGAAAAATTAAGCAAATTGCTCAAAGTCCCATTACTTCTAAGTGAGAGCCAGAAATAAAACCAAGATTTTTCTGACTCCAAAGCTCTGATCTTCTTCCTACACATTGTTTTTATTCCACAAAGAATTTAATAAATACTCGAATTAAGAAATGACAAAGAGACTCTGAGAGTTTTTTTGTTATGGGAGCATGACTAGGACTTTTACATATTCATGTATTTATTGATTGTTTACCATCACAGATATTCTGTGGTGAACCTTTATTATTTTTAATCAGATACTAAGATTTTAGTCTCTTAATTTTCATTATTTTTAAGGTGTTACCAGCCTTTGAACTTTTAAGTTATGTATTTTGCTGTTGTGATGGTGGTGGCGGTTCTGTTCTGTTCCGCAGATCAACCCTTGGACAGAATCTGAATCTGAGCCACTGCGCATGTGCTGTTAGGTGGAGCCAGGGGAGCCTGCCAGATCAACTAGTCGCCAGAATGCTTGCTTGGTTAGAGTTGAGCTGTGTGCTCTGTGAAATGAACCTACCTGATGAATTTTTCTAAGATTTGCAAGAGGAAACAGTAAATCATTGTGATTTTCCGTTCTCTTTCAGCTTTCAGAAGAATTATTAGATAAATGGCTCTCCTACCCAGAGTCCCAGCACATACCCCTTTGCCAGCACATGCTTGGTTTTGCTGTGAAGTCTGTTACACAGATGGTAATGGGTAGTACATTTGAAGATGAGCAGGAAGTCATTCGCTTCCAGAAGAATCACGGCATAGTAAGTCTAGGGCCAAATTTAAATTATTCTTTCATCAAATTGAATAGTTAAATAATGTAGATTTTGCATCTCAAGAATAAGGTTTAAGATTATATAGTGTAGAATTTCCTTGTTTTGGGCTAAAAACAACAATGTAAACAAAGATAATTGTATTTTTTTTAAATTTAAGAATTACTTTTTGCTTGCGATTACTTTTTGAAATTTAAAACTAGGTAGCTAAAGAAATTTTCTTTTAATACTTATTAAGTATATAATAAAATAATACTGAATTCTAGGATAGAGAGAAAAACTGTACTTAATAGAACTATACTATGTCTTATATAGAAAGTAGTTAAAGGCCCTGGGCGTTAAAATGTCAGGAGATGAATATGATTTGAAGAAAGGCTAATTCACTTTAAAATTGATTTACTATTTGCCCTTTCTAGGTCCACATATAGAATTGATTTTTCTCTATTAAAAAATATATATTTTATTAAAGTGTCGTTGACATACAATACTATATTAGTTTCATATAGAGCATAGTGATTTAACATTTGTATGCTTGCAGGAGTGTCCGGCCTGCAGCCTGTGGTTGGCTCTGAATGCGGCCCACCACAAAATTGTAAATCTGCCTAAGACATTTTGAGCTTTTTTTGTTTTTGTTGGTGTTTGTGTATTTAATGTGTGGCCCAAGACAAATCTTCTTCTTCCAGTGTGGCTCAGAGACGCCAAAAGGTCGGACACCCCCGCCAGTGTGATCACCACAATAAGTCTAGTAACCATCTGCCATTGTGCAAAGTTGTGATATTATTGACGTGCTCTCTGTGCTGTACTCTGTATCCCTACGGCTTATTTATTTTATAACTGGAAGTTAGTACCTCCTATTCACCTTCACCTTTTCACCATCTTCCCACCCACTTCTCTCCAGCAACCATCAGTTTGGTCTCTGTATCTTTGGGTCTGTTTTTGCTCCATTTTGCTTATTCGTTTGTTTTGCTTATTTTTTAGATTCCACATGTACGTGAAATCATGTATTTGTCTGTCTCTCTCTGACCTATTTCACTTACAAAATACCCTCTAGAGGTCCATTCGTGTTTTTTCAAATTCTTTTTTATTGCTGAGTAATATTCCATTGTATATTTTTACTACATCTTCTTTTTCACTCATCTACTGATAGACACTTAGGTTGCTTCCATATCTTATCTATTATAAATAATACTACACTGAACTTAGGAGTACATTCTCTTTTTTCTTTTTTAATTTATTGATTTTAGAAAAAGAGAAAAAGGGAGGAAGGGAAAGAGAGAGGGGGAGAGAGAGACAGAAAGAAATATCAATTTTGTTGTTCTACATATTTATTCTACTTATTTATTCATTCATGATTGATTCTTATATGTGCCCTGACTGGAGGTCAAACCTGCAACCTTGGTATATCAGGACAATGCTCTAACCAACTGAGTTACCCATTAGGGACTATATCTTTTATAATTTTCTCATTTTCTCATTCTCTTGTTTTGATTTTCTTCAGATAAATATGGCGGGCACATGGCAACCCTATTTTTTGTTTTTGAGGAGTCTCCATATCGTTTTCTCTAGTGGCTGTACCAATTTACAATCTTACCAATAGTGCACATGGGTTCCCTTTTCTCCACATCCTCGCTAACACTTTATTTGTTGACTTTTTGATAATAGCCATTCTGATGGGAATGAGGTGGTATCTCATTGTGGTTTTGGTTTGCATGATTCCCTGATGATTAGTGATGTTGAACATCTTTTCATATATCTGGTGGCCATCTGTATAGCATTCATCACTGAAATAGAATAAATAATCTCTTTTATCAAATTCAACATTAAATTAATTTTTTGGTTCAAATTATACTTAGATCATTTATAGCATATTGGATATCTGAGAGATTATTCCTTTTTTTTTTCAAATCTATAAAACCAATTAAATAATCAAGATAATGTGTTTAAAACAATAATCACTAGTCCCTGTGCTTAACACCTTGTCACTATTTAGTGTTGTACTTTTTCTATTAAAATTGTTTTATTACTTTTGTTTGAAGATTAAAAAACACACTTTTTTTAAATAAAACATTCCAGAGCATAAGAATACAAGTGGGAAAATCAGTCTAAATTTCACTTTCTAGATAGAGTAAACTACTGTGTATACCCAGGCAATGTAAATTAGTTAAGGAATTCCTCAAATGTTTTCATATTTTAATGAAGAATGAATTTTTGACTCAGTTGTTTTTGTCTGATTGTTTAAAATTGGAGCTATTATTTATTTTTTTAAATGTTTCTTTTATTGATTCGAGAGAGAGTGGGAGGGAGGGAGGGAGAAAGAGAGAGAAACATCGATGTGAGGGAGAAACATTGGTTGCCTCTTGTAGGTACCCAGACAGGGGACTGTACCCGCAACACTGGCATGTGCCCTGACCAGGAATCGAACCTGCGACCATTCAGTTTGCAGGACGATACCCAACCAACTGAGTCACACCAGCCAGGGCTGTCTGATTTTTTACATATTGACTAGAAAATATTTTTAAAAAGAGACCTCCACTGTTATTCCTAGGATTTTCTTCTAACCCATTCTGCATGTTTTGTACTGGCATAATTTCAAAGTAAAAGTAATTTCAAACTTACTGACAAGATGCAACTAGTACAAAGAACTTCAATGTATCGTTTATCCAGGTTCAACAGTGGTTTACATTTTGCCATATTTGTGATTGTCATTATCTATCTATGTATCATCCATCTATCTATCTATCTATCTATCTACCTACCTATCTACCTACCTATTCATTCCTCCCCCTTACCAGAACCATTGAGTGTCAAGTAGACATTTTGCTTCTTTCTCCCTAAATTCTTTAGGTTGGATCTCCTAAAGACAAGGATATTCTCTTATATAGGGAAAACATAGTTTTCAAACTTGGGAAATTTAACGTTCATATTGTAAAATACTATTAACCACAGCCCATATTCAAATTTCTTCACTTTAGTGGTCAAACCTCTTTCATGTGAAACAGTCCCTCAGTTTTTTCTTTTACCTTTACACTTTTCAAAAAATACAGGCCAATTATTATGTTGAATGTTCCTCAATTTGGATTTGAGGAGATTCAAATTATGTTTTTTAGAAGGAATCTGGTATTTTTTAACATTACTAGAAGTTGTCAAAGGAAAGTTTTTAGACTATAGACATGAATTGAAGTCTTCCTCAAATGATCTGTTAATGTCTGAGACACGTTAAAAGGGATTTATGTCACAGGGGTAATAACCATTGACTGACAGCAGTTGGGAGATGTCATCAGTTGTGAAATGCATACCAATTTCACAGGTGTTAGGTGTGCAAAAAGGTGCACTTCACATTCAGTTGCATACAGTTTCTCCAAACACATCGCCCCAGTTATTTTCTCACCAACATCAGTGTGCTCTTTCTTTGTGCTTTTGACATTCAGAGTTATTTGTCCTTTAAATATTTGCCTACCTCGTCATTCAAAAATGATGTTTCATGGTTAACATTTATAATTTATTGTTCATGAGGTTAAACATTATTTAATATTTTTGTTGAAAACTTGTGTTTCTTCTTTTGTGGGATGCTTTCTCATATACTGTGCCCATATTTCTACTGACATGTTTCTTTTTCTTACGAATCTGCAAGAGCTCTTTGTTCTTTTCTCAGTTTTCTTTTGCTTTTACTTTTATTCATAGTGCTTTTTAAAAAGTCTTTATTTTTTAAATAATTTTTAGGTTTATAGTAAAATTGAGAGGCAGGTACAGAGATTTCCCATATGCCCTTTGCTTCTACACATGCACAGCCTCCCCCACTATCAACATCACTCACTGGAATGGTACATTTTTTGCCAACGGTGAACCTATATCGACACATCATAATCACCCGAAGTTTACCTAAGGATTTATGCTCAGTGTTGTATATTAATGGGTTTTGACAAACGTATAATGACATTTATCCATTATTATGTCATGCAGAGTATTCTCACTTCCTTAAAAAATGCTCTGTGCTCTGCCTCTTCATCTTTCCCCTCCTCTCCCAACTTCTGGCAACCACTGATCTTTTCACTGTATCCATACTTTTGCCTTTTCCAGAATGCCATATAGTGGGGATCATACAGTATGTACCCTTCTCAGACTGACTTCTTTCACTTAGAAATAGGCATTTAATCTTCCTCCTTGTTTTTTCATGGCTTTGTAGCTAATTTCTTTTAGCTTTGAATACTATTCTATTGTCTGGATGTACCATAGTTTATCCATTTACCTACTAAAGGACATTTCGATGTTTCCAAGTTTTGGCAATCATGAATAAAGCCGCTGTAAGCCTCTGTGTGCAGGTTTTGTGTGGGCATGTTTCCAGCTCCTTGGGGTAAATACTAAAGGTTGGGATTGCTGGATTATATAGGAAGAGTATGTTTAGTTTTATAATGCACTGTTTTTGAGGAATCTATTGATATATCCTGTAGCTCAGAGATCGTTTCTAAGCTGTGACCAGGGTACTAATAAGTCTAGCAAAGGGGTTCTTCATTTCTGTTACAGTGTTTTGATCTCTAGCACTTCTTTTCAGTTCTTTCTCAGGATTTCCATCTCTCTGCTTACATTGACTGTCTTGTCTTGCATGCTGTATACTTTATCCTTTACCTGAGGATCTTTTAGAGCATTTAGGATATTATCCTTTACAGCCCTTAGCATATCAATCATAGTTATTTTAAGTTCCTGGTCTGATGATTCCAACATCCCTATCATATGTTGGTCTGATGCTTGTTCTGTTGGTTCAAATTGTGTTTTTGCCATTTATAATACTTTTTTTGGTAGCTGGACACGATATACTGGTTAAAAGACACTTGTGTAAATAGGACTTTGGTGAGGTGTGGGGAAAGGGGAAGCATTCCATAGTTCTATAATTAGGGCTTAACTTAGTCTTTTAATGAGCCTGTTCCTCTGTGCTGTGAACTTCACAAGTGTTTTCAGTTTTTCCTCCCCCTTTAGGTGGAACAGGAAGGCCATGGTGGGCTGGAGTTTGGTATTTCCCTTCTCCCATGTGGAAGCCTAGATCTGACTGGGTTTGGATATTTCCCTTCCCCAGGTCAGTTAGGCCCGTGATAATACCCCGGTAGGTTGGGCTAAGTAGTTTCATGAGAGAATAGGCCTTATTAAGATGAATGGAGTGCTCTGGCTTATTTCAGATTTGGTTCCTCCCTGCTGGGAGCCCAGGGAGTTTTTTACCAGCATTTGCTGTGGGAACCTGACCAAGCTTCTAGAGGTAAATCTCACAATACTTTGGGGGTCTCCCATGACTAGGTCTCCCTTGAGATTCTAACTCTCAGAGCTGTATATTGAACCTCAAGCAGTTTGTCAATTACAGTTCAGGTTTTCCTACCTTTGCACTGGTTCCTGAGGTGGTTTCTACCTGTGATTCTGTTTCAGTAAGATGTGACTCCCAGTTTTCATTTGTCTTTCCACTCAGTTTGCGCTGTATCTTCCCATGTCTTAGGGATCCAAGAAGAGTTGTTGATTTTTCTGTCTGTTCAGCTTTTGGTTGTTGGGATGGAGTAGCTAAATGAATTTAACTCTTTCACGATAAAGTTTTGCTCTGTTCTCTGTGTCTTGCTTAGAAAACTCCTTTCTCACTTTAAGGGTATTCCTAATGTAAAAATTTACTATTTATCTTTATAATGCTTTTAATTTTTTACATTTAAATAATCTGTAAGGTGTATCTTTGTAAGGTTACAGTTGAGAACTCTTAACTCTATTAATAATTTTTAAAATATCTAGCACTGATTAATATAAGTGGTTTGTTTTTTCCCTAAGTTCTTTAAGAACTTTTGAATTATGAACAAGTTGAAGTTTTTTCAGGGGCTAATTAACCAATTTTGAAATAATTGGAAGCCTATTCTGTTGTTTACTATCTTCAAATTTTAGACTACTTTTTAACCTTTTTCTGGATCTCAGTCTTGTCAATATCCCAGGTGAAGTAAAAGTTGGAAGTCCCTATGCATTTTATTTATCCACTGGTACCATTATAATAAAAAATTGAGAATTGACTCTACTGCCATGTTCTTTTCCTCCCTACATGTACACCTTTTAAAGAAAAGGAACTTTTGACTTTTCAACTATAATTAGTTTGAAAGTATCTTGACTAAAATTGTTAAAATATATTTGCTCTATTTTCAGAGACCATGGAATAAATGATTATGTAGCTAATTTAAAAGGGAGAGCTTAATTATTGGTTTGGTTAGTCAGATAGGAGTTTCTTAATTACTAGTTTAGATTGTTTGGGATTATTTAGAAGATCTCCTTATTAGATAATAGGTATGTCTTCCTATTTTCAGGTTTGGTCTGAGATCGGAAAAGGGTTTCTAGATGGATCACTTGATAAAAATACAACTCGGAAAAAACAATACGAAGATGGTAAGTTTTGCCACTCTTAATTTTTAGTAGACAAAAAGATATGTGCTGTGTTTTGTCATGTATCTTTTTCTCTCTTTGTTTTTTTCTACATTACCTATAATGAAAGTTCTTCTTAAACAAAAGAGGAAAAGGCAGTGAATTAGTAAATGACACTGTGGCACACTGCAGAATGAGAATACTGTGGAGTTGGTAGAGCCTGTAGGATTGATGGGATGCACAGTCCTGGGAAAGCAACTTGATGACCCGTGTTAAGAGTCACAAAAAACTATGGTACTTTTACATAGTGGAATTCTATGCAGCAGAAAGAGAGAAGGAGCTCTTACCCTTTGCGACAGCATGGATGGAACTGGAAAGCATTATGTTACGTGAAATAAGCCAGGCAGTGAAAGACAAATGCCGTATGATCTCGCCTTTAACAGGAACCTAAACAACGAAACAAACAAACACACAAAATATAACCAAAGATACTGAAATAAAGAACAGGCTGATAGGAACCAGAGGGGAGAGGGGAAGGAATTTCAGGGGAAAAGGGGAAGGGTTTACAGGAACAAGTATAAAGGACACATGGACAAAAACTCAGGGGGGTTTGGAAATGGGAGGAAGGTGGGGAGGACTGGGTAGGGGGGTGCGGGGATGGGAGTAAAAGACAGAAAACTGTACTGAAACAACACTTAAAAAAAATAAAAAAGAGTCATAAATGATGGGTGAAGTTATCCAGAAGAAAAATATTCGCTGAATGTTTCTGTTCCTACTATTTCTGCAAGTAGAAAACCAGTCCAAATGTCCAACAATACAGGAACTGCTAAGGAAATAATATCAACATGATTCAATATTTTGTAGATATTTGTAAAAAAATGTAGCAACATAAAAAATTCTTACCATTATAACACTGAGTGGAAATATTTTCAAAATTGTTTGGCATTGGTTACAGCTTTGTAAACTCTACACAGAAAAATAGCGATTTTAGTTTAAGATGGCTTCCCAATTATTCTCTCCCTTTTTATTTCATTCTATATATTTGTCAGTAATTTAATGAATGTAATGCTTTAACACCTTTATTCTGAGCTGCTTCATTTTCTTTTTTAGAAGTAGGCTGGGTAAATTAAAATACATTATATGCATTGAAATAATGAATTATTTCTCATATATAATAGTACTGCTTCCCAGAATTCTCTTCCTTAATTATTTCAACAAATATTTATTGAGGCCCATATATGCTAGGCATTCTTCTTTGTATAGAAGACAGCAATCCCTCTCCTCATGGATTGGAGCATACCATTCTAGTGATTCCCTTGATGTCCAACATAAGTCCAGCAAAGCCTAGTTAGCTGACACATTTTATTCTCTCTGGTTTTTTGTTACCATTCTGATTATCTTTTTTTTTTTAAAGATTTTACTTATTTACTTTTAGAGAGAGGGGAAGGGAGGGAGAAAGAGAGGGAGAGAAACATCGATTGGTTGCCTCTCGCATGCACCCAAGCAGGGACGTGGCCTGCAACCCAGGCTTGTGCCCCCACTGGGAATGGAACTGGCAACCCTTCGGTTTGCAGGCCAGTGCTCAACCAACTGAGCCACACCAGCCAGGGCCCATTCTGACTATCTTGATGGATGCATTTAGAGTAATTCCCTTAATAACAATCGTATTTCACAAAAACTGGTTCAACTACTATGAATGAAAATTGGTAATTTATAAGTTTTTATTTTAGATAAAATTATAAAACAAAAAATTCCTATTTTCATGGCATCACATTCTAGTGGGAAGAGGCAGACAATAATCTAAATAAGTAAACTGAATAGTATGTTCAAATATGAAAAGTGCTGTGGAGACTATTAAATCAGGAGGCAGATGGAGGTGCTAGAACTGGGGTGGTCACAGTTTTAAATAAGGTTATTAGAAACGACCTCACCAAGATTAGGTGACTTTTGAGCAAATACTTCTAAGAGATAAGGCAACCAGTCACTGTAGAGCATGTGGATATCCTCATGTCCAAGGGAAGAATATTCCATGTAGAGGAAAAATAATTGCAAAGTCCTTGAGGTGGGATTCTCCTTGGTGCATTTGAAGTATAACAGGGTATGGCTGGAGTAAAGTGAGTCAGAGAGGAATAGAAGGAGATGAGGCCAGAAAGACTGGGGAGAGGGACAGATTTTGTCTGGTTTATAGATCATTGTGTGAATTGGCTGTTACTATGAGATAGGAAGCCACTTGAAGGTTTTGAACAAAGCTTTGATCTGAGTTATGTTTTCAAAGGATCACTCTGGCTGCTGTGATAGATCATAGGTGTCCAGAGCAGAAGCGGGAAGACTACTTACGGAGCTATTACAGTTAACCAAGCAAGAGGAATAATGTGGTATGGACTAAGTGAAAGGCAGCAGAAAATATAGAATGAAAAAAAAAGTCGAATAAAATAATTCTGTATTTCGAAGATAGAGCCACCAACATTGGCTGACAGATTAGATGTGTGGTATAAGAGAGAATGAGACACCAAGGTTCTATACCTGAGTACTGGAAAATAAAGTTTTGGGGAAGTAATATGGGACAGACTAGGAAGATCCAACTTTGGAGAGAAAGATTAGCAGTTCAATATTGGATATGTATGTTTAATATGCTTCAGACATCCAAGTGGAGATGCTGAGGTGGTTATAAAATATATGAGTCTGGAGTTCAAGGGAAAGAGGTCCTCGCTGGACATAATAAACTTGGGACTATTAAGTACATAAATTGTATTTAAAGTCTTGAGACTGGTGATCACCAATGTAATGAATGTAAATAGAAAAAGAGAAGAGGTCCAAACACTGAGTCCTGACCTTGGACCTTCTGTCGTGAAAAAATTCTAGAGATGAGAGGGAATCAGCAGAGGATACTGTGAATGAACAGGTAGTAATGTGGGGGAGTGTGGAGTCAGGAGAGTGTGGAATTCTGGCAGCTGAACAAGAAAGTGTTTCCTGGAGAGTCAGTGATCAACATCATCAAATGCTGTGATAGGGCAAGTAAGATGGGGACTGAGAAATGATCTTTGGATAATTTTATTGGTTGTTGGATATCAGTTATTTATTCTATATCTTTTAAATTTCAGAAATTTACTTTTCTGCTTATTTCACATCTGTTTCTGTCCCTAAATGAGTGATGCCTGATTTCAGAGAAGAATGAAGTGTATAAGAGGACAAAATTTAGAAGGAAGGTGGATAATATCAGGGGAGAGTTATATGGGTGGGGAGGCCTCTAAGGTGCTGGTATTTTTCTACATCTTGGCCTGGGTGGTGACATTATAGGTGTTTGCTTTAAAGTTACTTCTTAGACTGTGCATATATATATGCCTTATGTACTTTTTTGTACATATGCAGAAGTTAGTAAAAAGAAGGAAAAGAAAGTAGATGAGTTTAAACATAAATTAGCTTTTTAAAAAATCATTGGTTACTACTCTTTTACCTTTGAAAATTTTATTCTGCAGTGGTAGCATTGTACAGAAATATTTTAAAAGTTTAATTTTTACACATGTGTATATTCTAAAATCTTTTTTGTTTTTCTGCTCTAAGCCCTCATGCAACTGGAATCTATTTTGAAGAAAATCATAAAAGAACGAAAAGGAAGGGACTTCAGTCAATATATTTTCATTGACTCCTTAGTACAGGGGAAACTTAATGACCAACAGGTAAAATAATTGTTAAATATTTATCAAATAAAAGATAATCACACATATATAGAGTGTGTTTTTTATTAATTTAACCCAAAATTCCTTCAAAATGCAATGGCTTCCTTTTCTTTAATGTACATTATTCATAAACAATGTAAGTATTTAGTCTCCTGTTCTTTAGCTCTTTGAAGCAGCTGTGTATTATTTAGTATTTGAGTAAGCAAATATTGAGCCCAAATTCTCTGATCATAAAATAGGAGGACTTCTGGAAGTCTTTATCCACTAAGCTGCTCTGCCCGTGTGACCAGGCATGGCAGCCTGGCTTGTTTCGGTGTGTGTCTGTTACCCTCAGCGCACCACTGTGTGGTGTTGTCAGGCAAAGGACAGGAGTAACACTGTTATTGCCACTCCCTTTTATGGTAGGAATCCTCAGCCCCATTCTACATGTGAAAGTCTTTGTAGACAGAAGTGGTTTCCTGGTGTGTGTGTGAGTGCAGGAATTGAATCAGGCTCCAAGCACGGTGAGTGGCAAGCTCTTCTCCACTGTTCTGGAGGCTTTGTTGCTGCACCAGGCCAAGCCAGAAAGAGAGGACTGAGCCAGTTTGTTTGCAGAAATGTATCATGGGACAGTAATGTTACTGACAAATGTTTACCAAAGGAAAAAAGGCAATATAATATTTAGCTGGTGTTTACATTATATAGATTTTTTTAAGTGAAACTAAGAAATAATATACGTTTTTCCCTTTCCTTGACTCTCAATTCTATACTCTAGGTTATTTTAGTAGGGGATACAGGCCACCTTGCATTTCATCCTTTCTAAACTTAGTTTTGTTTTCTAGATCCTAGAAGATAGCATGATATTTTCTCTGGCCAGTTGCATAATAACTGCAAAATGTAAGTATAACTTGATTCCTTCTTGAGAAAGAGTATAAAATATACTGAGATAAAGCTATTCCAAAATAAAGGAAACACAGTTTGTAAGAACTCTTTATGATTTCCCTTCCCTCTTTTTTACTCTTGCTTGAAAGGCTTCATTCACACAGGTACCTTTTTCTTTTTTTAACCTCAGGTGTTCTGTGCCACCTCTGAACATTGCCATAACATTTTTGACACAGTTCATGGATTGTGAATTCTAGTTAGTGCTTTTAAAATGAACCGCTATTGACACCTTTCCAACCAAGCAATGAGCTTTTCAATTTCCTGCTGAGACATTCCATTTTGACTCCAATTCAGTCCGCTATTATTAAGGCCTACCAACAGAAGAGATAGGCCACAGAGATCATGACTTAAAAGAACTCTTTTCTTGGTATTGAAGGTGATTTTTATTTAAAAATCTAAAATATGTGATATGTTTCTTAATTTCCTTACTGGTTTTTAGTTTAGCAGAGTTACCATTCATTCATACAGTCTTTACAGAAATTTATGTGTATCCATAAAAATATACTAACAAAATGCTAAAGGAAGTATTAAAACAGTTTAAAATCTAAAATCCACTTGAAGGATTTCGTTTACAGATATTTCTGTTGAAGGAAACTTTCTCAAAAACAATGACAACGAATATAAAATTTCCATAAATTTTTCTTGTTGTAAAATTTTTTAAGGATATTATTTATTTCCTTTAGAGACAGGGAAAGGAAGGAAGAAGGAGAGGGAGAGAAACATCAATGTGCAAGAGATATATCGATCGGTTGCCTTTCACATGCCGGGGGGCGGGGGACCTGGCCCACAACCCAGGCATGTGCCCTAGACTGGGAATCGAACCAGTGACATTTCATTTTGCAGGCTGGTGCTCAATCCACTGAGCCACACCAGCCAGGGCTTGTTGTAAAATTTTTGACAGAGATGTCCAGATATTATAAACTAAATGGAATTTCAGTAAGCATGTGTCAAACATAATATATTGAACCTTTTTTTTAAATGGTTAACTTGTTTTAAAATTTTATTACCTTAAAACGTATTTTTGCCAAAGACCTTAAAAAAATCTGAATCAGTTGTGCTCTAGATAACACAAAAGGTAATCATTTTCCAACCTTGAGTCAATATTTTAATCTAATTTGCTGTTTTCAGGGGAAATTTTCAGAGTGTTATTATTTCTTTGCATGTTGATTGGTTATTGTTTGTCATCTCTGAAGTTTTTGAGAGGTAAGATGGGTAGGAAACCTTAATTAAAGTTCCTCTTCCACTGCTTGTTAGCCTTGGTACAAGGCTACTGGAACAAGGTACTTACCTTTGCATTTTCTCCTCTTCTAAAATAAAGATGTAGCTGAAGATAATCTCCATGGTATCTTCGAACAGTAAAATTGTGTCTTGGTTTAGTAGTGTAATTAAAGAATGTTCAGTGACTTAAAATAACAATTTAAAGTTATCCCCAGTCATACTTTATTTTTAATAGAGTTCTACAAAAGAACCAATGTTTGAGATTTTTTAAATATATTTTATTGATTATGTTATTACAGTTGTTCCATTTCCCCCTGCCCCCTACCCTGCACCTCTCTTCCACCAGCATTGCCCCTCATAGTTCATGTTCATGGGTCGTACATGTAAGTTCTTTGGTTTCTCCACTTCCCATACTATTCTTAACCTCCCCCTGTCTATTTTGTACCTACCCATTATGCTTCTTATTCCCTGTACTTTTTCCCCGATTATCCCCCCATCTCGTCCACGCTGTTAACCCCCACTGTGATCTCCATTTCTGTGAATCTGTTCCTGTTCTAGTTGTTTGATTAGTTTTTGTTTTTCTTTTAGTTTTAGTTCAGTTGTTGATACTTGTGAGTTTGTTGTCATTTTACTGTTCATAGTGTTGATCATCTACTTTTTCTTAGATAAGCTCCTTTAACATTTCATATAATAAGGGCTTAGTGATGATGAACTCCTTTAACTTTACCTTATCTGGAAAGCACTTTATCTTCCCTTCCATTCTAAATGATAGCTTTGCTGGATAGAGCAATCTTGGATGTAGGTCCTTTTGTTTCATGA
>CM052541.1:23485765-23549235 GCA_028533065.1 Trachops cirrhosus | reverse complement strand
TCTCCTTTATTATTTGTCAAATAAGTTTTCCACTTGTTGTTTTTGCTCTTCTCCTTCTGGTACCCCTATAATTCGGATGTTGGAACATTTAAAGATGTCCTGGAGGTTCCTAAGCCTCTCCTCATTTTTTTGAATTCTTACTTCTTCATTCTTTTCTGGTTGTATATTTTTTTTCTTCCTTCTGGTCCACTCCATTGATGTGAGACCCATCTTTCCTTCTATCACTGTGCATTTTACTTCATTTCACTTATTGTAGCCTTCATTTTTTCATCTAATTTGCAACCAAAATCAACCAATTCTGTGAGCACCAGTGCTTTGAACTGTGCATCTGATAGGTTGGCTATCTCTTGGTCACTTAAAAGGATGAGTTCTGGGGTTTTCAATTGATCTTCTATTTGAGCCATCTCTCTGTTTTTTTGTGTTTTCTTGGGGGGGGTTCTGGTCGCATCTGTTAGGTATGAGGGGCAGAGCCTTAGGTGTTCACCAGGGTGGGGCACCCCAGTCACTCAGTTGTGATGCTGTATGTGTGGGCGGGGTCTGGGTCCGAGAAGGAACAATGGCACTTGTTCCACTCTCCGTGGACCTCAGTCCCTTCTGCTTCCCCAGAGCAAACTGGGCCCTTCTGGTACTAGTTCCCATGTGGGTGGGCCTGTGCACCCCGCGGGACCTTCCTTTTCAATCAGTGCCCCAAAGCTGTATTTCCTGCTGCTGGGACCCTGAGTTGCATGCAGTGCCTTGCTTCTCGCCCCTGGGTCTGCTGGTCGCCACCCCCTGGCCAGGCCCGCCAGCCGCTGCTTGTGCGTCCAGGTTGCCTTATGAGCATCAGATACCAACGCTGTCCGCTCTCTGCTCTGCCCCTCCTACCGGTCTGGATGAAGGTGTCTAATTTAACTCCTTGGGTGTCTGACTTCCATACAGTTCAATTTTCTGTCAGTTCTGGTTGCTATTCTGTTTCTAAATTGTTGTTTTCCCTATCTTGGTTGTGCAAGGAGGCACAGTGTGTCTACCTATGCCGCCATCTTGGCTGTAAGTCCCAACCCTCACACTTCATTTTTTTATAAATTAAATATATTGGGGTGACTTTTTAAAAACTAAATACCAATCTTCTCTTTAGGTTTGATCCAGACCGGTTTGATGATGAATCAATAAGGAAAACTTTCTCCTTGCTTGGATTCTCAGGCACACAGGAATGTCCAGAGTTGAGGTGAGATGATAGAGCGAATAAAGTGAAAGGAAAGGTGTCGGACTTCACACTAATAAAGTCGATGAGAAACGAGCAGTCTGCATAATTAAAGTGTGATTGTTAATCTTTAGTAACTCGTCAACTCTCCTCCTGACTAGGTTTGCGTATATGGTGACCACAGTACTGCTGAGTGTGTTGGTGAGGAGACTGCACCTGCTTCCTGTGGAGGGACAAGCTATTGAAACTAAGTATGAACTGGTAACATCCGCCAAGGAAGAAGCGTGGGTCACTGTCTCAAAGAGACATTAAAATTTATACACTTGCCTTTGTTGAGGAAAATGGCCATTTAGAAAATCTGTATTGAATCCTTTTATAAACCTAACTGTGTAATGTAAACACATACTAGTACTTTATTAAGTAAATTTGGATTTTTGTATAGTAGATTTTCTTAATGCATGATGTACATTTGTCTTATCTCTTTCTATGCCATTCTTTGCATATACTTTTCTTAGTTTATCTCTAAAATTAATATTCTTGAAAAGAGAACTTACTTTGTAGAATTTGGAGAACATGTTTTTCTGAATATTCATAAAAGAGAAACAAAAGCCTATTCGTTTTCATACTTCCAATAAATCACCTTAAAGGGAGGGGAAAGGATTTTTCAGAATTTTATTTCTTGGATTAATATTTTTATTTTCTGAGTATAAATTAATTTGTGTCTAGTCATTGCTATTGGGTTTCATAATTCAATGAGTAGCCTGTCTTATATTTGCTATTTTTATGCCTCTCCAGACAATAGTGTTCATTTCATGAATTATACAAGTCTCATCATGTTGAAATGTTCTGATCATTTGGAAGATAATACAGTTGGTCTTTAATGCCGAAGTAAGAAAATAAAATTGAGTCTTGTTGGTCCTTCTGTTTTGCTGCAAATCTTATTAGCACTAAATTATTCCACTAATTCTCACTGTGGAAAAAAAAACAGAATTCCTAAATTTATTTATTATGCCATATAGTTAACATAATGAATTTATTTTTTTAAAGATTTTCTTATTTTTAGAGAGAAGGGGAGGGAGGGAGAAAGAGAGGGAGAGAAACATCAGTGTGTGGTTGCCCGTTGTGCACCCCCTACTGGGGATCTGGCCTGTAACCCAGGCATGTGCCTTGACTGGGAATCAAACCAGTGACCCCTTGGTTCTCAGGCTGGCACTCAATCCACTGAGCCACACTAGCCAGGGCTTAATTTATTATTAAGAAATGAGAGAGCACTAACCAAAAAACAAAAACCAGCAAAAAAAAAACAAAACAACCCAAATTAAAAAGAAAACAAAGATGGGTGAAAATAATTGTAAACTATTTAACAGAAAGGTTTAATAACCATATTATGTATAAAGAGCTCATACATATTGGTAAGAAAACACACAATTGGTTAATGGATAAAAGACATGAATAGCAGCTTTTACAGGAGGAAATAAGTAGTAAACTTTTAGAAAAATGGTCTTACTAGTAAACAAAAAAATGTTGGGGCTATTTCAAAATATTTTAAGCATCTTATAACATTCACACTTTAGTACTGATAAGTTTTGTATTTAATACTTTTTTATTTGAAGCACTGTATTTTAGTTTGCTTTTTTTGGTTATGCTGTTCTTAAAGACTTCTTAAAAAATACATTTTTTTAAAGACTACAGCTGAAGGCAATATGCCAAGTGCAGCTAGAGAGGAAAGGGAGAAAAATGAAAAATGTTGCAAGTGAGCTTATTTTTGAAACTGCTGAATTTAATTTGTAAATTTAATTTCAAGAATGTACCCTAGTTCTTAATTATTCTTTTATGCTGTGCTTCTGGTTAAAGAGCTAACATTTTAGGCCTAGTTATGAGTGGTTAACTTAGAATTTAATTAGATGCTGGCTTTATTTCTGACAAAAACATTTAACTTATGGAATAATTTATATTCAAAAACTTTAAGTCAAATGTATTCATCATTCCTAGCATCATGTTGTTTCTAAAAAGGTATGTTTCAAAACAAATTGTTAAATTTATTCCTACCCAAGTGTCATCATGGTTTTGTGGGTGTAGCACATCTTCCTTTGTTGTCCAAGTACCTTAATTGGTTTGGAAATTGGCAGTAAAGGTTGAGAGTAGGCAATTGATACGTAAACCAAGTGTTAGTAAAATCAGCTGGGATCAGTGGAATTTCAAAGTAAGTGAGACCTGGTCAGCCACGACCAAGGCAGAAACAGGGCAGCTGAGCCAGAGCTGGCGTGTTGCCAGCAAGTGAGGCCATCCCTGTGTGGTTCTAACAATGGTTGGAGTCAAGGAGAATCAAGGCCAGAAGAATCATCTAAATAAGCACATTTTATTCATAGTTACATGACTAACTTAAAACATTAAAAGATCATCTTCAAAAGGATTTAAAATGTAAAATACTATTAATTATGTATAAAATAAGTTGTTCATTCCCTGTTATTCTTACTTGGCTCTTTGTGTTGATCAAATGACTGATATTTTAGTAGCCACAGTGTCACTGATGGTTTGTAGCGTAACTCTAGCGGCTTTCTTAAATTTTGTAGCTTTTGGGGTTTTTTAAAACTATTCGTTCACTGATTGTGATGTGCATTCTTTCTGATAGTTCAGCAGTTTATTGTTAAAAACATCAGCACAACACATTTTTATGGAATGAAAAGGCTTTTCCACATGTGCTCATAAAACTCAAGTCTGAATTAATTCTGTACATGTGTTTGGGAAAAATAAAAACCTCATATGGCGTTTATTTGGCCCACAAATGTGCAGTTTCATTTTTTTATATATATCGATTTTACTTTATTTATAGATCCTATGTCAAAATTGGTTTTATCTTAAAATAGTTTATATTTTAAAAACAAACATTCTGTTTTTTATTATGCAAGTTATGTAGGTTTGTTGTAGAAAAATCTAGGAAATAATAGAAATACAAAAATAGCAAACTCAGTCAATAGTAGTCCCACTACTTGAAGTTTGTCAGTGTTAAGCTTTGAGATAAATCCTTCTACTCTCTTTTGTATCCACATATTTCTATAGACACACTATATATAATGTTCTCTTCATTTAGTATTTTATGAACAATAGCATTTTCTACAACTGGACATTAGTATTCTTCTCACGCAGAAAGTAAGCACAGATTTTTGGCATTCTTTTCACTCTTTCCCTTTGCAGCTATTCTTTTTATTCTTTTCAACTTTAAAAATACCCTTATTTCTCCATCTGTGCTAATAAAACAGTTATATATTTGTACATCTAAGTTGCTAAAGTTATAGAACAATGTAAAATGAACAATTAAAAAAAGAAATTACTATCCTGAAGAAAATCTTCAGTATCATTAAGTTCAAATTGAGATGGCATTTCAATTTTTAAGAGGAAATCTTAAGAATCTTTTTTATTGTTTCTGGATTCTGGGGCAAACAGATTAAGATTCTTCCCTGAAGACATCTTTATTTTTTTTCTCCAGATCCATTAAAAGCACTGTTAACCTATAAAATTTTTCCCCATGTGAATATAGTAACAGATTGAAAACCACTTAAAAACACAGTTCTACCACGTGTAAGACTGAGGACATGACCAGTAGCATCAAGGAGTGGTTCAGCAGCTGTGAGAGTGAAATGGACACTATTTTCAAGGGCAGGTTTTATATAATGTCAACAAATTGATACCAGTGACCTTATTTTTCTTCTCAGCTGGTCCTCTGCCTGTTTCCTAAGTCACTAAAACCAATGATTGAGGTAGAAGGGGAGGGGTTGAGGGGGAGGATATGACAACAAAGCAGTTACTGTTACTACAAAAGTCAGAGGAAATCAGCACAGCCAAAAAGGCTTAATAATACAATGTTGTTTTGAACTGTTGTGAGTGACCTGCAGTGATAAAAAGGAGTGAGACTGAAACTTGCAGTAATAGTTAAGCTGAAAGTAGAACAAGGGACTGGAACAGGCATTCGTTACAAACCAAGTGCATGCTTTATATACCTATCTCATTTAGTCCTTGGAGCGTAACAGTAGCTTCAGTGTCAGACTAAAATAGTTTTCATTCCTGCTAGAAAAAATACTGTAATAGAAAATAGGTAGATGCTAATAAACCGTAAGTAGATAGATAAGATCTAAACTTCAAATTGTCTTAATATCTTCAGTGGGGTTTATTGGTATGTTTCTTCTTATTTAAAAGGGAATCAAACAATAGTTTCAAATGATATACTGTTCATAATAGCTAAAGAAAATGATTAATAGTATTGTAATAGAATTAAAAGGAATCATTAAAAGTGAACTAATGCTGCCAACTCAACCAACTATACAACTGTTTACATTTTTAACTGTTTACATTTTTTCCTGTTTACTCAGACATATTTTTACCTGTTGCAATTATAACAATGTGGTTCCTTTTCACTTAATGAATGTTAACCATATTCTTTTGTTACTTTTTTGTAAGGGCTTCAGGGAATATATGTTTTTGGGGGGCGTGAATAGACTTTTAAAATAGAAATCATTTAATGTTTGATTTACAGAATTGTATGACACTGAATGAATGGATAATTGTAAAATTTGAATTGGGAGCCATTTTGTAAAACATCCAGGCAATAAACAAAAGGCGGGAAATAATATTTCTTTTCTAGTGGCATTCTCCAATTAATAGGTTTACAGTTTGGTGGCTGTCTTTCTAGAGATTGGGAGTGGATCTTAAGAGCATGTGATAAAATGCCATCAGCAAATAAGTCACAAATATATCCTGTTAATTAATTACCAAAAACACACACATTTATTTACATTTAAAATACTTTCAGACCTGGCTGGTGTGACTCAGTGGTTTGAACACTAGCCTGTGAACCAAAAGGTCAAACCATGGTTCGATTCCCAGTCAGGGCACATGCCTGGGTTGTGAGCCAGGTCCCCAGTGGGGGGCATTCGAGAGACAACCAATAGATGTTTTTCTCCCTCTCTTTCTCCCTTTTCCTCTCTAGAAAATAAATAAAATCTTTAAAATAAAATAAATTACTTGCAAATTCTTGTTTCAGTTTTTAACACATGATAATAGTGAATGAAACTGTGCTACCTCACCATTGTAACTATATCATAGATAAAATTGTGAAGTGCCTGTCTCCAAAAGGGCAATACATATTTTTGAATAAATGAATGTAAATAAATGAAATCATTGAGGTTTTCTGTTCATGTAGAATAAAGTAAAGGAAATTATCCAAGTTACTAAATAGTTGAAAGATTTCCAGGTAGCCAGACTACCTCTAATGCTAATTGTATTTTGTGACAGGCTAAGTACCTCATTACTGGAAGTATTTAAGAAGACGTATGGATGCCTTTCAGTGATGCCTGTATTAGGTGTGAACATAGGTTTATAATAGCCAGTACTTACATAAAATATCAACCAAAACATTTGGTAATAAGTACTCCTTTTTTCCTTCTGTATCATGAGATCATTATTAAACCTGGAAAAGTTTAAGGATCTGAGACTTTTTATTACATTAGCAAGAGCATTCTTCCCCAAATTGTGTCTCATGGAAAACTATCCTGTGGGGTACTCTGAGAAAAAGATTCCTGGATCATATTCATTCATACTCAGATTCTCCATACTAAGTTCTTTCTCGTATACATGTAATACATATTAATACAGTGGGAGTGCTGAGAAGGTCTACTCTAAAGAACCTATTTTACTTTGGTTTAACACTTAATGTTCCAAATGTATTTAATGAAAGTATCCCCTTTTCCAGGCATACCTATTACCCTATGAAACCAGTATCTCAGAAGTAATGTTCTAGAGCAGTGATTTTCAACCCGTGTGCTGCAAGAATTTTTAAAACATGCAATAACTGACTATTTAGTCAGGGGCACTGACCTCTTTTCCATTAGACTGTCAAATAAAAATAAAATGACAACAGCCAACACAACAATAGCTGTCAGTGTGAATGAATCAAAATTACCTATTTTTTTGTCAGATTGGCAAAAAAAATGTTTTGGTGTGCCTCAGAATTTTAGTAATTAGTTTATATATGCAATCGATGAAAAAGATTGAAAATCACCAGTCTAAATCACAAGAAGTACCATCCACATCTGTGCTTCACCAGGAAGGAGAGCCAAAAAATTTTCATGTCCTGAAACTTAGTAACACTTGGAGCTCTCTTGGTCCAGGGTTTGGAAGCGTCTCAAAGACCCTTTAGGTTAGTGGCCAGTAAGGAGGACTTGTAGTTGACTACACGACAAAGAAGACAAAGGCTTCTGTTATAAGTTGTAGTGGGGGAGGAAGCAGAAGAACCATTATTTTTGTCATTTTTAGTGTATGAGCAAGAGAGTTAAACTAGGTATCTTATCAAGGATAACTGTCAACGTTGACGCTAAGAAGGAATATTGGAAAACTTTCAGAGCGAGAAGAAATAAAACTAAGATTTGGTTTACTGTGTTAAAGAGCAATATTTATTACTGTCACTTGTATGAAATGTTGCTTAATTATACGGCCGCACTAGGTGTGCTCAACTTTTATGTTTTGTTCCTTGTGTTGGCAAGGTCATCAGCTAATAAATAACTGATTTTTAAAGCTTAAAAGGACTGTGTAAAAATTATATGGCATGGCCTGCTAGCTATCTAAAAATTTAGAGATGCCTAGGACTTCTGGGAGTAGTAATGTTATTAGGCTATCCCTTTTGATTTTTCTCATATCCGTCTGAAAATATGTGTTTAAGTCTATGCTGCTATTATATTCATAGAATTTTGTTAAGCTTTCAAGAAGATGTAGATTCAGAAGGAATTGGGAAATTTAAAATATATATACATATATATATTCTGGATGCAGAACCTTTGAGGGAGATGAGAATGTGTTTTGAATGTTAAATTTACTTAGATTTAAAAATACATAACTTCAAGCAAAGTTGCCATGACAACCTTGCTTAATGTGTGTATAAATTTTATGTTTGTCTCTGAGGTTTTCATCTTTCCCAATACAGAGTTTAATCGCAAGAATTGGGCACTGTGGTATACTTATATTTCTATCTGCATAGTGCCCTGTTGGAATTATGTAATTCTGGAAAATGCAAATCAAACTGTAGGTCAGCTCTATAGCACAGTGATTCCACCAAGATAAACGTACTTTGTTTTCTGCATGATCAGAGAGTGATCTGATTTCAAACCCAAGATGAAATTTTAGATAGAAGTAGAACCACGAGTTTGTTCTGAGTTTCTGTTTTTTCTCATTCAGAAGAATTACAGGAGGTCCATAGGAAATTTGGGAAATTCTATATCAAATCTATCGATCAGACCCCAAACTGATCCAGCC
The DNA here is from genome assembly GCA_028533065.1 of Trachops cirrhosus. NCBI lineage: Eukaryota > Metazoa > Chordata > Mammalia > Chiroptera > Phyllostomidae > Trachops > Trachops cirrhosus. The sequence goes on along the minus strand of CM052541.1, from coordinate 23,540,753 downwards.
TCCCTGGGCTCATCTAAAACTAATCTGTAGATCATCTAATCTAATCTAAAACTAGTCTGATGTTCTCTACCCTGGCCCAGTGGGTGCACAGTGGCCTGAACTCTGACCCAGCAACACTAGAGAGAGAGCATTACCAGACCCCTTTCATCCCGCTTCAGATACCCTTGTCTGCCAAGCGCTGTCTTGTATATTAGGGGCCAGGATTTTGGAGACCCTAACTTTACAGCAAAGGAACTCTTGTCCTCAATTCTGGAAATACGAATTTATTTAGCAATGGAATAAGGGGGTAGTCACTGGTACCTTTTAGTAACAGTACCTGTGACTTTTACTTAAGACCATGGGCGCCTAAAATTTTGAGATGCTTGTTAAAAAGCTGTGTTTGTGTTTTATATTTCAGTTCCTCTGTGGTGCAATTTTTATTATTTTTTATTAATATATTTTATTGATTATGTTATTACAGTTGTCCCATTCTCCCCTTTTATTCCCCTCTGCCCTGCACCCCGCACTTGCATTCCTCCCCCTTAGTTCATGTCCATGAGTCGTACATATAAGTTCTTTGCTGCTATACTTCCTATATTATTCTTAGCCCCCCCTGTCTATTTTGTACCTACCATTTATACTTCTTATTCTCTGTACCCTTTACCCCATTCTCCCTCCTCCACTTCCCCACTGATAATCCTGATTCTCTTCCTGTTCTAGTTGTTTGCTTAGTTTGTTTTTGTTATTGTTGTTTTTTAGGTTCAGTTGTTGATAGTTGTGAGTTTGTTGTCATTTTACTGTTCATAGTTTTGAGCATATTCTTTGTATTAAATAAGTTCCTTTAACATTTCATATAATAAGGGCTTAGTGATGATGAACTCCTTTAACTTTACCTTATCTGAGAAGCACTTTATCTGCCCTCCCATTCTAAATGGTAGCTTTGCTGGATAAAGTAGTCTTGGATGTAGGTCCTTGCCTTTGATGACTTTGAATACGTCTTTCAAGCCCCTTCTTGCCTGTAAGGTTTCTTTTGAGAAATCAGCTGATGATAGTCTTATGAGAACTCCTTTGGAAGTGACTGTATCGTCTTCTCTTGCTACTTTTAAGATTCTCTCCATATCTTTAATCTTGGCTAATGTGATTATGTTGTGCTTTGGTGTGTGCTTCCTTGGGTCCAACTTCTTTGGGACTCTGAGCTTCATGGACTTCCTGGAAGTCTGTTTCCTTTGCCAGATTGGAGAAGTTCTCCTACATTATTTTTTCAAATAAGTTTTCAATTTCTTGCTCTTCCTCTTTTCCTCTGGCACCCCTCTGATTCAGATGTTGGAACATTTAAAGTTGTCCTGGAGGTTCCTAAGCCTCTCCTCATTTTTTTGAATTTTTGTTTTTTCATTCTGTTCTGGTTGAACATTTGTTTCTTCCTTCTACTCCAAATCGTTGATTTGAGTTCCAGTTTACTTCCCTTTACTCTTGGTTCCCTGTATATTTTCCTTTATTTCACTTTTCATAGCCTTCACTTTTTCCTCTATTTTGTGACCATATTCAACCATTTCTCTGAGCATCCTGATAACTAGTATTTTGAACTCTGCATCTGATAGGTTGGGCATCTCTTCATCATTTAGTTCTAATTTTTGAGCTTTGATCTGTTCTTTCCTTAGGGCCATATATATATATTTTTTTGTCTCAGCGCAGCTGTTACATAATGAGGGGTGGAGCCTTAGGTGTTCACCAGGGTGGGGCGATCCATGTTGCTGTGTTGTGGCATTGTATGTAGGGGAGGGATCCAAAAGGGAACAATGCCGCTTGCTCGCTCCAGGCTTCCAGTCACTTCCTCCACTACCGACAAGCAAATTGGCCCTTCTGGTGCTGATTCCTGGGTGGGTGGGGTTTGTTATGTTCTAGGACCCTGTGGGTCTCTCCAACAAACTCTCCTGTGAGGCTGGAGTTTCTCCTCCCACTGCTGCAACCCCCACAGATTTTTACCACTATAGGTTCTCAGGCTTTATTTCCCCATTCTGGGAACCCTGGGTTGTGTAGTCTGTTTCATCCCCAGTTGTTCCTCCTGGTTTGTCCACGTGCAAATGTGGGGCCACCCACTCTGTCAGCTGCCGCCTTGCTGCGAGTCCTCTCCTCTGCGGTTGCCTGTCTCCGCCCCTCCTACTGGTCTGGATGAATGTTTCTTCTTTAACTCCTTGGTTGTTGGAATTCCATACAGTTTGATTTTCTGGCAGTTCTAGTTATTTTTGTTTTTAAATTTGTTGTTGTCCTTCTTTTGATTGTGTGAGGAGACAAAGTGTATCCACCTACGCCTCCATCTTGGTCAGAAATCTCATGATACCAATTATTTACACCTGATACCTTCAACTGCACTATGTTGCAGTCTTTAAAAATTAATGTTTTATAATAAGAACCCCTGAAGACAATTAACTAAGCTGAGGTCAGAAGCAGGGTCTATTAATTTATTAGCTTTGGTTTACTTTAGTTTTAATAGATTTTGGAATACTATGTTACATTTAAGAGAACCCATGGATACTTTCTAATCCAATCCCCTTATATAAGTGAAATTTATACTGGAAGACTTTGTTTTGTATGGGGATGTGCTCAGGTTCATACAGTTCTTTTTTTTGAACTTGTTCAGAATGTGATTTCCTTTTGTTTTCATCTTATTCTCTAGAGGGAGAATTTAAAACAAAGAAAGGGCCCCCCTAAGTAAAAAAAAAAAAGAAAAAAGAAAAACCTGGCTAAATTAGTACATTATGTTATTGGTAACTGGGAGAAATAGGATAATAGTCTCCTAAAAACAGGTGCTTAAAAAAAGATGTCCCATAGACTGTGCTATGATGTTTATAAATGTTTTTGAGTTTTTTGGAGGAGGTACAATCAGTGTTGACTACATAATTTGTGGAGCCCAGTGCAGAGTGAAAATGTGGGTCCTTGGCCACAGTCACCAGCTCCCTGCTAATGTAGTCCTATTGCTGCCCTGGGAAGAGCACAGCAGTGGTCACCTGCAGGGGTGGGGAGAGGAAGGCCAGTTGGGGCACAGGGAGCAAGGAGCCGGTCACTGAGAAACTGTGTGCAAGGCAAGGAAATAGGCTCCAAGCCCCTAGTGTATGCTCCATGGTCCTGCTGGACTTCAGTTGCAAAACACAAACTCAAAACTAAAATTTTGAAGAATATACTATGTTGTCCTCAAAGCATGAACCCCCTAGCGTAGGGCCCTTCTGAGCAGCCTGTCTCTGTGGGGCTGCACTGGCTGCAACCCACGAAGATGGCTTTGGGATGCATCTTACCTTACTTGGCGTGGCGCTATGACTCAGTGGTTTGGAGGGCTATACTTCCTGGTGATGTCTTATTTATGATTTGTCACTTAGTTGTTCAAACCTCTCCAGGATATCTTAAAATTATTTACGAGATAGTAAGTAGATGCCAAACTTTTTTTAAAAATAAAAGCTATTTCATAGTATGCAGATTTATTAAAGTTGCAAAAGTGCTCAAGTCTACTCAAAACTTCATCCTAGTCCCTATTTCACTGATGGGACTTTTACTTTCCTGTATTTTAATCCTAATTCCCCAAAATTTTTCCACTGGAAGGTAAAATGGTATTTTCCCCTGAAATATCATCATAAAATCTTATGAAATATTTCAGTGATGTGAGTCATTTACTTATTCATCTGGGTAGACATTTAGCTAATAGAAGTAGCTAACAGAAATCTGTGAGAAATATATTGTTAATTCCTGTGGAGGAGGAAGGAAGAAATCCTACTGATGTATTTTTAAGCATAGTTAAATTCAGTGTTCCCTGCCATTTTAAAATAACCAAAATTATTCTGTTCTGCTCCTTTCTTTCCAAGACGCTACATAAAATTACTTTGACAAAGAAAATCATGAACCTTTTTTTCTATTAACCTCGCCTATGTTCCATTTCATGAACATAGCAACCAGTATCCTTATTCTTATCAACCTTGAATTTAATACACAAGTGAAAGTTATTACCATACACTATAGGGTTTAGTTAGCAATCTTGTCCAATTGTAACCTTTTTGCAATATTACTGAAAGTGGCAAGAAACAGATTGTTATGAAAACAAAGTTGGCAGGCCCTGGAAGGGTGGCTCAGTTGCTAGGAGCATTCTCCTGTACACCGAAAGGTTGCAAGTCTGATCCCCGGTCAGGGCGTGTGTCTAGGTTGTGCTTCCATCTCCTTATGGGAGGCAACCAGTTCCTCCCTCTCTCTCTCCCCCTTCTCCTCTCTCTAAAAATCAATAAACATATTCTTGGGTGAGGATTAATTTTTTTAAAAGTTGGCAGCTTTGGAAGTTATGCATGCTGTAGGTTAAGTTAATATTCAGCATATGAATTCTAATGGTATTAATGCACATTCAGAAAAACTGGTGCATTTCAAACTCTTAGTAATTCATGTTATTAAATGAAGGTCAGTGTGGTTTTCAGTAATAAAAACCCAGTTAATATGTTTTGAGGCTTGAAGTTTTATAAATTCTTTAACATAATTTAAAACAAAAGTAGCTGAGTTTAGAAATCCAGTTTTTGTGAACTGACTGGTGACCTGTCTGCTGTGAGGAAACCATTATCTGTTTTATTCATTAGTTCTGAAATTCAGTGTTTTTTGGAGGGAGGAATGTATAAAGCCAATTTTAGTAGAAATGAAAGAATTGAGTTATTATTCTTTAAAATCATATGCCTTTCAAGATAAATGTCTACCCCATTGTTATACCTGTACACATTGATATATTATCATGAATAATTTCAGGTTTATATTGTTCACTCTCATGGTTTAATGGAAACATTTGTTTCTTTTTATTTTCAAGAAAGGAAGCTATTTTGTTGTCTCTCACAGGAAACTATTACGTATTACTAAACACTTAAATACAGTTTGTCCAGGTTGTATCTTGGGTATATGGTATTTCCTTTCTTCATAAGAGTAATTTCTTAGAGAATGATTTTTATTGGATATTGGATAGTATAAAGGGATTATTGTTGATTTTGATTGATGTGCTAACAATATTATGCTTATGTAGCAAAAATGTCCTTATTTTTTAGAGATATATCCAAAAGTATTTAGGCGTTAAATGTCATGATTAGTATAATTTTCCTTAAAAATCTTTAGCATAAGAATAATATGAGAAAATAATGTAAAATAGAAGCTATTGTTACATCTAATCAATGAGTATTTTGTATGTTCATTAGATCATTGTCCATACTGTATGTTTGTAATTTCCATAATAAAGAGACTAAAACATTAACTTATTTCTTAAAAAATGTGTATTCATATAGCTATACAGCATGGAATGATCTGTTGTACAAAAAACCTTTAAAAAAATAGTTTGGTACATTTTTAGCCATTAAATAAATATCCCTAAAATTGAGACCAAAGTTTATATCATTAAAACTGAAACCAAAGTCTCAGATGATAAAGCTTGCCTAAAAATATAAATCTTAGATTCCAGCCATTTATCTTTTCTTTTAATCCTCATCCAAGTATATGAAAACTGATTTGAGAGGGAGGGGAAGGGGGAGTGAGAGACAGAGACGGAGACAAAGGCACATCAGTCAGCTGCCTCCCAATGCACCTGACCCACTGGAGATCCAACCCACAGCCTAGGTGTGTGCCCTGACCTGGAATCGAAACCGCAAGCTTTTGGTGTACAGGACCAGTCTCCAGTCACCTGGGCCACCCAGCCAGGGCTCCAGGCATTTATCTTTTGATCATAGACAGAACATTTTTGTTTTTCGAAGATTTAGTGTGTTCTAAGTATATGCACTTGATATTTAAATTTCCTGATTGTCTTAAATCTGACTAAAACCCAGAAATGTGTATAAATACTGTAAAATATTAATCACTGATAATTATTTTTCTTGTTTGGAGTGAGAATGGGAAGCCAGTTAACCATTTCATTGTTTGAATAAAAAACTCTGCTTGCATTTCTCCTGAGTACTGTATGATATTTCTAATAGGGAACTTAACTGTGCAAAAAGGAGTTCTTTTAAATTTCATGGAAATATATATTCACATACATATTCATTCATTGGAATGTATTTTATGTGTATATAAAATTATATACATGTATATCCAATTTGGTATTGCCCGATACAATCATATAGCAGACAGAAAACTAGTTTTGAAATTCTCAAGGTAAAACGCAAAACAGTCCAAAGTATCTCAATGAAGAAGGAAGATATTTAACAGTTTCTTATTTAATGTTTCTAAGCATTAATCTAAAGTCAGGAAAAGAGGTGACTATTACAGGAACTGCCATTGTGTGGCTATCAAACAGCTGGTATTATTCTTCAGATGCCATAGATGCTATTTGTTCTCTAAAAAATTTTTCTGAAGTATCATAAAATACAGTAACAAATACTAGCTGAACCTCGTCAGTGTTAAGGATACTAAAACTGGTAGTTGATACCATTTCAGACAGACTGAATATCTGGGGGCAAAGAGTTAATGACGCAAACAATGTTAGTAATTAGAATGTCAATGGAGCACAGGAAGAATGTGAGGAAAAGTCTGGAGTGGATGAGTGTGTCTTCTGTGTGTCGTAAGATAAGCAATGTAAACAGTTCAGTTAAGCAACATTTATTTCTCTAGTGTCCATACTATCAGGCATTGTATTATGTACTTTACCTTACTTTTCTCATTTAAGGATGCAGTTACCGGGATGATATAAAACAGGGGAATTCCACAGACATAGTGCATCTTTATTTCAGCAGAAGAATTTGACACTTTATCTCCAGTCTGTGACAATGATGATGAAATCTGTGATAGGTGTGAGTCTAAGGTACAATCACAACTGGCCGAATTTAAGGTACTGGTATATTGATAGTGGCTCTTAACAATTGGGTGAGGTTTACCTTGACTTATTCAACATTCTTACTCAAGTTTGGGACAAAGCCAAAGTGTAATTTATTGGAAATACATATAAAGAATTGCAATTACACTTTAAAAAAATAAATTGTACTTGGCATGACAGCTAATATATAAAAAAACTAGGAGTTTTTAATGCTTACTTTGAATCAAGCTGATGGTAAAATTGCTAAAAAGTCATCTGGGGCAGCATTAATGAAAGTATTCTCTCTGATTTTGGGAGATAATAGTTTCACAGGACTCTTAGAAAAATAATCCATGTTCATTTTATAAAATTAGGGTGAGTAAAACCAAAATGTCCTGCAATCTCACCACTCAGATTACATGTATTCTTAGAGCTCCTGTAGCTGTCTTCCTTTTTGCTTAAATTATCTCCAAGGCAGCAGAAGTATTTATGTCCTGGGGTCTTTAGGTTCTGCTGAGTATTAAAGCTCCTCTTAGAGATTCCCAGGTTCCAGAAATTGGGATCATGGACCTTCAGAGCCAGAGAGGCAGTTTCATCTGCATCACCTGGACACTCCTTAGAACTATAAATTGGAGTAGGCCATCTGAATGAGAGTATCTGGGGGTGGGATCTAACAATCTGTTTTAACAAGCCCTCCAGATAATTCCAATCCACACTGAAGTTTGAGAACGGACCTGAGTTTAATGCTTTGATTTTTCAGGTAAGGAAGTTAAGATCCATATAGGATATCGCAAATTGATTTGAGAAAGTACAGTGCTGGAATCCTCACACAGTGATTCCTAGGATGAGGAATCATCCCTTAGGGAGATGTGTTTATTGGGGTGATTGCTAAGCAGCATTTGAAAGAATGCTAGGTGTGAATAGCGTAATGGAAGAAGAGCCTACCATTTAATCACCCGAGGGCTTCTTGCAAAACAGCAACAGCCCTTTGATACATTGAACTTCAGTCTAAAACAAAAGTTCGCTTGATCTAATATGTTTTATTCACTCGATTATAAATGTCTTACTCCCTGAGGCACGTTTATGTGCCATATAAGTAACTACTACCCCATTCCATCACTGCTGCTCTCTAATCTCTGGAGTGACCCTGCAGCATTCATTTTTTTTTTTTAACAAGCTCATCACACTTAAGTTTGAGAATCACTAATATAAAAGATGTTTAAAGAGGTTAAGAGTAAAAGTGGTTGGACTGGACCAACATTTTCAATGTCTTTTTATTTAGGTTGCACAGTGAAGACTCAAAACAATTTGCTAATAGGCTTATCATAAAATCAATGCAATAACATCAGAGATCACTCCAGAAATTTGTAATGGAACAGCATTGAAATGATTTTTTTTAAGAAAGTATAATATAGTTTCCTTATCATCTGGGAAAAGGGTGGGGGGCAGAGAATCACTGTAGGAGGAACCAGATATCACAAAAGCAAGAACAAGTGTTGAAATAATGGATCCTGTTCTAAACTACAAATGTAGCCAACTTTAACTATCACAGTACAGAAAAGGTCACAGACTGTATCTGAGGTTGTCAGGGATTTCAGTTTTTAGAGACTACATTGTGTGGAACAGTCAGATTTAGGAAAGAGATCCATTTGGAGAGTAAGAACAGAACTGCAAGATCAAAATGCTCTACCTTGAATTTTTGTAGCATTTAACATTTTTGAAGGTGCCTTCACATAAACTTACTCTCCATGTAACAGCTCTGTAAGGAAGGAAATTAGTACCAGCAAAACCGTTTCAGAAACTTTACTGAATCACGAAGAAAAGATAGCGAAGACAATATAACCAGAGAAATGGCAGAAAAGGTTGTCAGGGAGGAAGCGGGGCAGTCACAAAAAGCTGAGGTCCAGGGAACGGGCAGAATAGCTTCAACCCGCAAGTAATGCAAAAAAAGCCAGGGAGCAGGAAATTTGGGATCAGGAAACTGGAATGTACTTATGTGTCCCAAAGAGGATGGATGAGGTCAAAGATGAAGAGAAAAATGAAAAGTAATGCGGCACTTAAAGCTGCATGGAAGTTTCTTGGGTTGACTTGTCCGTCAGGCCAATGACCACAGCAAGGCCTCGGACCCCAGGCTGAGCGTCACGCGGCGGGGGCGTCGCGGAGGGCGCCGGCGGGAAGACGCCAAGGCCGAGTGCAGCGTTCGCTCCGGACTAACAAAGGCCGCCGGCGGGATTTCCCACAACGCGCAGCCGGCGGGGGCCTAAGGGTTAACAGCGCGCCCGACTCCCGCGCGCATCCCGGCCCCCACTCCGGTCGTCGCTAGGAGACGCCGGAAGTGGGGGAGGGGTGAGCGTGGGGCGGAGGGTGGGAATCTTTTTCGAGCGCTCTGGGCGGAGGGAGGGAGAGGAGCGCGCGTGCGCGCGCTTGGCCAGCTGTCGCCGCGGTGACTGTCCTCGGAGTCCATCGGCTCGCGCCCCGCCCCCGTCCCTGCTGACCCCTCCCCTGTCGCGCGCGGGGGTGTTTCTCGCTCCTCCCGAGTTGCGGCCGCCGTGGCCGCTGCTCCTCCTCTCCCAGGCTTGGGTTTCCCTGGCACCGCGGCCGCCGCTGCCTCTGCGGTCTGTATGAGGAGGAGGAGGAGGATGTGAAGATGGCGGAGCTGCAGATGCTGCTCGAGGAGGAAATCCCGGGGGGGCGCCGGGCTCTCTTCGACAGCTACACGAATCTGGAACGGGTGGCCGATTACTGCGAGAACAATTACATCCAGGTGAGACGCGTCTTCTGGCCCGGGCGCGCGGGGCTTCGGGGTGTTGAGCGGCTCGTGGGACCCCCCACCGCGGGCTGGGGGTCGCGGGGCGCGCGGGTTGAGGCCCGGGCGGGGACCGGCCCTGCAACGCCCGCGGTTGGGGGTGGGGCAGGGTGGGAGTTGGGGCTGGTGAATGGATGAGAATTCTCCGGGTGGAGGAAATCTTAGCTTTAAAACATTTTTAAAAGCCGTGAATCGGGCGGTGTGTGGTGTCCCCGCCTCTTCTCCTGCCCTCGGTCGCCCCCGCTCCTGGTGCCAGTCAGTGTTCTGGATGGCGGGGGAGGCGGAGAGTGGCGTTTTCTATTTGACAGAATCATGCTCCCCCTGTGTGGCAGGGGTGTCGGGGAAGCATGGGTCATCCCCTTCCCCCAAGCTCTGGAGGATTGTTTTAAGTGTTACTGCAAAGTGAAGTGCCTCAGTTTCTATTCATGTGAATGCCTCAGGAGACTGTTGTTTGAGTGTGTGGGTGTTTTTGTTTTTTGGCCTGTGTTTTAGATTCTAACTGGGGATACATACAGTAGAAGAGCAGTTGTCTCAGTTGTCTCTTTTTGGAAGTTACTGCTGTTTTCCTCTCTATGGAGAACGAAAAGCTGCATGATAATAAGCTTTCCCCTCTCCCAACCCGTTAGAATGAATGATTTATTTTCCTGTGGGAAAAACAGTTGTGACTATTTTTCAGAGAACATTAGGAAATGATCCTCATGGTTTAATTTTTCCCGTGGTGGTTGGTTTGGCACAGGGACTCAAAGTGGTAGTGCTGTGTATATGTGTATGCAGGCGGGGGATATTGGATGAGATGAGATTCAGGTGCGCCTGGATGAAGTGAAAGATTCTTTGGGTTAAAAAATTCTTCGTTAGAAAATTATTTGAAAGAATAAGTTGAAACGCACAGTTTGCAAATTCAGCATCTTTTGTTTTCCTAATGGCTGCTTTCGAATCACAGGACCTACCTCCATTTTTTCCCTTCCCATTTGAATTCTCTTGGGATAAAGGTGGAAATGGAAGTATGTTAAATTGTTCCTACACTATGGTCTTTTTTTCTCCTGCTCCCATATCCATCTCTCCAGGCATTCTTCTTAACAGCAGGTGTTGGGGATCATTCTCCAGTCTTAGTTTAAACTAAAAAAAAAAGGGGGGTACTAAAATGTATAGGTTCATAAATTTTGTAAGGAGCACATGGTTAATCAAGGATGGTATTGTGGTATTTCACTTGATTAGATAGGTGCTGAACTCTTTATTATCTTGTAGGGAATATTCGTAATGGAGAATGAACCAGATATAATCCAAGGCTTTTCTCTCCAAAGAGGCAGTTGAAAGTATATGGCTAGTAGGAAAAAAAAGACTGTGTCTTGGGTCAAAGATTTCGTGCAAAAATATAGCTGTCCATATTTGTAGGGTGCCTTTCTCTTTCTAAAATAATTATTTATTGATTGACTGATTTTAGAGAGGGAGGAAAGGAGGGAGCGCAAAGGAGAGAGAGAAAAGAAGGGAGGGAGGGAGGAAAGAGAAATATCGATTTGTTGTCCCACTTATTTATGTATTCATTGGTTGATTCTTGTATTTGCTCTGACCGAACCTTAGAGTAGGGGACGTCGCTCCAGCCAACTGAGCACCCGGTCAGGGCTGTAGGATGCTTTTCTGACACTGCGTGGGTTAGGAGAGATTGAAAGGTTCACTTGCTCAATTTTCCATTAAATATATTCAAAAGTCTTTTATGGCCTATGGCCTCATACTGTGTCAAGGTTTGATGATATCCATCTTGTGTCCAGAATTTCACAGTGCAGTTACTAGAAGCTGCTCTGTGAGCAAATGATAACATATACTGTGTCAATTTATACTGTGTAATGGACTTCAGGTGGGAAGGACTGGAAGAAGCTGTGCTATCTCAGGGAGTTCACTTTCTCTAGGAGAGGCAACTAAAGGACTGAAGTAGTAATTTTATTGCCTTGTGCAGCGTATTACTAGTGAAAAGAGTTAAAGGTCAGAAGAGAAATTGAGGGTGAACAAATGATTGTGTTGCACTTACTACCAGTGAGTAAAGAAAACAAACAGATTTGTCTCTCTTTGGAATTGTTATTGTAATTTTAAGGTATAGTACTCCTTAGATTATAATTGTTTATACATAAAGGTGAAAGTACAAGCTGAGAGGTTAAAGGGATCAGTGATTGTCTTTTTATATTTACACACTGTCTTAGCTGTGGGACTCAGTTTAGTAGTGGCATTTTGAAATTCAAAGAATAAATATTGATAAATAGAATTGGATTTGGATTTTGAAATATGTCTTTAGTTTAGCATCTAAAACAGATTATATTTTTAACCTTAGATTATCATCAGTTTGAGGATCCACTGGGTATATTTTTGGTGTTCTCTTGCCAGATGACAGCGCTTACATAATTTGTCTGTAATAAAGTTGATAAATAGACCATGGTGATAGTGATTTGTGCTGACCTAGCTGTACAGTTGGCAGGCTCTGCTTGCAATCCAAAGAATTGACCAGCAGGGGTTTTGATACTGCCTCTGGCCCTGCAACAGATGAAAGTGAATTGGTGGGATCAGTGACCAAAAGGTCAATTTAGCCTTATTATAGATAGCATCATGCCCTAAACACTGGCTCAAACTAACTAACCTGACACTCAGTGTTATTGTGTGGAAATGTAATTTTTGCTTGTAAAGCAGAAAAAGGACACATCTGTTGATCATATGTAACAAAAGGCAAGGTATTTTTTCCCCCTCAGTGTTGTTGTTTTTTTAAGATTTTATTTATTTTTAGAGAGGGGAAGGGAGGGAGAAAGAGAGGGAGAGGAACATTAGTATGTGGTTGCCTCTCATATGCCCTCTACTGTGGACCTGGCCCACAACCCAGGCATGTGCCCTGACTGGGAATCCAACCCGTGACCCTTTGGTTTGCAGGCTGGCACTCAATCCACTGAGCCACACCAGCCAGGGCCTCAGTGTTCTTAAATAGTTTTATGCATAGGAATATCCAAAAATTTAAGATAAATAGGAATATTCTAAATGTGAATTCTAATGTGTGAAATTGACAAAGGAGGGAAAATGATTGTGCTGTCCTGAAAACAGTTGCACTCTTTAAATTGTTCCTGTGTTATAAAAATATCCTTCAGATATATTATCAGCATTAGAAGTGATCAGATACTATCTGTATGAGCACCAAGAAAATCTACAGGTAGAGCAGAGCACGGTTGTAAGTAGCAGTTTTCTATGTTACTGGAGCAGTGAAACAGAAATTTAAAAATAATCCATAGTAAAAGTTTAGATGATTTTTATTACTTCAACCTCTAGAAAATTTTTCTAAAATGTGATGATAGAAAGTTATAATTGCAGTATGCTGATATTTACCACTGTTCATTATTTGGAATTGGAACAAAATTATCCAATAAAATGAATTTGCTCAGAAGAACAGAAATTATGAATTTATCTTAATATTTTATTTGAATTACTTCTCTTGCTTTTTAATAACAGGAGAGCTATTTTTAAAAGCTCTCCTTTTTTTCTTTTTATCAACAAGGATACTCCACAGTTAATTAAAAATTGCATGAAGTATTTATAAAGAAATAATAGAATTATGTCTTTTTCCCAATTTCATAAAAAGTACTAAAAGATACATTTAAAATTCTTATTTAATAAAAGCTATAGAATACATTCTTATTGAAAAATTATTAGAAAAAACAAATTGTCTAATCATTTTGAACATATATCTAGTATTTATACTTTTAAATCTTTTTGATATAAGTAACATATAGTGTATCATATTTTCTTACAGAAATAGTTTCATGTTCTGTAGTACCTATACCATTCTTTAAAAAGAAACTTTTAATGGTACTAGGCTTGCCTTTGTCTTTTATGGATGTCATAGAGTATATGGAAAGGAGGTTTGTTTTGATGTGTTTGAGTTCTGTCTGTTCTCACAAGTAGAAGAATCTTACAGGTACCTAGAATGACAAAGGAGAGAAAGAACGTTCATCATTTGAGAGTAGAAACTTAAGGTCCTTCTCTGTGATTTTTGTCTTTTACTTCCACAGACAAGAGTAGACCACAAATGTGGACCGAATTAAGGAAACTTGATTTCAGTAGATTGAGGTGACTTAATTTACCAGGATTTGATCAAGGTTTATCATCGTTAACAAAACTAGTCCTGACTTCCCAGCAGAGACATTTGGTGTTTGGATTTTCAGTGATGAAAAAGACAAACCAGTCAATATCAAGAAATTTGACAGGATTGGAAAACATACCAAATTATATGCTGAGCCTATCTTTTTATAATTAAAATTCTTAAATTTAATTTTAAAAATAATTTTTGTCCCTGGCTGGTGTGGCTCAGTGGATTGAGTGCCAGCCTGTGAACCAGGTGGTTGCCAGTTCGATCCAGTCAGGGCACATGCTTGGGTTGCAGGCTAGGACCCCAGTTGGGGGCATGTCAGAGGCAACCGTACATTGATGTTTCTCTTCCTCTCTTCCCCTGTCTAAAAATAAATAAAAATTTTAAAAAATAAAACAATTTTTGTAATTTTGTCATTGTGCACTTTCTACACCTTCTCCAAGGTACTTTATTGGCCTCTTAATTCCCTTCATTGATCCAAGGACTTCAGCTGCACTTCATTTTTTGCCCTACTTTGAAACACTTGTTTAGAAATTGCCCTTTAGTCAAACAGGTCATAAACTCTTTCTTTTCTTTGTCTTCTTACGTTGGTATGATTAATGTATGAATGTATGATAGGTTTCCTTTATTCGGGGTGGCCTATTTTCTCCCAAAGAATGGTTTATAACCAAATTGGTTTTCTCATGTGTAGGATATATATTTCAGATATTTTAAAGAATGAGATCCTTTGGTGTTATTTTCCTTTTAGAACTCAAGGAATTTTAATATCATTCAGTGGAAGTAAGTATAAATCTTTTGGTGGATGAAAGGAAGTATCCTGAAAGTTATATTATAACTATCCATAGACTTTTGATAGCTTATGATTGAATTTTTATGGGACTTAATAGATTGGCTTTTTGAAGTAGCATGTGAACCAACACCTGCTACTTTGAATTTTTCATTTACTTGGTATTCCTTCTGAACATACAAAACAGAAGTTAGAGTCATATCTTAAGGTTTTTAATATCCATTAGGCATATGCTGTTATACATATAGTAGACACTACTTAAATAGTTGCTGAATGTCAGAAATACATTCTCGACTGTATTTGAGACTGTGCACTGAATTATTTTATAGACTGGGTGTAATTACCTCTAAATTTCCTTTGCAAGCTTTTCCTTGTGATATAGTAAGCAACATTCATATTGCAGTCATTACTTTGCCAGGTACAGAATTTTACTTTTATTTCTTTTATTTTTAATCCTCACCTGAAGATTTGTTTATTGATTTAAGAGAGAGAGAGAAGCATTAATTTTGCCTCCTCTATGTGCCTTGACTGGGAATCGAACCTTCAACCTAAGTATGTGCCCTGACTGGGAATCAAACCTGTATCCTTTTGGTGTATGGGATGATGTTCCAAACAACTGAGTCACCTTGCCAGGGTACTATTTTATTTTATTTTATTTTATTTTATTTTATCTTACCTTATTTTATTTATTTTATTTTTAATGCAAGTAGTAGACTTTGATGTAGAAACTTCGGACCACAAAACAGTTTATGTTACAACACAGATTTTTTTTCTCATTTGATTTTTGTAGTCAGGTTTATTGAGGTATAATACAGGTCACCCTTTTTAGGTCTATGAATTTTGACAAATTTATTCTGTTATTTAACCACTATAATATAAAACTTTTTAGTTGTAGCTAATGATGAATATAGCTGTAAACATTTGCAAATAGGTGTTGGTGGGACATATGTCTTTACCTCACTTGGGTAAATGTAAGGAATTGGCTTTATGTTGCCATCCTGATTATGTTGCAGGTATCCATATAGAACACAAGCAAGGCTTGAACTGCAGGTTATCTGAGTCTTGGCAGAGCACGTGTAATCCTCTTGGAATATGAGGTTATGTGAGGAGGCACTATGAGGCTTTTCTCACTGTGTCCCCTGTTTACAAAGGAGGCATGATACATTTTCTCATCACCTCCTGCTTCTGATGAGATGTGACCTTCTGTTGTACCCCTTTAGGGCTCAGCTGCAACATGGCATTGGCTCCTCAGCAACAGGTGTTACATCATCCATGTTGCAATCATATGGCACTTTTTATTTTGGTATTTCTCTGCACAGGGGCCTCAGCTTTTATTCCTCTTCCTTTAGCTCTCTAAGTAGACTTTCTGTTAGGACTTGAGCAAAGGTGTTAGGTCTTGCCTTACCTTTGCATTGACAGTAAATATTTAACAATAGAATCATTGGGTTACATGGGTTATAGGAAGTGTTGATTTTTTTCCAGAATGATGGTACTATTTTATGTTCCCACCAGCAAAGTTCCAATTGCTCTTTATCCTCATCAGCACTTGGTTTTGTCCGGTTTTAAACTTTTAGCAATTTTTATTGACGTTAGTGATCTCTCACTGGTTTTGTTCTGCATTTTCTTAATGACTAATGAATTTAAGCATCTTTTTCCACGTGTTTATTTGCCATCTCCATATCCTCTTTGGTGAAGCTTGTTTGACCTTTTGTGCATTATTTTAAAAGATTTTATTTATTTATTTTAGACATAGGGGAAGGGAGGGAGAAAGAAATGGAGAGAAATATCACTGGATGGTTGCTACTCCCACACCCTGTATTGGGGACCTTACCTGGCTGGCAACCCAGGCATGTGCCCTGCCTGGGAATCAAACCGACTACACTTTGGTTTGCAGGCCAGTGCTCAATCCACTGAACCACACCAGCCAGGGCTCCTTTGTGCATTTTTAAAAATTGTTTGCTTATTGTTGAGTTTATAGAGTTCTTTATAAATTCTGGATACAAATACTTTTTAGATATATATTTCATGAATATTTTCTCCCAGTATGTGATTTGTCTTTTCATTTTAAGATGTCTTTCACAGAGAAGTTTTAAATTTTGACAGTCTAATATATTAATTTTTTCTTTTTTTGTTCATATTTTTGGTGTTATAGCTAAGAAATATTTAGCCTAAAGTCACAAAGATGTTCCATTTTTCCTTTAGACATTTTTATAGTTTTAGACTTACAGTTAAGTCTATGATCCATTTAGAAATAATTTTTCTACATGGTATGAGATATGGGTCAAGGTTGTATTTTGTTTTGTTCTGCAAATGACTATTTGATTGTTAAAGAACCATTTGTGGGAAAGACTCCTTCCTCATTGAATTCCCTTGGCTGAAAATCAATTGACCAATGTGTTTGGGTCTGTTTTGGCCTGTCTTTTGTTCCTTTGATGCGTGCGTATGTACTCTTTGCCCTTACCATGCTGTAGTGTTACAGTAAGTCTTGAAGTCAACGTAGTGTGAATCTTTTACCTTGCTCTTTGTCAGAATTGTTTTGGCTATTCTAGGTCCTTTGCTTTTTCTGTATATTTTGGTATCAGCTTGTTAATTTCTGCAGACTTGCTGGGAAATGGCATTGAATCTGTAGATCATTTGGGGACAAATTGACATTTTCAAAGTACAGAGTGTTCTAATCTATGGGTTTGATACTTCTCTCTGTTAATTTAGGTTATCTTTAATGTCTCTTGTCATTGTAGTCCTTAGAATACACACATACTTTGTGCATTTTATATTTATCACTAATTATTTAATAATTTTTGGCACTACAGCGGTTTCCATTTGTTCATTACCAGGGCACCGAAAGGATTGACTTTTACATATTGACCCTTTAACCTGTGACCTTGCTAAATTTATGCATCAAACACAGTAGTGTTTTTTGAAGATTTTTGGGGATTTTAAAAATGTAAACAATCATGTCATCAGCAAATAAACATGGTTTTATTTCATCCTTTCTAGTATTTTTTCCTTTTATTTCCCTTTCTTGCCTTACAACACTGACTAGGACCTCCAACATGATGTTGGGTAGGAGTGGCGAGAGCCTGTGTCCTTCACTTGTTCTCAGTTTTAGGAAAACAGGTAGTCTTTCACTTTGAGTATGAATTGGCTGTAGGTTTTTTGTGAATGCCTTTTATTAGGTTGGGGAAGTTCTCTTTTATTCTTAGATTGCTGAGAAGTTTTTTTTTTAAACTATGAATGACTTACATACTGTCATGTGCTTTTTTCCTACATCTGTTGAGATGTTCATTTTATTTTTGGTGTGTTGATAAAGGTGAATGACATTGCAAGATAGATTTCTAAAAAATTTGTACTTAGAGGAAATTTGGTCAGTCAAGTAATAAGCATTTGGAGATATAGAACTTTTTTTAAAGAAATGGACTAATACTGATGTCTAGAAATTTGCTATAATAAGCAAGCTTTGTCAAACAGGTGTATGCATATTGTATATTGACTGCTATGAACTTTGCTATGTGCTGTATTTGTGTATGCAGAAGGACTCTTTATTAAGGCTTACCTGACAGGAGTGTCCAACCTGCGGGCTGCATGTGGCCCAGGATGGCTATGAATGTGGCCCAACACAAAGCCGTAAATTTACTTAAAACCTGTTTTTGCTCATCTGTTTTTACTAGGGTTTGATTATTTAGTGTGTGGCCAAAGACAACTCTTCTTCCAGTGTGGCCCAGAAATGCCTAAAGGTTGCACATCCCTGGACAGCATTACTATTTTAAAAACACTTAAATTCCTTTTCGTATTGAGATCATTAAAAAAGTTACAAAAAACCTGAAACAATGTGGGTTTTATTAAATAGTGATTTTGCTAATTAAATACTGTAATGCATTGTAAAGATAACTAATGTTAGTGGCTGTGCCTGGGAAGCTGTTTGACCTCTCTGTCTCAGTTTTCTTATCTGTAGGATGTACAATTATAATAGTTCATAGGGTAATTTTGAAGATAAATGAGTTAATACAGTTACATACAGCTAGAAGGGTACATGTTTAATCAAATCTAAGACTATCAGTTTTTTTTGAGATATGCCATTATTTTATGTGTCATTAAATTAACACTGTCACTTAAACACTTAAATACTGGAATTTCAGTTATGTTAAAGTGTGAACTGTTCATTTGACAATCAGTGAAACATGCTAAGTAAATGTTTGCTATTACTGCAGTCATTATTAATGTATATTGAAGACTTAAGTGTTATTTTGTCATCTTTTTACACTACTCTTGAGATATCTTCACTTGGTCACTTTATTATTTTTTGAAAAAAATTTTTTTTAAGATTTTTATTATTTTTATTTTTTTAATTTATTTATCTTCAGAGGGGAAGGGAAGGAGAGAGGGAGAGAAATATCAATGTATGGTTGCTTCCTGTGCATTCCCTGCTGGGAACTGGCCTGCAACCCAGGCATGTGCCCTGACTGGGAATCGAACCGTGATCTCTTGATTCACAGGCCCGCGCTTAATCCACTAAGCTACACCAGCCAGGGCTATTTTTTGAATTTTTATTGATTTTAGAGAGAAACAGAAACATCAATTTGTTGTTCCACTTATTTATGCATTCATTGGTTGACTCTTCAAAAAATATTTTTTAAATTGATTTCTGAGAGAGGAGGGGAGAGGGAGAGAAGTTGTTCTGCTTATTTATGCATTTATTGATTGCTTGTTGTATGTGCTCTGATCCTGGATGGAACCTGCAACCTTGGCCAATGGGCCTGACGCTCCAACCAGCTGATCTGCCTGGCCAGGGGCTTCCTTTTTCATTTTGTTAGGATGAAATCTGACTGTATTGGGGTTCAGAGATGCTTCCATCTGTGGGGCTGGTATTTCTTGCATCCTAATTTCATGTGTCCTGTTGAACTACAAGTGTATTATGGTAGGATTTTTCTAGTTAAACAGATTTTCATAGTGTATTAAACTAAATATTAAACTAATATTAAACTAAAGTGTATTAAGTAAACCTGTAGCACAAACACACAGAGTTGTATTTTAATTTTCTACAAATAGTGACATACTAATTATGGATATCCTGGGTTCAGGTTGGGCTTTATCCGAAAAATTCAGAGTGATATTTCTTAACTTTTTATACATATGCCCTCTTATGATAAATGTAAAAACCAGTTTACCCAGTGCTGTTATATCCATTTTATGGTTCTTTGTTGACTTAGGCCATAGGCACTGTAACTTTCACCCTTTCCAACAGTTTGCCAGGATGGAAGGACTTACATGAGGTAGGCCTTCTAGAGTTTATATCTATCAGGGTGACAAAATCTGCGGAGTCCAGAAGTTCAGAGATAAGTCTTCAGATCACATGTGACCAAATATTATCATTAAGCTTATGGCTGCTTTAGCTCCCATTTTGAACTATACGTATAAGGAAATTATTTAAAATGCTAAGACATACCATATGATCTCACCTTTAACAGGAACCTAAACAACAAAACAAACAAATAAGCAAAATATAACCAAAGACACTGAAATAGAGAACAGGCTGACAGTGACCAGATGGGAGAGGGGAGGGAATTTCAGGGGAAAAGGGGAAGGGTTTACAGGAAAAAGTATAAAGGACACATGGACAAAAACTAGGGGGGGTTGGAAATGGAAGGGAGTAGGGGAGGACTGGGTGGGTGGGCTGGGATGGGAGTAAAAGAAAACTGTACTGGAACAACAATTAAAATTAAAAAATAAAAATAATAATAAAATGCTAAGACATTTGTTTAAACTGACACAATACCTTTTGCATATACAACCTTATAGTCCTGGTGTTATTTTCAAATCCAGAAGGAGATTTTGTAATAATACAAAACTCTGATGTATTTACTTCTTAATTTCTAAATATTCAAACTTATTTTCTATATTATTTTTCCATTGCTGTTGTAATGTTACCACAAATTGAGCATCTTAAGTCAACATGACCTTATATCATTTTATTGTTCTGAAGGTTAGAAGACGAAAATGAGCCACACAACTGTGTTCTCTCTGGAGCCTCTAGGGGAGAATCAGTTTCTTCGCCTTTTCCAGCTTCTACAGGCCACTCAACATTCTTTAGTTCATGATCTTTCAGCTTCTAAGCCAGCAGTGGCATCGCTCTGGTCTCTTCTGTTTTCACATCTTTTTCTGTCCCTCTGCTTCTGTCATCACATCCTCTTGTCTCCTGCTTCAGTTGTCACATTGCCTTCTCTGTCTCTGACTCGCTGTCTCTTACAAAGACCCTCAGGATTATTTTGGGCCCACTCAGATAATCTTCCCATCTCAGGATCTTTATTACATCTGCAGTTTCTTTTGCCACGTAAGGTAACATATGCACAGTTTGCAGGGATTAGGATGTAATCATTTTTTAGGGTGGGGGACTCCCTTACGCCTACCATTGTACCTGGGCATAGCTTTTCCTGTAGTTATTCCTGTATCAGTAAGTGGCAACTCCAACCACCTTGGTATTTAAGCCAAAAACCCTTGACACCATCATTGACTCCATTGGATAATAAAAGGCTTTATCTTCACATGCCTGGATCTGAGTAGTCACTAGCACCCCTGCTACCAACCTGGTCCAAGCCACTACCATTCCTCACTTAGATTATGGCACTAACCTTTTGGCTAGTCTTAGAACAGCAGCCAGAGTAATCTTTTAAAAATCTAGGTAAATCAGATCATGTCACTCCTCTGTTTCCCATCTCACTCAGTGTAAGAACTAGTCTTTAAAATTGCCTACAGGCTGCAAATGGTTGAGCTTCTAGTCTTGAATCATCTCCTGTTACACCCCTTTTCTCCCCAGTGCTCACTCTACTGCAGCCACTTTTCTTGAACATACCAGGCATACTTCTGCCTTGGAACCTGGTTACTTTGCATTTACTATGCCTTCTGCCAGAAGTACTGATCCCCCAGATAGTAAGTAGTTGTATGACTGAATCTTTTACCTCCTTCAGGCTTTTGCTCAAATGCCATCTTCCTGATAACCCCTTTTTGATATCTGTAAAATTATAACATACTTCTGCCTTTTGTTCACTCTCCGCTTACACTTTTCTTTCCAGGCTTTATTTTTCTTAACATTACTTACGTAACATGACTTATTTATTTCCATGCCTGTCTGCCTCCCCTGGTATGTGAGCACCATAAGGGCAGTGAGTTTTGTCTCTTTTATTGCCAGCATCTGGAACAGTGCCTGGGACAAAATAGGCATTCAGTAAATATTTGTTAAATGAATAAATTAGGTCTTTCCTAGTAAGCAGTAGAAAATATCTATTTGAGAGCTGTGAAATAGTTTTCCAAGGTTGAAGAGTTTGTAGATTTACATATAGGTAAATGAAGTTCAATACTTTTCATTAGTTCAGCATATTCAGTGTAGGTGTGATGCACAATCAACAGTGCTATTTCAGACATGGCATGTGCTTTAGAGTAAATTCAGCAGTTCAGTTACTTTCACTTAGTACAGAGTTTATTCTATAGTGGATGCTCATGAATTGTCTGAGCTGATCTACAGCTTCTTGGGAAATAAGCAAGGGAGATATTCCTGTATGTAAAAAATCAGTAAACTCAAATAAGTAAACTCAAACTAAAATAAGTAAACTCAAACTTAACCTTTGACTCTGCCAAACTAAAATTCAGTTAACACAGCAGTAGTGGTCTTTTTCCCCTGTGTCCTCTGTGTTTTGTTGAGTAAAACGATTGAACTTAGGACTCACGCCATTTAAAATTTTTTGGTATATATTTTTCCTTACTTATTCAAAAAATATTTATTGAGCTTTTGTCCATACTGGGAATCAGTGGCAAGTAACTCATGGATGTGACAGTCTAGTTCTGTTAACCATTTTAATTCATGTGGTGAGCCTCTTTTGTAAATTCCGAATTAGTTGGGTTTGAACTGAATATAACATGCGACGATTTTTCTTTTGTTGTTTTTTGCTGACCATTATTTGGCTTTGTCTATTTGTCTATTGACAGCTTTGGATAGAGGTGAGTAGATGCATTGTTAGGAACTTCCAGAAACTACAGAACAAATTAAATAGGGAAGCCAACAAGGGATGCCAGCCTTTTCCAATATTTAGTCCCCCAAGTCTTCAACCAGAAGATAAATCTTGAATAATGATACTTTTTCTTCTCCCTTGAAAGTTTTTATTCCAGATATAGAAGAGCAGGCCATGTTGACAGACAGAATTTGAATTATCTTAGTTTTGTTTCTGATGTTAGGAGGAAAGCTTTTAGTCTTTTTACCATTAAGTACAGGCACACCTCGTTTTATTATGCTTCACTTTATTGCACTTCACACATGTTGTGTTTTTTACAAACCCCGAAGGCCAGACCCTCCGCCAGCAAAAAGTTTATGACTTATTTATTGTTTTGAGATACTTGCTTTGTTATGGCGGACTGGAACCAGACCTGCAGTTATCTCCAAGGTATGCCTGTATTATGTTAGCTGCGGGTTTTGTCATAGGCATCCTTGATCACATTGAGCATATTCCCTTCTGTTCTTAGTTTGTGTTTCTGTCATGAAAGGGTGTTGAAT
This sequence comes from Trachops cirrhosus, assembly GCA_028533065.1. Taxonomy (NCBI): domain Eukaryota; kingdom Metazoa; phylum Chordata; class Mammalia; order Chiroptera; family Phyllostomidae; genus Trachops; species Trachops cirrhosus. The sequence goes on along the minus strand of CM052541.1, from coordinate 23,517,741 downwards.
TTGTCAAATCACTTCTCTGTATCTGTTGAGCTTGTCATGTGTTTTCCCCTTCATTCTGTTAATATGGTATATTCATAGAGTGATACATTGATTGATTTTCCTACGTTGAACCGCTCTTACATTCCTGGGATAAATCCCACTTGTCCTGGGTTATAATCATTTTAATATGATGCTAGAGTTGGCTTGCTAGTATTTTATTGAGAATTATCTGATAAGGGATATTGGTTTGTAGTTTTCTTATGTCTTTGGCTTTGGTGTTAGAGAAATGTTGGAAAGAATAGAATAGGATGAGTTAGGAAGCATTTCTTTTCAAGTTTTGTGGAAGAGTTTATGTCGAATTGGTATTATTTCTTACTTGTTGAATTTACCAGTGTTGCTATCTGAACGTAATTATTCTTTGTGAGATTGTTTTAAACAAAATTTTTAATTTCTTTAATAGACATGGCTATTCAGAATTTGTCCAAGTTATCTCATTTATTTTCAATTTTCCTACAGTTCCATTAATACCATTTATTTATTTATTTACTGTTCATGTTTTTTATCTTCTTTTTCTTAGATAAATCCCTTTAACATTTCATATAATAAGGGCTTGGTGATGATGAAGTCCTTTAACTTTACCTTATCTAGGAAACACTTTATCTGCCCTCCCATTTGAAATGATAGCTTTGCTGGATAGAATAATCTTGGATGTAGGTCCTTGCCTTTCATGACTTTGAATACTTCTTTCCAGCCCCTTCTTGCCTGCAGGGTCTCTTTTGAGAAATCAGCTGACAGTCTTATGGGAGCTCCTTTGAAAGGTAACTGTCTCCTTTTCTCTTGCTGCTCCTAAGATTCTCTCCTTATCTTTAATCTTGGCTAATGTAATGATGATGTGCCTTGGTGTGTTCCTCCTTGGGTCCAACTTCTTTGGGACTCTCTGAGCTTCCTGGACTTCCTGGAAGTCTATTTCCCTTGCCAGATTAGGGAAGTTCTCCTTTATTATTTGTTCAAATAAGTTTTCAATTTTTTGCTCTTCCTCTTCTCCTTATGGTACCCCTATGATTCAGATGTCGGAATGTTTAAAGATGTCCTGGAGGTTCCTAAATCTCCACATTTTTTTGAATTCTTGTTTATTCATTCTGTTCTGGTTGAATGTTTATTTCTTCCTTCTGGTGCACACAGTTAATTCGAGTCCTGGTTTTCTTCCAGTTACTGTTGGTTCCCTGTACATTTTCCTTCATTTCGCTTTTCATAGCCTTCATTTCTTCCTCTATTTTGTGACCATACTCAACCTTTTCTGTGAGCATCTTGATTATCAGAGTTTTGAACTGTGCATCTGATAGGTTGGCTATCTGTTCATTGCTTAGTTGTATTTTTTCTGGAGCTTTGATCTGTTCTTTCATTTGGGCCTTTTTTTTTTTTTTTTTTTTGGTCTCAGTGCACCTGTTAGGTAGAAGGGGGAGGAGCCTTAGGTGTTCACCAGGGTGGGGCAACCCACGTCCCTGCATTGTGATGCTGTATGTGAAGGAGAGGTCCGAGAGGGAACAATGGTGCTTGCTCTGCTGTCTGATGGTTTTCAGTGACTTCTCCTGCTTCCCACAAGCAAATTGGGTCTTTCTGGTGCTGATTCCCAGGTGGGTGGGTTTGTGTATGTTTGAGGACCCCGTGAGTCTCTCCAGTGAACTCTCCTGTGTGGCTGGGAGTTTCTCCTGCTGGTATTCTCCCAACCCCCATTGGTATTTTCAGTCAGAGATTTGAGGCTTTAGTTTCCCACCCTGGAACTCTGGATTGTGAGGTCTGTCTTGCTCCCCAGTTGTTCCTCCCATTATCTGCACGCGAATGTGGGACCACCCTCTCCACCAGCCACCATGCTGGTCCGCCAGCCTCTGTGCACTGCTGGCCAGCTGCAGCCTTGCCTACCCTGCTCCACAATCCCACACCTCACTGGCTCCTCCAGCCTCTGGCTTGCCATGCATCCTCTCCACTCGGCCACCGGTCTCCACCCCTCCTACTGGTCTGGATGAATGTTTCTTCTTTAACTCCTTGGTTGTCGGACTTCCATACAGTTTGATTTTCTGTCAGTTCTGGTTGTTTTTGTTTTTAAATTGTTGTCCTCCTTTTGGTTGTGAGAGGAGGCACAGTGTGTCTACCTATGCCTCCATCTTGGCCGGAAGTGTGACATTAGTATCTTTTAAATGTCTGTAGACTAGTGATATTACCTTTCTAGATCTCTAGTAGTTACATTGTATACACTCTTTTTTTTTCCCAATTAGTTCTGGCTAGGAGATTATTAGTTTTATTGATCTCAAAGAACTAACTTGATTTTTAGTTATTTTCTTCAGTTATTTTGTTTTTGTTTTTTTTTAAATTGATTTGGACTCTCACATATTTTCTTCTGCTTTTTTGGATTTAATTTGTACTTTTTTTCTTTGAGGTATAAGCTGATTTTCTAATAGACATTTAGTGCTATAAATTTTTCTCTTAAGTAGCTGCTTTAGTGACATCTCACAATTCTGTCTTTATTTTTATACATTTCAGAACACTTTCTAATTTACCTTTTAATGGTTTTTTGTTTGTTTTGAGCAGTGGGTTGTTTGGAAATATTTCCAATTTGGAGATTTTTCATGGCACTTTTTGATAATTGACTTCTAATCTGATTCTACTGTTTTTAAAAAACATACTTTGACTTGAATTTTTAAGGTATTTTTGAGACTTTTAAAGGTCTGTAATAGGGTTTAATTTGGTAAATATTTTGTGTGCTCTTGGACATATATTCTGCTCTTGGATGGAGTGTTCTTTAAATATCAATTAGTTCAAAGTGGTTAATGGTGGTGTTTAAGTCTGTTATATAGTATTGCTTACTTTCTGTCTGTTCTGTCAGTTATTAAGAGAGGGTATTGTTATATTTGACTATACCTGTGAATTTGCCTATATCTTGTAATTCTTTCAGGTTTTACGTCATGTATTTTGCGGTTCTGTTATTAGTATGAAAATGTTTACATTTATTTATTTTTTATGAATCAGCATTTTTAGAAACCATCTTTTAAAAATAACTACCATGTTTTTAGGAGTACAAGACACACCTAGGTTTTAAAGGAGGAAAATAGGAAAAAAAATTTTTGAAGCAAAAAATGTGGTAAAATATTTGATAACCTGTGACCCCGCTCCACCGCCGCACACCCCCCCCAACACACACACAGCAAGCCAGGTAAGCTACATTTGGACTATAAGACAAACCCCCATTTTCCTCCCAAATTTGGGGGGAAAGGTGGGTCTGATAGTCCAAAAATACAGTAGTTATATTTTTCCTTTCCAATCTACTTTGTCTAATATTAATATAACGAGTTCTGTTTTCTTTTGATTAGTTTTAGCAGATGTATCTTTTTTCTTTTATCCTAGTTATATCTTTATGTCTATAAAGTATATTTTTAAGGGACATACATATATATGATTATGCTATAACAACCTTTTTCTTTTTGTTGTCGTGTTTATTTACATTTTGTATGATTATTAATATGTTTAGATTTAATGCTGTCATCTTACTGTTTTCTGTCTCATCCATCTTTATTCCCTTTTTCTACCTTTTGGTGTGAGTAGCTCTCATAATTCTAGTATATTTTCTTTGTTGGCTTATTAGACACAACTTTGTTTTGTAGTTTTAATGGTTACTTTAAGGTTTATCTCAAATCTCCTTTCAAATATATTATACCACTTTCTTTTAAAATATTTTTTAAAATTTATTTTTAAAGAGGAGAAAGGAAGGAGAGAAACATCAGTGTGTGGTTGTCTCTCACGTGCCCCCTACTGGGGATCTGGCCCGCAACCCAGGCGTGTGCCCTGAGTGGGAATTGAACTGGTGACCCTTTGGTTCATAGACTGGCACTCAGTCCACTGAGCCACACCAGCCAGGGCACCACTTTTTGTGTAGTATGTGAATCTTACAGTATTATATTTCTGTTTCTCCCCTCTCATCCTTATACTATTGTTGTCATATATTTTATGTATATATGTGTTACACATCCTGCAATGCATTCTTTTTAGTTTTTGTTTAAACAGCCAGTAATCTTTTTAAAAAATTTGAATAATGTTAAAAATTATATATTTACCCATATAATTACCATTACTGGTACTTTTCATTCCTTTGTGTAGACTTGTATTTTTTTCTGTTGTTTTTCTTTTGCCTGTAGGACTTCCTTTAATAATCTTGTGCAGATATGTCAGTGATAAGTTTTTTTTTAACTTGTGTATATTTGAAAATATCTTTTCTTTGTCTTTGTTTTGAAAGGTAATTTGGCCCTGGCTGGTGTGGCTCAGTACTGAGCGGGCCTGTGAACTGAAAGGTTGCCAGTTTGATTCTGGGTCACGGCATGTGCCTGGGTTTTGGACCAGGTTCCCAGTTGGGGACATGTGAGAGGCAACCAATTGATGTATCTCTTTCTTTCTCTCTTTCTCCCTTCCTTCCTGTCTCTCTGAAAATAAATAAATAAATAAATAATTTAAAAAAATAAAAAAGAAAGGTAATTTTGTTGGGTATAGCTTTCTTGGTGGACAGTTTTTTACTTTCAGTATTTTAAAGATGGTTCCTCACTATTCTGTGGCTTACATTGTTGAAGTGAAAAAGTTGCTTGGAAGATTTCCTTTCTATCACTGCTTCTTTTTCCTTTTTTTTAGGTATTTGATTTTGATACGCCTTGTGTAGTTTTTTTCCTGCTTCTTTGAGTTCAGGTTTCATTGTTCTTCCTTAAAAAATTTTTGTTAACGATCTTTTTATTTATTATTGGGGAGAGAGGAAGGCAGGGAGAAAGAGGGGGAGAGAAACATCAATCTGTTGTCTTGCACATGACCCGCAACCCAGGTATGTGCCCTAACTGGGAATTGAACCTGAGACTTTCACTTTGCCACATGACGCCCAACCAACTGAGCTACACTGGTCTGGGCTCATTGTACTTCTTTGATCTGTGAATGTAATGATCTTTTGTCAAATTTGAAAATTTTTCATGCATTATTTTGTCAAATATTTTTTCTATTGACACCCCTCTGAAACTTCAATAACCTGTGTATTATGGCACTTGAAGTTGTCAAGTGCCACAGCTTTTCCTTTTTTTAAAATTAGGTTTTATTTATTTCCTTTTAGAGAGTGGGAGAGGGAGGGAAACATCAGTGTGTGAGTGGTACATTGATAGGTTGCCTTTTGCCATGTCCCCAACTGGGGACCTGGCCGGCAACCCAGGCATGTGCCCTTACTGGGAATGGAACCAGCAACGTTTTGGTTTGCAGGCTGGCATTCAATCCACTGAGCCACACCAGCCAGGGCCACAGCTTTTCATTTTTTAAAATCTCTTTTTTCTCTGTGCTTCATTTTGGAGAAAGAATTTTCTTTTGTCTTCTTGTTTTTTGTAATGTTTTCTTTTATTTATTCCATTTGCTGTATTCTTTATCTCAGACATTACAGATTTCATCCCTAGGAGTTATATATGGGTCTTTTTATGTCATCTGGGACTGTACTTAACTTTTTAAATGCATAGAAATACTGTTATAATAACTATGTTAATGCCATTTCTAATTTTAACATTTATATCAATTCTTGGTGGGTTTCAGTGAATTTTTCTCTTCATTATTGATCATATTTTCTTCTTCCTGTCCATGACTGGTGGTCTTTGATTGAATGCATACTTGTCACTGTGATTATTACTTAGTGCTGGATTTTTTTTAATATTCCTATTAATATTCTGAGGTTTGTTCTTGAATGCATTTAAGTTATTTGGAAAGTTGGAGTATTTTAAGGTTTGTTTGGTGGGCCAGTGGAGTGTTACTCTCCACTGATCAGAAGGTAAAACCCTTCTGTGTAATCTAACCAGTGCCCCATGAAGTGGGGAGGTTTTCCATTTCTCTGGTAGAAACATGCACCATTCCCTGACCTGTATGAGCGCTAGGCACTCTTCCTTATAATCCTCTTGGGTGACTCCACATCCTGGGGTAGTTTTCTCATATGCATGCACTGATCAATACTCTGCTCAGTACTAAAGGGAGACACTGCAAATCTCTGGATTTCAGTCTCTGTGCAACTTTCTGATGATTTGGTAACTGTGATGGGCTTGGGCTTCTCAGACTTTTACTGCTGACTCCTGAACTCTAATTTCTGCTAACTGTATCATAATAATGCTCTTTTTAGCAGAATTTTTTCTCCTTTCAGTCCGGGGTTATTGCAGTTATTTGTCATGCCACTTTTAGAACAATTCCTTAGCTTTAAAAATTTTTTCATTATACTGATATTTTAAAGAGTTTATGTAAGTGTTTTGTTTGCCTTTTCCTTTAGAATATTTCCTAATTTGAGTTTCTGATAGTTTCCTTATGATTATAGTTTATGCAATTTTGCATATTTGGCAGGAAATAAGTGATACATTCTTAGTGCAGTGCATCATATTAGGAGTGTGTCCCATTATTGGTAATACTAAGTTTGACTACTTGTTTTGAATAGTGTTTGCCATATTTCTGTTATATAAAGAACATTTCTCCTTTTTGTAATGATTAATTTTCTCACATTGATTTTCATATCTATTTATGATTTTTGCCTGAAACAGTTATTGCTGTGGTGGTTGTAAAGTGATGATTTTTCTAACTATCTCATTTCTTGATGTGCTTATTTGTTATTTGGAGGGAGAAATGAGTGGGAGATTGCATTTCTGCTCTAGCTGTGGTTTATGCTGGCCAGAATAGTGTGGCAGCATTGAGTTTTCCTGTGGTAGTGTAGCATTGTCCAGTTACTGGCTTCGTGAGTATCAAGTGCTGAGACGTGGCACATATATTTTTTAGATGACGTACATTTACTTGGCATGGTAGGTTCCAGGACTAGTAGTAATTATGTGGCAATTTTCTTTTTACAGCATAATACAGTAGTACATTTCTCATATTAAGAGTTACAGTGGTTGCGTTATGAGTCTTCCCCACTGTTCTGATTTGGTTACTGGTGGACCAATTCTGTGATTTTGTTATGGACATGATATTTGGAGGTGAATTTTAGAGCTTAATCCTCTAGTGTTTCCTTGGTAAATACTCAGTGCCTTGTATAAATTTTCAAAGTGAGTGTGGCACTGGTTTATTTTTTCCCAGCTTTACTGAGAGATAGGTAATTGATATATAACATTGTGTAAGTTTAAGGTTTATAATTTGACAATTTGATACATGTATGTATTGTGAAATTATTACCACAATAGCATTGGGTAACACCTCTGTCACTTCACAAATGACTTACTTTTTGGAGGGGGCACTGAGAACATTTAAGACACTGAGAACACTGAGATTTACTCTCTTAGCAACTTTCAAGTATATACTACAGTATTTTAACTTTATTCAACATGGTGTACATAGATTACCAGCACTTACTTATAACTGGAAGTCTGTATTCTTTGACCAACATCTTTCCATTTCCTCCAACCCCCTCCCCTAGCCCCTGCCCACCACCGTTCTGTGTTTTACAAGTTTGGCTTTTTTAGATTGCACATATAAGTAAGTGTTATCACACAGTATTTGTTTTTCTGTGTCTGGCTGATTTCACTTAACATAATGCACTCCATGTTGTTGCAAATGGGAGGATTTCCTTCATTCTCATGACTGAGTAACATTCTGTTGGTGTGTGTGTGTACATACATGTCACATATCATTATTTTTCACTCATCTGTAGACGGACACTTAGGTTTTTTCCATATCTTGGGTATTGTGAATAATGCTGCAGTGATTTCTTTGAAATAGGATTTTGTTTCCTTTGGATATTTATCCAGAAGTGGGATTGCTGGAGTATATGGTAGTTCTATTTTGAACTTTTTGAGGAACCTCTATCCTGTTTTCCTCAGTGGCTATACGAATTTACATTCCCACCAACAGTGCACAAGATTTCCCTTTCTCCACAACTGTACCAACACTTGTGATTTCCTTTCTTTTTAATGATAGCCTTCTGACAGGTATGAGGTGGTATCTCATTGTGGTTTTGATTTGCATTTTCCTGAAGCTTAATGATGTTGAGTACCTTTTCCTGTACCTGTTGGCCATTTGTATATCTTTGGAAAGATGTATATTCAATTTCTCTGCCCATTTTTTAATCTAGTTATTTTTATTTTGCTCTTGAGTTACATGAGTCCCTTAAATATGGTTTGCATATATCTTCTCCTATCCTGTAGGTTGTCTTTTCATTTTGTTGATGGTTTCTGTTGCTGTGTAGATTTTTAATTTGATGTAGTCTCACTTGTTTATTTTTGCTTTTATAGCTTGCGCTTTTGGTGTTCTGTCTAAAAATTGTTGTCAAGACCTACATTGAGGACTTTTTCCCCTGTGTTTTTCTGGGAATTTTATGGTTTCAGGTCTTATGTTTAAGTCTCTAATCTAATCCATTTTGAGTTAATTTTTGTGAGTGGTGTAAGACAGGGGTCCAATTTTATTCTTCTGCATATGATTATCCAGTTTTCTCAGCATCATTTATGGAAGAGACTATCTTCTCCTCATTAGGTATTCTTGGCTCCCTTGTCAAATATTAGTTGAATATATATGAAGACTTATTTATGGACTGGCTGTAATTCTGTTCCATTGTGTGCCTTTTAAAATTCTATACTGTTTTAATTACTATGGCTTTGTAATGTAGCTTAAAATCATGAGGTGTGAAACTGTCATCTTTGCTCTTTCTTGGATTTGCTTTTCAGGGTCTTTTATGGTTTCATGCAAATAACAGATTTTTTTTTCTGTAAAAAAAATGTGGCACTGTTTTTTATTACTGAATTTTGACTGGTACACCCTAGTCTGCAAAGGGATTATGACCATAGCACGCGCCATTTGATTGACTCATTGTCGTGTTTTTGTCCTTGACTTTGCACATGTTGTAATACTTACATTACTGTTAAGATATTTGGGTATAGAGAGAAGCTATTATCCTTTATGTACTACTGCTTATTTTTTATTGAAGTATAATTGACACAATATTATGTTACTCCAGGTGTGCAACATAATGACTTGATATTTGTATATATTGCAAAATTATCACCACAATGAATTAATTAATGTGTGTCACCACACATAGTTATAGAATTTTTCTTATGAGAAGAGCTTTTTAAAAACTTTATTTAATTTTTTAAAAAATTTATTGGTTATCAAGAATGGGGGGAGAGACAGACAGACAAATAGACAGACATTGATTTGCTGCTCCACTCATTCACACTTTCATTGGTGGATTTTCGTACATGCCCTGACCAGAGATGCAACCTGCGATCTTGGTGTATCAGGACAACACTCTAACCAACTTAGATATCTGGCTAGGGCCTCTTGAGATAAGAACTTTTAAGATCTACTGTTTTAGCAGCTTTCATATAGGTGGTACAGTATTATTAACTATAGTTGCCATGCTGTGTATTATTGTACATCTTCATGAGTTACATGTGTTACTGCTTATTGAAACTCTAGTATCTCATGCCTTTGAATTATACTGTCATTTGATTTCCTTCCTCTGTAAGTCAGAGGTGTAGGAACATAGTCAAAAGGCCTCGGATGTCTTACCTAGCCTGTTGGGATTTCTAACTTGAATTTTTATTTACATGTATGATCATCTGTGCTTTAACATTTTTCCTCATTATGCTTACTTTATTTATATATAGAAAAATATAAATATGAAAAGGGATGTCAATCTATAAATAGTTGTTCCAGTGTTTATAAGTGTAGTTAAAATTATTTCAGAGTTGTGGAGAAAACACAGACTCTCAAACTGCCTTATTTTATTAAGATTTCAGAGTTTAATATTTTCATATTTTTTTCTGCTCTTACTTTTATTAGCATCTACTTAATGCTAAATTTTCTTCTGGGCCCTAAATTTTTGTTTCTTCAGTTTCATATGGCATATCTTTCCCTTCTCTGCAACCTCCCTTTCCAGGGTAGGAACAATCTGCTCTTTCTCAGGAGGGCCATCTCAGAGTGGCAGGGAGAGCTCATGTGTGGGTCAGTCTGCTCCTGGCTCTGTAAGTTCTGAGGTGCACCTTGGGAGCTTGTTCACTTGGATGTGCTCAATGACCAGAGAACGTACATCTGAACTATTACGCTCATTATTACTCTCTGCATTTTTAAGCATGTGCAGCAAAAATTCAGCACTCTTTTTGGGCCACTGACTCTGTGTCCAGTCCCACTGTTTGGCCTAGGCACACCTACCAAACTCCACCATTGTAACAATGGAATGGCACACGCGGCTTTTGTAAAGTGACAACCCTCAGGTAGTGGCGGCTGTTTGGATTTGCATACCCTGATGGCTTGGGCAGTTTCACAAGTGTTCTTAAAGTGAACACAAAGATTTGAACTTCTTGATTTGCATGGTTATGTGGGAGTTTTGTTTTCTGGGTCAGGACCATATTGAGAGGTCTCCTCAGGCTGCTATGGAAAGAGCAGATTTTTGTTAATCTACAAATAAAGTCAAGAATTTAGAGGTATTTTTAATTTCCTGTGTTTTGAAATACCAAATGTTACTGTTGATTCATACTTTTCCAGATGTTCTTAAGGTTTCTTTAGAATGAATCTTACCTAGGAGCATAAAGTTATCATCTTGTATTCACAAGTAAAGACTGCTGTTAATATTAGTATTCAGAGAAAGGGAACTTGATCTTCAGTGATAATTAAAACTGTGCCAGTAACTGCTTTTACATAGTAAAACTTACTCCAGTGAAAACAAAAGGACAATATAACGTTTTATAATTTTCTGTTTTAATGAGAAGGGATTGCTTGTGGTAAGTTTGCTTGTAATGTAACTCTGTGTGGACTTTTTCAAATAAGATTTCAGAGTAAGTTCTTTCCCAACTACTTAAATCTTTGAGAAATTTAGTGTTGCTGGCATGATCAAATCAGAGGAGTCTGCCAAATGCTATTTTTGTATTTGGCATCTTTTCCAGGTTTGTGCTAATAAAAAAAGAATACTTTGTTGTATCTTTCAGGAAAATATTTCAGTTTGTGGAAATAAGAGACTAGTAAGCATGTCTTTGACCAGTGTGTATGATACCATGTTACTGGCTGAATGGAAAATATCAGCTATAAGAAGCAAAGCAGGGAATTCAGAAACAGTAATCTGCTATATTTCAGGTTTACACATTATTGGAGCTGTTTAATCATAATCACAGCATGTTTTTTATTTTCTTAATTCCTAAAGTATTTGATTCCTGTCTCCTTTTTATTGTCTTAGTTTAAGTTAAATTCTTTTTTTTTTTCTTTTTGCCTCTATGTGAGATGGTTGATCTTGAGCCTGCAGGGAGCAAGCTGGCCCCAGACTTCTCCAAGTCCACATTTCTTTACCTCCAATTGTTATGTGTCCAAAGACTAAATTCTTTTTTTAAAGTACATTTTATTGATCTCCAAATATATAAAGAACTTATAAGACTCCACTCCAGGAAGACAAAAAGCACATTTAAAAAATGGGCAAAAGACTTGAACAGTCACTTCTCCAAGGAGGACATACAGAGGGCCCAGAGACAGATGAAAAAATGCTCAGCATCACTAGCCATCAGAGAGATGCAAATTAAAACCACAATGAGACCCCACTTCACACTGGTCAGAATGACCATCATAAACAAATCAACAAACAAGTGTTGGAGAGGATGTGGAGAAAAGGGAACCCTAGTGCACTGTTGGTGGGAATGAAGACTGATACAGCTGCTGTATCAGTCTTTTTTGTGGAAAACAGTGTGGAATTTCTTCAGAAAACTAAAAATGGAACTGCCTTTGACCCAGCAGTTCCACAGCAGTTCCACTGCTGGGTTTATATCCTGAAACACCAATCCAAAAGAACCTATGCACCCCAGTGTTCATAGCAGCATGATTTACAATAGCCAAGTGCTAGAAGTAACCTAAGTGCCCATCAGTAAATGAGTGGATCAAAAAACCATGGTACATTTACACAAATGGAATACTATGCAGCAGAGAGAAAGAAGGAGCTCCTACCGTTTGTGAAAGTATAGATGGAACTGGAGAACATTATGCTAAGTGAAATAGGCCAGGAGGTAAGGGACAAATACCATATGATCTCACCTTTAACTGGAACATAATCAGCAGAAGAAAAAAGGAAGCAAAACATAACCAGAGACATTCAAATTAAGAACAATCTGACAATAACCAGAGGGGAGGGGGGAGAGTTTAATGGGAGGAAGGGTTTTCAGGAACTACTATAAAGGACACATGAACAAAACCAAGGGGGAGGGTGGAAGCAAGGGAGGGAGGGAGGTTTGGCTGGGGTGGGGGGAACTTGGTGGGGGGGAAATGCAATCCCCAATGCAGACAACTGTAATTGAACAGTGATAAAATAATAAAACAATAAATGTATTTTATTGATTATGCTATTACAGTTGTCCCATTCCCCCCCCTTTATTCCCCTCGGCCCTGCACCTCCCTTCCCATCCTCATTCCCCCTCCTCAGTTCATGTACGTGGGTGGTACATATAAGTTCTTTGCTTGTTTATTTCCTATACTATTCTTAACCTCCCCTTGTCTATTTTGTACCCACCATTTATGCTTCTTATTCTCTGTACCTTTTCCCCTATTCTCTGCCCTCCTCCTCCCCACTGATAACTCTCCATGTGATCTCTATTTTTGTGATTCTGTTCCTGTTCTAGTTGTTTGCTTAGTTTGTTTTTGTTTTTGTTGTTTTTTAGGTTCAGTTGTTGATAGTTGTGAGTTTGTTGTCATTTTACTGTTCATATTTTTGATCATGTTCTTTTTCTTAGATAAGTCCCTTTAACATTTCATATAATAAGGTCTTGGTGATGATGAAATCCTTTCACTTTATCTGGGAAGCACTTTATCTCCCCTTCCATTCTAAATGATAGCTTTGCTGGAGAGAGTAATTTTGGAGGTAGGTCCTTGCTTTTCATGACTTGGAATACTTCTTTCCAGCACCTTCTTGCCTGTAAGGTTTCTTTTGAGAAATCAGCTGACCATAGTCTTATGGGAACTCCTTTGTAGGTAAGTTTCTCCTTTTTTCTTGCTGCTTTTAAGATTCTCTCATCTTTAATCTTGCGTAATTCAGTTATGATGTGCCTTGGTGTGTCCCTCCTTGAGTCCAATTTCTTTGGGACTCTCTGAGCTTCCTGGACTTCCTGGAAGTCTCTTTCTGTCACTAGATTGGGGAAGTTTTTCATTATTTGTTCAAATAAGTTTTCAGTTTCTTGCTCTACTTCTTCTCCTTCTGGCACCCCTATGATTTGGATGTTGGAACATTTAAAGTTGTCCCTGAGGTTCCTAAGCCTCTCCTCATTTTTTAAAAGTCTTTATTTCTTCATTATGTTCTGGTCAAATGTTATTTTTTCCTTCTCCAAATTGTTGATTTGAATCCCGGTTTCCTTGCCTTAACTATTTGGCTACCTGTATATTTTCCTTTATTTCACTTTGTATAGACTTCACTTCCTTTATTTTGTGGCCATACTCAATCATTTCTGTGAGCATCCTGATTACCAGTGTTTTGAACTCTGCATCTGAGAGGTTGTCACTTGATTCTTTTTCTGGAGTTTTGATGTGTTCTTTTATTTGGGTCATATTTCTTTGTCTTGGCGCACCTGTTGCATTGTAAGGGGCGGAGCCTTAGACATTCCATAGCATGGGCCAACCCACATTGCTGGGTTGTGGTCCTGTTTGTGGAGGAGGGATCAGAGAAGGAACAATGTTGCTTCTTCGACTCCCTCCCTCCCCCACTTTCAGTCACTTCTGCTAGTCACAAGCAAATTGGGCCCTTCCTTATTCCTGGGTGGGTGGGTTTGTGGTCATTCTAGGACCCTGTGGGTCTCTCCAGTGAGCTCTCCTATGAAGTTGGAAGTTTTTCCCACTGCCACAATCCCCACAGGTTTTTACAGCCAGGGGTTTTGAGGCTTTAGTTTCCCACGCTGGAACCCTGGGTTGTGCAGTCTGTCTCAATCCCCAGTTCTTTTTCACAGGACCACCCATCTGCCAGCCATGCCTTGCCCACCTAGTCCATGGCCTTGCTGTGCATGCTCTTCACCCAGGCTGCCCATTTCAGCTCCTCCTTTTGGTCTGGATGAATGTTTCCTTTTTAACTTCTTGGTTGTTGGACTTCCATACAGTTTGATTTTCTGGTAGTTCCGGTGGTTTTTCATTTTTAAATTTGTTGTTGTCCTTTTGGTTGTGCAAGGAGGCAAAAGTGTATCTACCTACTCCTCCATCTTGCCTGGAAGTCCTATTCCCTAGAACTTATGTCAGTAGTACATAAGTTTTGATTACTTATGTCAGTAGTACAAAGTTTTGATTACTGCACTTAACATAGTTTTAAAGTTTATATATCCTTCAACATTGTTCTTTCTCAAGATTATTTTGGCTACTCTGCATTCCTGGAATTTCTGTATGAATTTTAGGATCACTTGTTAATTTCTGCCCAAAAAGCTACTGGAATTTTGACAGGGATTGTGTTGATTCTGTAGATAAACTTGGGATTCATCTGATACTAAGTTTTCTGATCCCTGAACATGGTGTGTCTTTCTAATCAGATCATCTTTAATTTCTTGTAATGATTTGTAATTTTCAGTGTAGAAGTTCTACAATTCTATTCTAAAAATTATTCTTAAGTATTTTATTTTTTATTATATTTGTGAATAGAGTTGATTTCTTAATTTAGTTTTTGGATTTTTATTGCTATTTTATAAAAATATAGTTGATTTTGTAGATTGATCCTATATGGTTACCTAAATTTATTTTTTTAATTAATTAATTTATTTTTTAGAGAGAGGGGAAGGGAGAGGAACATTGATGTGAGAAACATCGATCAGAATTAATATTTCTCTGATTGATGACCTTTTGGTTTTTGGCATAATGCACAATCAACTGAGCCCCAATGCCTGGGGCTGTTTACTTAAATTTAAATTAATTGAAATTAAATTTAAAATTCAGTGTTATATTTCTTCTAGCTACCTTTCACATGCTCCCAAGCTAACTGTGGTTAGTGACTGTCATGTTGAATAGCACAGATTTGAGTTTTTCTAATATTGCAGTTCTATTGGTTGTCCAATTAAAAAAAAGCCTTCCTCAAGAGTACCCCTTTACCTCTGTCCAGAAGCACTTTCACCTTGTATCTCTTTCTTGTGATGTTTATCTCCATATGTTCATGCTCATGTCCAAATTTTTTGGACATTTCTACTAGGACAAATGGTGACTTTGCTTTCTTACACTTCTCATCTTCTCAACATAACTTTTACCAGTTTTGGATTTCTTAAGTGTGTTCATTATATGTATTTAAATATTCACAAATGAAACATCCAGTGGATTGTGATTATACTTTTTAATCAAAGTTTTTTTCTCCTAAGAGCTAATTATTACCTCAGTATTGGCTGGCTTAATTAATTATATGTGTATCTGTAATAAATCTCTAAACTTTCTCTTGGATGTATAAATCTTATGTCAGCATACTAAAACATATCAATAATCTGTCAGTTGTCAGGAACTGTGAAGAGTCTGAGATGGAACCCTGTCTGGGACTAACAGGTTAACCACAGTTTTATGGCTGATGTGGCAGAAGACACGAGACACCTGGCTTAGAGATATAGGACTTTATTACTCACTGGAATTGTATTAGCTAGAATACCAGCATTTTTTTGCACTTTAAGTGTCCCCCAAATCCCAGTTTTCAGATGTGAAAGGGTGCCAGGTGGTACTTGCATATATGTATTGGGATTGGGAGGAAACCTGAATTTAGGGGATCTGTATCTTTTATTTTGGTTAGTAAGCATGCCTTCCCTTTGCTCCAGAGAGACATGAACTTTCTGTCTTCTAAGGCTGTTTTCCGTGCAGACATCCTTGAACAGATAGATAGTCTAGCACAAGGCAACCAGTGCCTCTGCTTCCACATGTACAGAAGTGCAAAACACCCATGGAGAATTGTCTCAATATTAGTTTCTTTTCTGCCTCCAGAAGAAATATTCCTTGGAGCCCTTTGCCACCTTCTCCAATCTGGATTACTAACATTCAGAAATTTCCTTTGCTTTCAGTTTTTCCCTTCCCTTTGACTCTTTGATGTAGATCCTTTCTTTCTGCTTCCCATGCTGCCTTCTTCCTTAGCTTTCTATTTTGAGGATGCACATCCTCCAGTACTTCCTGAGAAAAAAAATACATTGACAGTTTTTAAAAATTGACCTTTTGTATGCTGAAAATTTTATTCAACTTTTACCAGATGAATAGTTTGACTAGATACAGAGTTATAGGTTGGAAATAATTCTCTCATATTGTGAAGGCGTTCTTCAAATTTCCTCATTTTCTACTAGCTTTTGGTGTTGCTTTTGAAAAGTTAAGTGCCATTTTGATTCCAGATGCTTTGTGTATTATTTTCCCCCGTTTCTGGTCTGTAAGCCTTGTAGAATCATTTACTCCTCATGATATTCTTTGCTGGGGGTCTTTTTTTCATTAACTGTACTAGTAATCATTTGATGAGTACATTTAGTGGACATTTATATTCTCTAGCTCTAGAAGAATAACTTGTATGCTGTTGTTGGTTGTTTCTGTTCTGTTTTCTCTTTGTTGTGTTTTTATTAGTCAGATTTGGACTTTTTGAATTGAGCCTCTAAAAGTTTTTTTTGTGTGGTTTTGTTTCCTTTTAAAGTGTCTCTTTATTGTTATTTTAACAGGGCGGAAGGGGGTTAGCCTAAGCAGAGATGTGATTAATCTATGTTTTATAACATATTTTAAAATGCAGTTATTTAAAAAAAATTCTTATCTTTTTTGTAAGGTAGTAGGATAGCACTGCTTTGTATGCTTACATTCTGCCTGTCTTTGGGGGGAGGAGCAGGCATCTGGAATGTTTTTAAAAGGCAAATGAGTAAAGGTGAGCTTATCTGCTTTTAAAAAGCAAGTTTCATGCTAGATAGACTGAATTTTTTCCTAATCTAAAATCGGTACTATTATAAAACTTGTGATTTGTCACTTTTTAGATAAGCATGTATGTAGTTCAATCTGAAATGACCTACTTCCAAATCTGTTCCAAAAGAAAGTCATGGCATTTTATAGCTGAAACTGACATCATAATCTAGTCTTTCAAAGTAACAAGTAGGAACTGAGTCCTTGAGAGTATCTAATTTATTGACAGCCAGATAAGAGCAGAGCTTGAAGAACTCAGATGCCCTATCTTTTCTATTCTCATTATTTTCTAGAAACTCCTCTTCGTCTTTATTCGTATGTTCTCCCAAAGTAGTCAGCCACAGTCTCAGCAAATAATTTTATTTTCTGAATCTCTGACAGATTAGTCTGTGATCACTTCTCTTGTATCTAAAGTAACCCCTTTTTTCCCCTCTCTGGCTTTCCTCTGACGCTTTAGTTGTGGAGGCGACTATCAAGTTTATTTGCCTCAGTTGTCTGTAGTTAGCCTATATACATCGCTCGTCTAGGCCGATGACATAGCACCTTGACTATTTTAAAGGTGCCATGTTATTGATAGCTGAAGCCAGTATACATTAAACTATTAGAAGGAACATTTTTAAGTGTTTTAGGATTCTTTGACTTCAAGTGACAAAAAACTCAATTCGAACAAACTTAAGTAACAAAAATGTGAATTTACTAGTTACTAATTAAACCATGTAAGAAAGCAGGAATGACTGGAATTGAGGACTCTCATTTCTGCTTCTTTCTACATGCTGGCTTCATCCTTCCATATAGGCATACTCCATGCTCTGTGAGACATCCTTACATGTGTTTCAGACCTCATATATCTGAGATAAGAGAAAAAGAAAGTTCTCTCTTTTGGAATTAGTTTGAAAAATCCAAGGAGGTTTCTGTGTCATGGTTCTGTTTCTTGAACAAACTCACTGTGGCCTAGAGTGGGCAAAAGTGTTGGAACTGGCCTAGTGTAGGTCAGATGCTGGGTATGTGGTGGGGAAGAGTTGTTTATTTTCCCTTTTTAATCAAGATGAAGGAATGCTTCTCAGACAGAAATGTGATCCAGTACGTCAGGTAAATAGGGATTTTTGTAAAGATCACCATCAGTCTTTTTACGTATGCCTTTATATTTCCCTCAGTTCCACATAAATTTATAACGTCTTCAGATTCTCAAGTTGATAGATGAATTTTCTTTTATTACATTTTCACTTGACTTTCTATGAGTGACATCTTAAATTTATTAGTAAAGCCTCTCCAAATCAATCACATTGTGTGGTGGAAAACTGTTAGGAAGGCTCTTATAGCAGTCTTTTCTAATTTATAATTGTTTCATAATAACTTAAAAATCATAAGGAGTTTTGTTTTCAATCTAAGTTTTTGCCTATTTATTTTCTTGTGGCACTGTGCATTGAGAAGTGGTTGAGAGGGGGCATAGACAGGCCCCTTCCTAACCTGGGTCTTTATCCTCTATCTACTGAAAAATTTTAGAATATTCTGCCTGCAGTTTCTCTCATTTGTAGAATCCTCAAAGGTCCTAAATTATACTTTGCTTTATCTGAAAGCATTAATACTTTTCATCCATATAGTTAGAACAACATACAACTTATATTCTAAAATATGTGTTTGTATACATCCATATATATTTTGGCACTATCTTTTATGTACATATAAAGGTAGATATTTAGAAATTGAAGTAATTTTATACTTAAGGCACTTGTAAGTTTGCAGATTCTTTATCTTGTGTTAGGATTTAAGAAAACTTTTAAATGGTTTGTATTACTGTGTAAGGTCATGAGTGATAAAGGTTTTAGGTTCACAACAAAATTGAAATGAAAGTACAGAGGTTTCAACACCCCCATCAGAGTGCTACATTTGTTACAACTGATAAACTACCTTGGCACATCATTATCATCCAAAGTCCATTGTTTACTTTAGGGTCCACTTTTGGTGTTGTACACTCCATGGGTTTTGACAAATGTATAATGACATGTATTCATCATTGGGATATCATACAGAGTTATTTTCACTGACGTAAAAATCCCCTGTATTCCGCCTATTTATGCTTGTCCGGACCAATTTTCCACTGTCTCCACGGTCTTGCTTTTTCCAGAATGTCATGTTGTTGCACTTACATGGTATGTGGCTTTTTTCAGATTGGCTTCTTTCACTTAATATTCATTTAAGGTTCTTTTAAAGAACCTTAATGAAGGTTCTTCATTAAAGCCATGTCTTTTCATGGCTTGATAACTCATTGCCTTTTAGTGTTGAATTGTATTCCATTGTATGATGTACACTGTCACCTACTGAGTGCATCTTGATTGTTTCCAAGTTTTGGCAATTATGAATTAAGCTACCATAAACAGTCATGTGCTTATAAATTCATAATGTTTCTCTGTCTTACTTTAATACAGAAGAATAATGCCCCGAACACCTGCTTCATGGTGACCTACATCAATGTTTTAAGTCTTTATACATTTTACCTTGTAGGAAAAATAAATATACATGAAGTCTATCTACTATCAGGGCCTCTCATATCTTTGCTGCAGCAACAACCAGCCACAGGATTTCACATATACACTAGGAGTAAAGGCATAGTATGAAGGGATTAATATTAATATTTGCTTTTCAAACAATGTAAGTACTGTCAATATAAAAAAGGATACATTGAAAATAATTCTATCTGTCCAGATACTCATCCTCTTGATCTCTTGAAGCATACTAATAAACTAAGTGTTTTAATTTTGGATTATTCTCTGTAATAAATGCTCTGATTTAGAATAATGTGTACAAAGTGTAAATGAATTGCCATTTTCTACTATGAATTTAAGAAAAGTTGTTGAGTTTTTCCAGTGTGTTCAGCTTTTTATCTGTGATGATGGAGTGCCAACTTCCCAGCTCCCTATATACACAACCAGAGACTGGAAGTCTGTATAGTGTTTTTTGAAAGTATTTATCTTCAACCAAATTTGGTTTCAACTCTGTTGTTAACTCAAACGTTGATAAGACTGAAGTTACTGATGATTAGAATAGAAAAGAAAAGATAAAAAACTAATACAGTGATTCTTAACTCTTTTCAAATTAAAGTGATATTATTTGATCATTTTGTTAACTGCTGCTTCTTCAGTTTTTCTCCCCCTGGAAAAACTTATTATCTAGGGTTGTTGATTATGACTCCTGAAGTGTGTGGGGGAGAGGAAACTGGGATGTGGTGGACTTTGAATAGTTATTAACCATTCAAAGAGATAATGACAGTTGTTATAGATAATGATTTGTAGTTTCAGAAAGTGGGTTTATATTCATTATCTTAGAGTTTCAAAGCTACTTAGAATGATTGATACAGAGGTTTGTTTGCTCTTGAGAAATTGAGGAACTGTCTTGTCCACGTTGACTTTTTTTTATTTTTAGTTTTTTAAAGATTTATTATTTATTTTTAGAGAAGGGAAGGGAGGGAGACCGGGAGGGAGAGAAACATCAGTGTGTGGTTGCCCGTTGTGCACCCCCTACTAGGGATCTGGCCTGCAACCCAGGCATGTGCCCTGACTGGGAATCAAACCAGCAGCAACCCCTTGTTTTGCAGGCTGCACTCGATCCACTGAGCCACACCAGCCAGGGCCAAGTTGACATGTAAATAGTAGAGCTGCCATTAAGAAACAAGGTTTCTGGTTCAGAGGCTTGTGTATGTTCTGCCGAACCACAGCTTTCTACAGAACTAGGGCAAGAAGCTGGTGTTAGCAGCATAGCATATGTATCTTTACCATTGCTTTGAATTGTGACTTTGGAAATAATCACTTTTTACTGTGTACTCTCTGGTTTTCAAGTAGAATTTAAAGACTTGGCAATTTATGTCCCATAGTGTCATAACACTTCAAATGCTTTGGAAGAGTGGGTCCTTTTCACTATTTTTATTTTAATTTTTATTATGTTTTTGCCATTTTAATGTAGTCTATCATTTTTTATTTATCATCATTATTTTATTACTATTTTTTAAAGATTTTAAGTATTTATTTAGAGAGAGGGGGGGAAGGGAGGGAGAAAGAGAGGGAGAGAAACACTGTTGTGCAAGAGAGACATCAGTTGGTTGTCTCTCACACATCCCTCGCTGGGGGCCTGGCCTGCCACCCAGGCATGTGCCCTGACTGAGAATCAAACTGGTGACCTTTTGGTTCACAGGTCTGCACTCAATCTGCTGAGCCACACCAGCCAGGGCTATATCATTGTTATTTAAATCAGACATTACATTAAAGCCACATTTCACATGTTAGAATGGAAGGAAAGGAGGAATTGAGGAAAATAAAAAAGTAGGCCAGAATTTATACATTCAGATCAATGCTACCTTTCTAAACAGCGACCTTGGGAAGCTATGTATACCAGCTGTCATCGCTCAGAGTATCCATTGGATCTTGTATTTTAAATAATGGCTTCATGATTTTATTTGCATCTGTACAGATAGATGTATTTATTCAATGTGGAAGATGTATTTATTCAACATGAAAACATTAGTGAACTTAGTTAACAGTTTAGTCATTAGATTTACATCATACCAATAATTAGTCTTCAGAACATTTTTAGCTAGTGTGTGCAGGTTCAATAGCAGAATTGTTTTTATGAGTATGAATATTGATTAGTTTGATAGAATGGGTTATCTTTGAATTAATGATTGTTTTTTTTCTCCTAGTCAGCAGATAAGCAGCGAGCCCTAGAAGAAACCAAAGCCTATACCACCCAGTCCTTAGCAAGTGTTGCCTATCTGATAAATACCTTGGCCAACAATGTACTGCAGATGCTGGATATCCAGGCATCCCAGCTACGAAGGATGGAATCATCAATCAATCATATTTCACAAGTGAGACCACACTATTTTCCTACTTTGTTTTGAGGAAACAATAAATTAATAAACACAGGCAATCTGTGATGCTAGCAGTCTTTATTATGTGAGTTAACTCATGTATGAGTTGGAAAATATAAACTCAGTATTACAAAATCAGTGTTTTTTTAATTCTATCATTTTGTGGAGTGATTGTCTTCTCTAATTTTGGTAGGGAAGTAAATTTTAATGATTTCTATTACAACTCAGTTGTCATGTTAAAATAATCAGCTTTGAGGTTCTGGCTGGGTGGTTCACTTGTTTGGAGTGTTGTCCTGTACACCAAAAGGTTGCAGGTTGGACTCCCGGTCAGGGCACATACCCAGGTTGCATGTTCCATCCCTGGTCAGGGTGCATATGGGAGCCAATCAATTGATGTTTCTCTCTTTCCCCCTCTCTAAATATCACTAAATATATCCATCCTTAAGTGGGGATTTAAAAAAATCAGCCCTGGGATGAAAATTTTTCTTGTTTCTTCTGACTTTTAGCCAATCACACTTTTTGTTATTTTTTTAAAAATATAAATGTGATAGCTGCTGGTAGGATTTTTGTTTACCAGCGTGGTACCATACCTAAAATAATCAGTGACCTTATAAAATTATCTTTATATAGAACTTTAAAAAAATCAGTACTCTACTTTTTTATTGTAAAATCATCCTCATGAGTATAGAAAGAGAAAGAGAAATAGATGAAAAAAAAACAAACCATTTCCGTACTGCTCAAGCTTTTCACTATAACTGTTTTGATAGATTTTTTTCCCAATACTTTTTCTTTTTAATAGTTTTTAAAGTGTAGTTGTGATTATGTTATGTATAGAATTTTGGGTTCTGGTCTTTTACAGCAGACATCTTTCCGTGATTTCGTATAAGCTCTTCATAAACATTTTCAGTCTCTGCATACTGTTGTGTGTATATATCATAGCTTTGCTAACCATTTCTGTATTTTGGGGCTGTTTAGAATAATTCTGCAATGAAAAGACAGTTTATAATTGCAAAATGCACTCTCATAACATTCAGAAAATAAATACTTTCTTTGCTTCTCTTTTATGGGATCTTTACAGCTTTTCTGTTTTAGCACTCATCATTTGAATTATGTGGGTAGTATTCAACACCCTTTATAATCCTCACCCAAGGATATGTTTTTAGTGATTTTTTTTAGAGAGAGAGGAAAGGGGTAGAGTAGGGGGCAGAGAGAGAGAGAGAGACAGACAGACAGACAGACAGACGTCGATCAATTGCCTCCAGTACCTGCAGTCTTGGTATGTGCCCTGACCAAGAATTGAACCTGCAAACCTTTTGTTGTACAGGATGGTGTTCCAAGCAACCTGGCCATCGGGCAAGGGCCAACACCCTTTTTAGACCCAGATAATTGTAACTCTTCTGGAATAAAAAGAGTTTTAAAGTGGGCATATTATCTTTTTAAGTATCTTTTAAAATACATATTTAGAGTTTAGGATGCTTCTGACATTGACTAATCCAATAAGTTTTCAAATTCTAAAGTTTAATTTTTGAAATTAAATCAACTAGAAGCCAGGTAATTGACCCTGGCTGGTGTGGCTCAGTGGATTGAGTGCCGGCCTGCAAACCAAACAGTTGCCAGTTTGATTCCCAGTCAGGGCACAGGCCTGGGTTGCTGGCCAGGTCCCCAGTAGGGGGCACGTGAGAGTAACCACACATTGATATTTCTCTCCCTCTCTTTCTCCCTCCCTTTCCCTCTCTCTTAAAATAAATAAATAAAATCTTAAAGAAAAAAAAAGAAGCCAGATTATTGAATCTGTTACAGAATTCAATTATATTTCTGTTATTAGAAAATTCATCAGATTGATTTAAAGGAATTTCTTATTTAATATTATTTAACCTTAAATCTGAATTTGCCACTTCTGTCCCATATAAACTTGTATAGACATTGAGTAATTTATTGCATGTTGTATTTCTATGTCATTTAAAACAATACAAAACAAAATCAGAAAACAACAACAAAGAATTGGTGAGGTTTTTTTTTTTTGAATTCATGGGTTTTAGTGAGAGTCTTTTCATTCTGAAAAGACCTTCTAGTGGAAATAATAAGTGGAATTTTAAGTGATTAAGAATATTATTAAATGGTTTTCTATAGAAGGAGGGATGTTGATTGATAATTTGATACAGAATTTCAAAGTTATACTTCAGAGACTTAACATTTCTGCATGTTTAAAGTAAAAGGACCCAAAAAGATAGTAAGAAGGAACTACTAATGCAGAAGAGAAATAATGTATAATAGTTTCTAAAATGGAAGGACAACTTTTTATAGTTTGTAGGAGTAGGAGAGATTGTGAGGGTGGATGATAACAACAAGCAAATGACAATGAAAGATAATCGTGTATTTTCTGATTAGAATTCTGTAGTTCTTTGGTAGAGAAGTGTAGCAGCATTAAGGAGGAGGGTGAATAAGTCTACTTTAGCTTGTAATTTTGTCTGCTAATTCATTAAATGAGCATTTTTGTTTTGAGTATCATAAATTTATACTTAATTTATATGGTCTAATTAATACTGGCTTTTAAAGCTGTTATAAGGGAATAAATATATAAAGCACAGTAGAGATGAATGGATAGGGATTAGTAGGTTAGAAATAACAGGGTCCTTAGTCAGAGCTGTCAAGCATGCGTGTATGTTGAACCATCTTCATCTGCAGTTGAGTGTTGGGAAGGCGATACCTGAAGAGGTGAGAGATCTGTAATTGTACAACAGCTGTTAGGTTTATGCAAAACAGTATGTTGGGTGAGGGGTTGAATAGGGAAAACAGGCAGACAGAGGCTAAATTTATGAAATAAAGAGTAAATTTTTTAAAAATTGTGTATTTTTTAGCATTTGTCCTAAGGATTGAAATTTTTCGATTACATTTAATGCACAGATAGTTGTTTTATTTTGTTTTGTTTTGTTTATTTATTTTTAAAGATTTAAAAAAATTATTTTTTATAGAGAGTGGAAGGGAGGGAGAAAGAGAGAGAAACATCGATATGCAAGAGAAACATCAGTATGTGAGAGAAACATCAGTCCGCTGCCTCTTACACACACCCAACTAGGGACCTGGCCTGCAACCCAGGCATATGCCCTGCATGGGAATCTGGTGACGGAGACTCCTTCGTTTGCAGAATGACGCCCAGCCCACCAAGCCACACTAGCCAGGGCAAGTTCTCTGTTTTAAAAGTCAATTGAACATCAAAACTATTCAGTGCTTTTTAGACTGAAAGATTATTCTGTAGTTTAAGAGAAAATATTTTCTGTTTATATAGCAAATACTCAGTAAATACTCTAAAGCAAGGATTGGAAAACTTTTTCTGTAAAGGCACAGATAAGCCCTTCCTGGTATGGCTCAGTGAATTGGGTGTTGTCCTGCAAACTGAAAGGTCACTGGTTTTCTTTCCAGTCAGGGCATATGCCAAGGTTGTAGGCCATGTCCCTGGCGGGAGCATGTGAGAGGCAGCTTATCCATGTTTCGCGCATCGATGTTTCTTCCCTTTCTTTCTCCCTCTCTTCCCCTCTCTCTAAAATAAATAAGTTAAAATCTTAAAAAAAATAAAGGGACAGATAATATTTTAGGCTTTCTGGGCCACATATGGTCTCAGTCTCATATTGTTCTTTGTATGTATGTTTTTAAACAACTGTTTAACAATGTAAAAAACCATTCTTAGCTTGTGGGCCATATAAAAGCAGGCTTGGGCCAGATTCGGCATGTAGACTATAGTTTGCAGGTTCTTGCTCTCAAATACTGTTTTGTTCCCAAATGCTTGGTATTAAAATTTTATTATTATTATACTTTATTAAAAATATTATTATGTACTTAGTGGGAACCAGAAGGTTCTTAAGATATCTTGAGATTAGTTTTTTTTTTCAATTTGGGCAAAAATACTAAGTTTGGGGAGTAGATCAAATTGAAGAAACAAAGAAGTGGAAGTTCAATCAGGTCAAAGATAAGATCACATGCTTTTTGGAATGGTAGTAGGTATCAAGATTTATAAGGTCTGGAAGACTGGTTCAGGACCAGTCAATGTTATATATCTGACCTGTTTGATTCCTTTTCTCATCAGTATCCTTTTCCTATCTCCTGGGTTAAGAACCTTATCACATTTCAGCCTCCTAGTGCTCTAGCTCCTTTCTCCATTGTAGGGGAAATGAACACTGAGTAGGACTGGGAGGGAGGGAGGTGGATGATCTAGGTTTCACCTTGGTTCTTCAGCTTACTTGGGTGCCATTTGGCTTCTTTGAACTTCACTTATCTGTAAAATGATAGGATTGATTAGATGGTTTCTGAGCTATCTTTATCTTGAATCTTTATTCTTCTGAGATTGCCAAAAATAATACTTGATTTGAATGTACTTTTTTTCTTTCTGTTCTGTTGGCTGTGTTCCGTTCTTCATTTCAGTCTGTGCCCCCCTGACCTCAGCTGTCAGTCACTATGCTGTAACTGAACAGTTTCCCTGAGTTTGAATCTAAGGATGGGAATTTCATGACTTTATCAACTAGGTATTAGGAAGAAATACTCCAAAAAAACCCCAAAACAAAGTAATAGCCCGTTCTCCAAATGTCAGAATTTTGAAATACAAGACATAAGACATTTTTTCCCAAAAGAACAATATAGTATTAAATAGTGTACTAATTTATACCACTCTTACCATATCCATACAGAAGTACAGGCATACCTTATTTTATTGCACTTCACTTTTATTACTTAAAAAAAAAACAAATTGAAGGTCTTTGGCAAACTTGTATCACGCAAGTCTGTTGGTATTATTTTTCTAGGAGGCTCAGATGATTATTAGTATTTTTTTAAGTAATACAGTGTTTTTTTTAACTAAGGTATGTACATTGTTTGTAGACATAATGCTGTTGCACATTTAATAGACTGCAGTATAGTATAAACATAACTTTGTGCACTGGGAAACCAAAAAATTCATGTGACTCACTTTATTGTGATACTCGCTTTTTGCAGTGGTCTGGAACTCAACCTGCAAAGTCTCTGAAGTATGCCTGTATCAGGATAGGTTCTTGATGTGGTTTCCCTTAGGTATTTTAAGGATCATAATTTTAAAGAAATTCTATCTCTAGCTTTCTTGCTGTTATATCAGCTCTTTGGAAGCATATTTTAAAAAGTTAACAAATTTTAATCTTCAACTGAGATTAGAAGTTAAATTAACATTAAATATTTTCAAGAAAATGTAGTTATCAGAGCACACATTTAATTTTACTGAATACTTGTACAAGTATACATAACCACTTTTTAGTCAGTATATCAGTATGTGTAAGAATGAATGCTATTTACTGTGTCCATAAGTTTGTGTCACTTTATGGTAAGTTTAAAACAAGGCTTATAAAACATTCTTCAAACTAAAATTCTTAATAAACTTGTAAAATATAAGAAGTTTTAAAGCCAGTTCCGTCTCTTTTCTCAACTACTGAAAATAGTCCGTACTGCCTGTTCAGTTTATCATGATGCAGAAGAAGATCGTGAGAGGTCAAAAGACAGTGTGAAGAAAGGGTGGTGTTTCTCCCATGCTCGTAGGTGCTGACTAGATTGGGCCAGGTGTTCACGTAGTTAGCAGGTAGCAAGTAAAGGCGATCAAAAAGAATGATTATAAAATAACAGAGGAATGGAAGTAATTCTTCGGAAGAGTTAGGTGCTAAAAGTGGAAAATGTAAACCCTGAGAAACTTAACATGTAAGATAATTTTTTGTTTAAAAAAACTCTTTGAGATACGGAGATATATATATATAATCTCCTTGTTTAAAAATTCCCAAATTACAGAAATCCCACTAAAAGTTATCAGTTTGTAATTATGCATAGAAAGGAGGATTTATATACTTCCTAGTTAATTTCATATGTATAGTTTATATCATTTCATAAAAAATGAATAACTGAAAATTACCCAGTTCAGTTTGTTAACCGATTTGTTTTTTGAAAGGAGAATAATTTAAAGCATGCTGTAATTTGAATAATTAAATGCTTACTTGAAACATTAACTTACTAATGAAAACATTGAGATATATTTAAAAACAGCCAGCTCAGTTGAGTTAATCAACTGTAACCGTTTGATTGCAGATATTTTCCCACACTGATGGGCAGCTAACTGAGGTAGTGCTATCCAGTACAGTCAGCTCTCGATTGTCTGTGGTAATGGGAAACAACAGTGCAACTAGACAAAATACTGTCTAGTACCTTCCTGTCATCTGCTGTGACCTGAGCACGCGCTTGGATTCAGAATGGAGATGTGGGCGTGGGTCTCGGGCTTGCGAGGGAGCTGGGAGTCAGGAGATTATCTCAAGGTAATAAAAGGTATCCTGGAGGAACCTGGGTTTGGCTCTGTGTGACTGATGTGTCATGGGGGGAGCCTGCAGCACAGCATGCAAAACCAGCTTGGCAATAGCAGTGAGAAGGATGGAGAAGCAAATTAAGTGTGTGTGAGTAATAGTAGATGTTTAAGTCCTGCACAGTTGCTTAACAAGCAGCAAAAAATAATAGTATTAATAGCAGTGTACTTGCATTAGTTTTGATATTCTTTGCTAGTGAAACACATTTTTTAATAAGTATTTTTTTAAAGATTTTATTTATTTATTTTTAGAGAGGGGAAGGGAGGGAGAAGGAGAGAGAGAAACATCAATGTGTGGTTGGTTGTCTCTCATGTGGTCTCCACTGGGGACCCAGCCCGCAACCCAGGCATGTGCCCTGACTGGGAATCCAACCCGTGACCCTTTGGTTTGCAGGCTGGCACTCAATCCACTGAGCCACACCAGCCAGGGTGAAACACGTTTTTTACTTGCCATAGGTGGGTGCTATAATTGAGCCTCTTCTAAATGCAAGTCTATTGTCATATAACTACAGTCATACTTGGGCAATATTGTGGTTTTGGTTCCAGACCACTGCAGTAAAGTTGGTTATATAATCTTTTTGCTGGTGCTGGAGCGTCTTGCCTTCAATATGTATAAAAAATGACAACACCTGTGAAGCACAATAAAGCTAAGTGTAATAAACCAAAGTATGCCTGTAGTAATTTTAGAAAACCAGGATGAAAAGAAAAAAAAAAACCCAGGATGAAATTGAAATACTCTTTTTCTTATTAAAATTCTCCCTAAGTATCAATGCTGAATTTAACTTAATACATTTTAGAATTATATGGACAAATATCATGAAGGCAAAAACAGTGATTACTGATAGCTATGAGTTTGATTTTGGAAAAACATAGTAACCACATTTTTGTTAAATATATATTGTAGGAGCTCTACAAAAGATCTCTTAAAACTGATAATTGCCCTGAATTCATGAATGTTAAAGCTGGATTTTAGGTAAATGTTGGGGTGTTCATTATGTTACTCTGTTTTTTATTACTGTAGATATTTTTAAAAAGTTAATGACATCAAATATCTATACTTAGGCGTTCTCTAGAGGCATTAATCTTTAGTCAATGCTTGTTTAAAGTTTGGAAACAATTGATATTTGAGAGTAAGAAATGATAACGTAGGGGTCCAGCAAATTAGTCTGTCCCCTAGTTTCTTGGCTCTCAACCAGGGCAGGTTTACCTCCAGGGGAACATTTGGCAGTGTCAGACGCTTTGCTTGTCACAACTTGGGGCAGGGGTGTACTACAGGTGTTCACTGGGATGCTGCTTCATTCCTATCCTACAGTGCTCAGGCAGCCCCCCACAACAAAGAATTTATGTCCCAAAATGTCAGTAATGTCTATGTTGAGAAATCTTGCTCTGATTTTTCTAAGATGTAGTCATTCTTCTAAAGTAGACAACTAGAAACATTATATAGCCAAACTAATTTATTTTGACTTTCTATAGACATGTTGAAAATTATTTAAAAATATGCCTTTATTTTTTTACTGAGAATTAATATAAGAAGCAACAAACTGAGAATTAATATAGGAAGCAACCCCCTTTCTCCTTGTAGTTCCTTCATCCATTTCCTTTTAGAGTTTAATGCTGAAAAAATTTTCAGTTTCTTGATAAAGGGGTATATTTCCTTGCAACTCATGTTTCTACTTTGCCTTCTCTTCCAGGAAGCTAAGAGGCCAGTTTTATGCCCTATTATAGTAACTATCCCTTACTTAGGCTTTTAGGTTTGAGATCTTTTCCTTTGCTATGTTGGTCCTCCTTTTATTGTTACCATAAAGGTCTGTGTTGTTTTGGGCTACCTGTATATTAGTGTAAGCAATAAGTAGAAAGTTGCTTCCTCCTTTTAATTTTCCAGAAATTTATTAATATTTCCAGCATGAAAATTTGAAACTAAAATTCCAATTTGCTATAATCTTAAGAATTTTATTATGGTTGTTTGGGTTTACATTCATATGGTTTTATTTTTAAATACGATAATTACATTTCTAAAAATTGAGTATAGTAGAAACAGTGTTTCAAGGACTGCATTCTGATAATCTTTTATTAATATGACAGACCAGTTTCGTAAAAATAAGTGCATATTTTATTTGGTTTTTATTTATTTTGCAACATACTTAAGTATGAAATCTTCCCAGTCGATATTTTTAATGATTCAGGATGACTCATTAAAAATTAATTCAGAATAAGATTTGTTTCCATTTCTCTGAAGTTAAAAATAAGTAAATTCTAGTATCGTTACTGATATGCAAACGTTTCTCTGTTATAGCTCCCCCAAGTCATTGAAAAAGAAAGCAGATTTCATAATTTACCCAACATGCACAGAAAAAGCTCAGGTTTTGTCTTAAAAAGAAATACTTAAAGTGATAAGGTTATACTACTTCAGCTAGTCTTTGATTTGATGCTTTATTTAGATATTTATTAGTTCTGAAGCTTATAGATTATATTGCTTTTAAGATCTCTTGGTTGAAATAGGCTTTGAATTTGTTTCAAGTTTCCTTCATACTTATAGGTAGTTTAGAAATATAAATCATCAGCTTTCAGATTTTTAAAAGTGGTATTCAATAATGTCATGATGGTTATCATCATTTCTTTCCATTTCTTTGTTATTACCTGGTTCTTCTTTTAGAAGGGAAAAATTAAAGTAGGGTGGGAAGGAATTAGGAAGTGTTTACTACTTGCTGCTTAAGCCAGGAATGGTGGTAAGAGATGTGAACAGTTTTATTTTTAGTAAAGTTAGTGTATTCCAAATCTTTGGATTGCAACCCACACTAAAAATAACATTTTACATTGTACCCAGTACACAACTCTGTACATCTTTATACATGTAACAAACAGATGTTTTAAGAAACAGTACTTACTATGTGTATTTACAGTGTGATATTTCTGTTTTATTTCCGTGAAGATAACTGCTGCTCACATCCCACTGAATTGCAGCCTGCAGTTTGAAAAATGCTGTTTTATTGTATTAATTATCTAAGTTTGTAGAGAAATTCACTTCTATTAGCAAATAGAAGACTGAGTAAAGGCACATGTGATCTATGTGAATATTTAGTATATAAAATAATTAATGAAATATTTTAGAATCTTTGTGTCATGATAAAAATAAACCATTTTACCTAAGTAAACTATATTTTAACCTCCTCTTTTTAAAGCACTTCATTTCATAGATTAAAAATTAGAAATTATAGGTTATTTTTCAATGTAACCAGATTAACCACTGGGACTTTCTTAATCATTTTTTAATATATTTTATTGATTATGTTATTTATATGATTATTACAGTTGTCCTATTATCCCCCCTTCATTCCCCTCCACCCTGAACACCCTCTCCTACCCACATTCCCCCTTTTAGTTCATGTCCATGTGTCATCAGTTCTTTAGCTTCTACATTTCCCCTACTGTTCTTGCCCTCCCCCTATTTTCTACCTATCATCCATGCTACTTATTCTTCCTATCTTTCCCCCCTCTCTCCTCCTCCCACTTCCCTGTTGCTAACCCTCCATGTGATCTCCATTTCTGTGGTTCCGTTTGTGTTCTAGTAGTTTGCTTAGTTTCTTCTTGTTTTTGTTTCAGGTGTGGTTGTTCATAATTGTGAGTTTGCTGTCATTTTACTATACATGTTTTTTATCTTCTTTTTCTTAGATAAGTCTCTTTAACATTTAATACAATAAGGGCTTGGTGATGATGAACTCATTTAACTTGATCTTACCTGAGAAGCACTTCATCTTCCCTTCCATTCTAAATGAAAGCTTTGCTGGGTAGAGCAATCTAGTATGTAGGTCCTTGTCTTTCATGACTTGGAATACTTCTTTCCAGCCCCTTCTTGCCTGTAAGGTCTCTTTGGAGAAATCAGCTGACAGTCTGATGGGAACTCCTTTGTAGGTTACTGTCCCC